>NW_020769326.1:12358139-12375608 GCF_900518735.1 Pseudonaja textilis
CAATAGGCTGCCCCAAATTTAAATCTGAAACCACTATAAAAGCCTGACTCACAGATGAACACTATACAGAAGCCTGATGATGGCAGATGAGATTCTGCTGAAACGTCACTACAACTTTAAAAGCACAACTACTATGACGTGGGAAAATACCCGAGCAAAGCTGAATGCCATACATGTAAGTACCCGCGAAAACTTAAGAATATATATATATATGTATGTATGTATGTATGTATGTATATGTATATGTATATGTATATATATTTGTTTTCTTAAGTTTTTGCGGGTACTTACATGTATGGTATTCAGCTTTGTTCGGGTATTTTCCCAGTCATTATAGTTGTGCTTTTAAAGTTGTAACAACGTTTCGGCAGAATCTCATCTGCCATCATCAGGCTTCTGTATAGTGTTCGTCTGTGAGTCAGACTTTCACAGCCATTTCTGTTTTAAATTTGGTGCTAGCCTACTGCTTTGCCAGAATGGTTTTTTCTTCATCCTGATTGGTTGGGAGTCTTGGTCTGTGTTTATTGGTCTTGGAGTTTGCTGTGTTCTGCTTGATTGGTGTTTCTAATATCTTCTGTCCATTTTGTAGCTTTTTTTTGTCTTGATTGGCTGGCAATATTGTGTTTCCTGTATTGGAGGCTTTTAGTGTGGCTTGGCTTTGAGTAAACAGACAGCTATCATTTATTAGGAAGCTAGGTTTCATCTGGGTGCCTGGTTGGGGTGTGTTTGAGCTGGAGGTATCAGGGGGAGTCTGTTTCTGCCCAGGTGTTTGCCTGACTTGTGGTGTGGAGATTTTTTTGTTTGAGAGCGCAGGCTTCCAGATAATTGACAGTCTGGTGGAGTCATCTCTTCTGATAATTCTGTACATACATACATACATACATACATGCATAAAATGTCCTTCTCATGTTTATTGATGGTATGTGTTTTACTCAATCTTGGGTCTTCTAACAGAAGCTTTGGAGTTTGAGGGTTCTGCACTGTATATTAGCTGTTCCTGAGATCTGTTAGAGCTACTCTTCTAGCTTAGGAGTACAACCCTAATTCCTCCTACACTACTACCACAACCACTTTGACTTTACTTTAGGTGTGTGGTTTTATGTGTGTGTGTATGTGTTGTATATCATATCAGGTTTCACAGTCAATTTATTATATAAACTACATTAAATATTCAAGTTGGTTGCCATTTTCTTCTGATCTATACTTTACTGGTTTTTACATATGAACTGAATGAACAGCCTACAGGCTGATTTTGGTATACATGTATTATACGTACATAAAATCAACAAATATTTCATTTATTCATATCCTAAATTCATATTTAATTCTGCAATTTCTGAATAAGCCAGATCTTGAAAAAAAATTTAAACATTAATAGTATCAATAAAGCTGGTTCATTTTTGAAGAGAAGTTGGTGAATTTTGTTAGAATGGTACTCTCTATGATAAGGAAAAATTTCAGACAAATGCAAGACTTTTCTGCATAATTTTTATATTCAGAAAGGTGTTATCATTTGAATAATGATAACACCTTTCAAAATATAAAAAGGTATTGTCATTTTTATAATTTAGTAGTAGAAAAACAAACAAACATACAAACGTAAGTACAGACACACATACATATATACTGTACATACACACACACATTAGTGACCACTTGGTATAGTTTAGAAAAAAAACCCAACAACTGAACCAAAAAACAACTCCTCATGATAACTGATAATTAGATTTCTTAATTACCTCAAGTTTTCTCTACCCTTATCATATTTTGACAAATGATTATTAATGTAAGAACATGTATAGGCCAATTGGAATTTTCCTATGGATTCCAGGGCATATTATTTTGTTTTGCATGAAAATTTCAAGAAACAGACTGAGACTAGAGTTTTACTGAAGCTCACTATTGATATGGGGGTGGTTCATCCAGTTTCATTTTATCCTGAGAAATGAACATCTCCAAATTGTGCAAACCACTTCAGAAGTTGAGGTTTGTTTACATATACAGTCCATAATGCTGTTATTTACAATACTTGGTATAAAAGAACTCACCTTAAAATGGGTACTTTAAGTATTTTTACTGTGATATTACTTTGTTATTATTTTATTTAATTACAATGATACTATTCTTCCCTAATGACTATGAAAATATTTCAGAAAAATAACAAAATTTTAAAAGTATTAAACCAATACCAAAACATATGAAATGAAAAAATCAAAAGAATAATCTTCTTTTGAAAAGTATATATGAACATTAGGAATATTTTTATCACTGATGTTGCAATAATTGTATCTACTTGGAATTTTCAGCATTCAGGCCCTTCACATGAGCTACATGAAAATACTTTTAATCACAGAGAAAAGGCTATTTTATTTCCCCATATCTAACTAGTGATTCCATATTCATGAAAGAAAACATTGAATGGAAAGGAGAGATCCGTATATTGTTGGAGTGATCTTTGCAATAAATTCTCCTGATGCATTGATGACTACCAATGAGGTCATCAAATTATTTCATACTGCTTGACAGAACAGGACTTTTAAAATATTGTTTAACTTTTACAGGTAAAATCACTGGAAAAATAGATAGCTAAATAATTTAATAACTTACAAGAGATAAAATTTGTGGTCTGACTCTTCTTGAAAAACAATTTATCTTATTTAAATCCATCAGGAATATATCTAGCTTGGTGAATTAACATTCAACTGAGTAGATTTTTCAATAGGTTCATCTCATGACACACATCTCATAGGTGGGACTTCCAAACTGCAAAGCACAGAAGACCTATGGTGTTACTGGTTTCTGAGACTTGGGAAGAGTAACAGAAACAATCTGTTTCTGCTGTTATTACTGATGAAGAGTTCTCAAGCATTGTAGCCCTGTTCTTTCCATCATTTACTTGTAGCTTACTGAGCGGGCACATTTGCAGATTTTTCCTGGCAGATGTGCCCTATGAGTAATGTGTTCAATACATTTTGCATTCCTTGGATCAGTACCTGGCATTGCCACTTGAAAGGATCATGTTACAAATAATGATGAATACTTTGAAACAAATAAATACTAAGAATCTGGAAGGCTATTTCCTTCAATCAGAATAAACTGTTCTGGCACAGTAGACCATTTTTTTTTTCTTTTAATGACCCTGTAATTCCTTGGGGTGGAGCTGGGATGATTGAACGAAGTTTGAGCCTTTACTGGCTGGATACATTTCCTGATGCTTATGTGGAGCACAGAATTGCTTACTGCACCCAAAGAAAGAAATATCTGCCGCTTCCTGGGATCAAACTCATGGCCTCCTGATTGTGAGGTGAAAGTTCCATCTTTAGGTTACCGCACTGCTTACTGCCACAGTAAACCAATATTTTTCCTATATTAAATGTATGGGTATAGGAAGTATTCTTTTTTGTTACTTCCTTAGTATAGAACAAAACCTTACTTCTAAGGTTGAGCCTTGGTATGGAACAAAAATGTTTTATAAGTTACACTGATTCCTGATCAGTAGTGCATTGATTTCTTTTGAAAATGCCCACTGCTAGAATTCTATAAGTAACAGAAGCTTTCTCTCCTAGGAAGTTCACATTATGCCAGATGGCAGTGACAAAAACTCTCCAGAAGGTTTTCTCTGGGATATAGATAGAAGAGCTCTGAAAAAGTAGCTATAGTATTTGCCTCCCAGATACATATTGCTGTTTCTGCCTGTAGCATGGCAATTATGTGCTGCATTAATTGGCATGTGTTAAGAATTGTGGGAGGAAGCATATGCTAGCTTGCCCAGCTGAAATCAAATGGACAGCTTTATCTCTGAAGTATAAGTCTTAATGCTTTTTAGTATAAGAGCATGCTTATCAAATTCATATCAAAATTAGAAGAAAGGTAAAACAGCCTGGAAAGCTAAATCATACATTGAAAAAACAATAAAAATTTCTTGAAAGACCTTTCCTTATCTATTTCAAGGAAATAGTCTTACCTGACTACTTACTTTTTTTCTAAATGGTTTTCTATGAATGCAGGTTATTGAGATGCAAATGATTGAAGTTGTTGTTGAAAATAAGCAAATGGGTAACAAGCTGGAAATAGAAAGTATAATAGCTGCAATAGATCATAGATATTTGAAGGTGAGCTGATGTTTATCCTTGACTGCACTTCTTTTAATTCTTTTTTTATGTCTAAACAGTATTTTCTGCCTTCCCATCCAACTTACTTTGAGCTGTGGTGGTGCATTGGTTAGAATGCAGTGCTGCAGGCTACTTCTGCTACCTGCTGACTGTCTGCAGTTTGGCAATTCAAGTCTCACTGGCTCAAGGTTGATGCAGCCATCCATCTTTCTGAGGTCAATAAAATGAGGACCCAGATTATTAGCAATATACTGGCTCTGTAAACTGCTTAGAGAGGGCTGTAAAGTACACTGCTCAAAAAAATAATAAAGAGAACACTTAAACAACACAATGTAACTCCAAGTCAATCACACTTCTGTGAAATCAAACTATCCACTTATGTAGCAACACTGATTGACAATCAATTTCACATGCTGTGTGCAAATGGAATAGACAACAGGTGGAAAGCATAGGCAGTTAGCAAGACATCCCCAATAAAGGAGTGGTTCTGCAGGTGGTGACCACAGACCACTTCTCAGTTCCTATGCTTTCTGACTGATGTTTTGGTCACTTTTGAATGCTGGCGGTGCTTTCACTCTAGTGGTAGCATGAGACAAAGTCTACAACCCACACAAGTGGCTCAGGTAGTGCAGCTCATCCAGGATGGCACATCAATGCGAGCTATGGCAAGAAGGTTTGCTGTGTCTGTCAGCATAGTGTCCAGAGCATGGAGGCACTACCAGGAGACAGACCAGTACATCAGGAGATGTGGAGGAGGCTGTTGGAGGGCAACAACCCAGCATCAGGACCACTATCTGCCTTTGTACAAGGAGGGACAGGAGGAGCACTGCCAGAGCCCTGCAAAATGACCTCCAGCGGACCAGAAATGTGCATGTGGCTGCTCAAACGGTCAGAAAAAGACTCCATGAGGGTGGTATGAGGGCCTGACGTCCACAGGTGGGGGTTGTGCTTACAGCCCAACACCCTGCAGGACATTTGGCATTTGCCAGAGAACACCAAGATTGGCAAATTCTCCACTGGCACCCTGTGCTCTTCACAGATGAAACCAAGTTCACAATGAGCACATGTGATAGATGTGACAGGATCTGGAGACGCCGTGGAGAGAACAGAAGGCAGCAGAACTCCTCCATCCTCCAGCATGACCAGTTTAGCAGTGGGTCAATAATGGTGTGGGGTGGCATTTATTTAGGGAGCTGCATAGCTCTCCATGTGCTCTCCAGAGGTAATCTGATTGCCATTAGGTACCGAGATGAGGTCTCAGACCCCTTGTGAGTCCATATGCTGGTACAGTTAGCCCTGGGTTCCTCCTAATGCACGACAATTCTAGACTTCATGTGGCTGGAGTGTGTCGACAGTTCCTGCAAGATGAAGGCATTGATGCTATGGACTGGCCCACCCATTCCCCAGACCTGAATCCAATTGAGCACAACTGGGACATCATGTCTCTCTCCATCCACCAACACCACGTTGCACCACAGACTGTCCAGGAGTTGGGGGATGCTTTAGTCCAGGTGTAGGAGGAGATCCCTCAGGAGACCATCCGCCACATCATCAGGAGCATGCCCAGGTGTTGTAGGGAGGTCATATAGGCACGTGGAGGCCACACACACTACTGAGCCTCATTTTGACTTGTTTTAAGGACATTACGACAAAGTTGGATCAGCCTGTAGTGTTTTTTTCCACTTTAATTTTGAATGTAACTCCAAATTCAAACCTCCATGGGTTGCTAAATTTGATTTCCATTGATAATTTTTGTGTGATTTTGTTGTCAGCACATTCAACTATGTAACGAACAAAGTATTTAATCAGAATATTTCATTCATTCAGATCTAGAATGTCTTATTTTTGTGTTCCCTTTATTTTTTTGAGCAGTTTATAAATCTAGGTGCTATTGCTATTACTTTTTCCTCTCACTATGTGTCTGTTCAGTTTCTTCTTCTCTTTTCTAATGGGATTTTCCCATATTTATTCCCCTTATATTTACATGTTCTGCTGGAAATAGGGATCTGTGCATATTCATTTACTTATAACAAAGTTGTAAAGTGTAGTTGGGGATCAATTTTATAACTAGATGGTGAAAATAATTTATATAGATAAAATAAGATAATAAGGTATATGTCAGAATGATATAGGTTCTCCATCTTGAACAGGGGATTGAAGATGGTTTTCAAGGTCCATTCCAACTCTGCTAATTTTGTATTAATTCTGTAGCTGTGATATATAAACTCAGTAATATATAATGTGTGATATATAATTTCAACCTAACAGTGATATTAGAAAGCATATATCATTTGACATTTTTTTCAATGGTAAACTTAAAAAATTTATTAAGCAAAATATCTCTTATTCCCACACCTTAAGAATTACCACTTCGTTATATCCCTGAATCCTGATTTTCTATATTTACTCTTTTAAGTATGAGAATTAAATGATACATGCTTCTACTTAGAGATCAAAACAGTCCTAAGACATAATATTAGAAACAGGTAATAACATAAAAGGCAAATGCCATGACAATCTTAAGTATATATTACTACAATATAGTAATGCAGGTAAACACAAGTGAGAATTAATAGAAGTTAAAGAAATATCACACCAAAATTATTACAAACAAAAATTGTCTATATTATTCTACTTGCACTCATAAAATTTATTGATTATATCCCTGACACTTTTTAAGAAATAAAAAAATAATGATAAATAGATGAGAAGGAGAAAGGATTAAGAGAAGGGGTAGGGGAGGAAGAGAAATTTGACTCCAGCCAATATGAATTCTGGAAGTTGAAATCCACATATTATTGTGGCCAAATTTGAAAAACACTGCTGTAGATTATGGGTATTTACTCAAACTATCGAAGGGGAAACACTAATTAGAATGTTGAACCTTCCCCACTAATCTAAGACATTGGCCAACATCTTCTAGAGCAATTGATCAATATCAGTGCTTATTTAGCTATTTAATGTTCCTGTCCAATGAATTTTTAGAGGAAAGTTAGCAGTCCTGACCACTCAGCTCCCTCTAGCATTCGTTGAAAAAAGTTCTTGATGAAACATCTCAGATAATTACTTGCCAATACATAAATTACAAATCAAGGACCACCTGTAAAGTATATATGGTGGTCATGGAACTACCAGAAACTTCTCAAGACTAGCAGAGAAAGGAATATGTAATATCTGATAAGCCTAGTCAAATGTTTTTTAAAAAGTAATCTTATAGTAAAGTTTAAAGTTGATAACTGACATTGGCTGGAAAAACGAGAGGTTAAAGTATGTGAGTCTGCAGACAAAGAGTGGAAGAAAATTGATGCAGATGAAGGAAAAGCAGATAAATATCTGCCTAATAGGTGAGTCAGCTGAAAGCAAGTGTGCTGAAATAGGAAATAAGCAAATATAGTAGTATTTGATAATTGTAAGGCGTTGCAGTGAAGAAAAGAAGGAAGGGGCAAAATACCATCAGGTCCATCAGAAGAAAAATTTACTCCTGGTGTGGAAAATTTCAATGGGCAGGAAAAGTTACTCCATTGTGAACCACAAATAAGGTAGAAGGAAAATAATAGCTTAAATCCTTATAGAATATTCGGATCCTCTATCCCAAAGACATATTATTTATTTAATTATATCCCACATTTATTACTTTGATAAATAACTCAAGGGAATAAATATACCTAATATTTTTCTTCCTCCTATTTTCCCTACAACAATAACCCCGTGAGGTGAGTGAGAAAGAGTGGCCTTCATCCAGCTGGCTTTCATTCCTAAAGTAGGATTCGAACTCACATCCTCCTGGTTTTTAGTTTTCTGAGTCTTTTCTTTAACAATCCTGTAAAAATTCAAAAAACTGAATTACTGCTTCCTCTAATCTCTGGTGGTTACTAGTACAACTCCTACTAAAAGTCCCTACTGTTGACTAAGCCCAACAAGAAATCAGTAAAGCTTCAAAGTTTGTAGTTTAGCAAGGGAAAGTAGAAAAGTTGTGATATATAGCAAAAACACCAACTTGTTTAACAATCTTAGTGAGTGTCCCCACTGTAGATGATTGTTGTTCCTGGGAAATTTTTCCATTGTTGCAAAAGTGCTATTGGAATTGGAATTGCTATTGGCAAAACAGAGAATGTATTCTGAGCTACCATATTCAAAATTATTTGATTCCCCAGCAATTGGCTCTTGTTTTTACAACCCAATTCTGGATGTCACTGCTTATTGACAGTACCTCACATTAAGTTGCAGAAGAAAGGCAGGCTCACTAGAGATTAAGCCAAAAAGTAGGCATCTTTAAGAAAATACTGATCAGATATCTTCAAATTTTCTTTTATTGCAGAACTGGTGATAATTGATGTTCTTCAATATAATTGTTAAATATGGTTTTTTTTCAAATTGTACTTTATTATAATATCCAGTTATGCCTTTTGAAATAGTTATGAATCCTGAATGTTGTGTGTGATGAATTCTCTAATAATTGTTTTATTTTGGGAACAATTTATCTGTTTGCAATTTCCCTTGCTCCATTTCAGTATGGGTTCAAATAGATGATTTAGCACCTTTAATGAATCCTTGATATTATTTTAATAGACTATTATTGAACTTTTTAATAGAGTATGTTTTGTACCCAGAATCATAGAAAAGTTTTTCAAACTTTAGACAAATTGTTGCCTTCTAGCTGAATAATTGCTAAAATGTAATACTTTATTGATTAGCCATGGGGCCATATCAAATTACAGAGTTCCAGACACAAATTATTACTGAAATCTGATAAAAACAATTAAAAATGGAAAGTAATAGTAGTGGTCAAAAGAAATCACTCACTATGCTGCATAGTTGGAATGTTTATTTGGATGAGAACAGCATAATACCAATAGTACTTATTCAGTATTGTACCGTATTTATTTGGATTGTGAAATTATTTTAGATGCTATGATAATTATTTTGCTCATGGATCCAAAGGAGTTAATAGTGTGGGCAGTAAACCACATAGTAATTAGAAATATAATAGCGGCTGACTTTCACGATTTCTATTTACATTCCTTTTTGCTAGATCTTCATAAATAGTGACATATGGAATAAAAGGATATTTTCATTGTAATGTTACCAGAGCTATAGACTCATTCTGGCCACCAAAGTATAGGCATAATTTTACTTACATTGGTTTCTTGAAACTTCCAGTGAAACAAAAAAATAGTAAAGGATTGTTTGTATGTTTTCTGGCCCCTGGTTTTTCTTTTTTGTTGTTGTTCTTTTTTCTTTTTGTCAAAAGGAAGGCTATTTGTGTCTCCAATTCCAGGTAAAGATAAAGCTATGTTCCCCCAATGTACCTGCTTGCTTTACCTGATTTTGGGTTAAAGTTGCTTTTTTAAAAATAAAAAATTCAATATTTACATTCATATTGTGTTGTGAGTTAATTTTGTAAGTTTGCTTGCTAGCAAATTTTATGAGTTTGCTTGCAAGAAAATTTTATGTGACAGACTCAGACAGCAGATTGCAGAATGGTAGATCTCTGAGTGAAACTATGATTTTGTGAGCAACTCAATCTGCCTGCCTGCTTTGCCTGATTTTGGGTAAAAGTTGCTCTTTTTTATATAAAAGTCAATATTTACATACAAGCCATGCCTATCCAGTTATGTGATCACCAAGCCATGCCCAGTCACCAAGCCATGCCCAGTCACCAAGCCATGCCAATCCAGTCACATGACCAACAAGCCACACCCACAAATTAGGCCACACCCACAAACCTGTTGTTAAAAAAATTTGAATCCCACCCCTGATGCTAATCTAATGAAAATTGGGTAGGTTGAAAAATTAGGAGCATATACCACTTCTTTGGATTCTGAAAAGAAGAAAGGCAAATACTGGGACCTATTGGTCAAAATTCAGTTTTAAAAGTTCTATGGGTATTTTCCCAAGATTAGCTTTTCTATTTGTTAAAAAAGGACTCAAGAGGCCTGTTGGGTAGATAGCCTATAGTTAGATCCAAGGGAACTACCTGACCAGAAACTACAGGAAAAGTTGAACAAAGTACTCAACCTATATCTCTGGATGAATATACATTTTGTTCCCTAAAACTGTTTTGTAGATACATGAGCCACCAAAATGAGGAATATTTTTCTCTGTAATTGATTATATTAATCTTCTACAGCTACCTAACAGTGCTCCAGTTTAATTTTTTTTCTCAATAGGGTTGTTGGTCTTCTTCAATAAATAAATATTTTCTTCCAGATGAGGCAGTGTTAAATAGTCACAGTAGAAACAACAGAACATTTGGTAAAAGCAGCATGCACTCCTTCAAGGCATGTATTGCAAAGACATATGTTCTGGTCTCATTTCACCATTATTGCCTGAATACCTAAGATACACATAACAATTATATACTTCCCTGCTACTTTCAGACACTAACCCTGCGTGTGTGTGTGTGTGTGTGTGTGTGTGTGTGTGTGTGTGTGTGTATGTATGTATGGTATTTAGGTTTCTTCAGGTATTTTCCCACGTCTTAATATTTATGCTTTTATTATAGCGACATTTCAGCAGAATCTCATCTGCTATCCTCAGGCTTCTATATTGAGTTGTTTTTAATCTTGTCTGTGAGGCTTAGCAGCCGTTTTTGGTTTAAATTTGGTGCTGGCTTTCTGCTTTATTTGGATGGTTTTTTTCCTCATCTTGATTGGCTGGGAGCCTAGGTCTTCGAGTTGCTGTGTTCTTGATTGATTGGCAACATTGTGTTTTGTGCATTGGGGTTTCTTAGTGCAGCTTGGTTTCTTGTGAATGGCTGATAATTATTTATTAGGAAGCTAGGTTTTATTTGGGTAGCTGGCTGGGGCGTGTTTGAGCTGGAGGTATTGGGGGAGAGTTGTTTGTGTCTAGGTGCTTGCCTGGATTGTGGTATAGAGATTTTTTTGTTTGTGAGTGCAGGCCTCAAGATGATTGATAGCATCGACTTCAGTAGCACCAAAACCCTAACTACTATAGAAAACGCCAGCTACAGAGTCATCAGAGAAGCCATCGAAATTGATAAAAGACCTAATAGTATGAATAGAAGAGATGACTCTATCAGAGTATCAATCATCTGTTAGATGTTAGATGTTTGTTTTTAAATATGCTTGTTTTATTTATTTTATATTTTATAATTATTTTTAAAATATTTTATGCTTTTTAATTTTCTATACCTTCTTATGCTGGTGTTTAAATATAGTAAAGCTTTGATTTGTAGTCACAGTTAAAAAAACTGCAAAATCTTTTTTTTTTTTTAAGCTCAAACTCTTTTTTCTAGTGCTTGATAAAACAGGAGAATGCTTAGTTGGTTGAAAGTAATCTTTTGAATGTAATATGTGTTAATTGGCCAGAGCACTCAAGTTCCTGGTCTGACTTAATTAGCTACATGCTTTTCAGTAGAATGTAGATAATATTTTTTCAAGTACCACAAGAAAAAAAACTCTTTTGCCTAAGGTTTTTCATTATAAAATACAAACAATAATTTTACTGCTAGTTTACTCTTATTACCTGGAAGCTCAGTCCAGTTAATGATCATAAAATAATCAGTATTATTCCAAATGTAGCTAGCACTTACATGTAAGTTTGCTGATGGGAGAGCAGCTGGGAGAACAGTGACATATTTTCTCAGTTATTGCTTTTTCTACTCATTTTTAGGGTTCATCTGCACAGTAGCATTAAATTATAGTATTGCAGGGGTGGGATTCAAATTTTTAACAACCGGTTCTGTGGGCATGGCTTAGGTGATAGGCATGGCTTGGTGGTTATGTGACTGGCTGGGTGTGGCCAAATCAACATCACTCACATTGAGGCACGCATCTCCTCACATGCCCTCTCATGACTGTGGGGATGCTGCAACAGTCGTAAGTGTGAAAAATGGTCATAAGTCACTTTTTTTCAGTGGCATTGTAACTTTGAATGATCACTCCACACAAGCAAAGTACCAGCAAAAGAGGGGGAAAAAACTCCAGAGATGTTCCTGAGACAGGAAGTCTAGTCCTGTCAAGAATGTAATAAGGGTTAATGGAGAGGCAGTTTCTGTAAGCAACACCAGAATGTTTCTTCCTGCCTTCCTTACAGGATTAGGCCAGTAATTTCTTCTAACAACTGGTTCTCCGAATTTGCTTGGAATGTTAACAAGCGGTTCTAGCGAATAAGTGCGAACTGGTAGAATCCCACCCCTGAGTATCTGCTACTTAATTTGCCTCATGGATTGATTGAGAAAATTCTGAGAATAATTTGATGAAGTGCCATTAATTAAGTAGAATCAAAAAGGAGTTCAACTAATTCTCAGCAATTCATGGAATTATTTTCTACTATTAAAATGAAATATTCTGTATCAACCATTGCCTATGAAGTTAGTTGTATCGAAAGATGGACACAAGCACATAAGCTGCCAATTAATCAAGATTCATATCTGTGCATTTTCAAGCATTTCCCTTTCCATTTTTCTGACCATTTAATGGAAACCCCCCCTCCTTTTTTTGGTCTGGTTGTTTGGTCTGTAGGTATCAAACAAAATCACATATCTAATCTTGAATTTCTTTATAAGCTATATCATTTTCTCTCATTTATATAATTGATTCCCAGTTGCCTATAATAACTATTCTGTTTGCGTAAATGATATGCATATCTGTTTTTCCTGCAAAAAGTGTAAAAAAACTCACACAAAACAAAACATAACCCCCAACTAATAAGGATATAGATGGGGCAGGAGTAGTGGTGGTATTTAATTTTTTTTTACTACCGGTTCTGTGGGCATGGCTTGATGGGCATGGTCTGGGTTGGTTAACATGGCTTGGTGGGTGTGACAGGGGAAGGATACTGCAAAATCTCCATTCCCAACCCACCTCATTAACCTGCTTTCCAGCTCCATTCTCCTATGCAGGGCAACAAAAGAAGACCCAGCTGATTAGCTGGGCTTTGATTAGCTGGGACTCAAGAGGCAGTAAATCGATGGAGGTGGGGCCAACCAGGAGTGGTATTTATCAGTTCTCCAAACTACTCAAAATTTCAGCTACTGGTTCTCCAGAACCTGTCAGAACTGGCTGAATACTACCTCTGGGCAGGAGAGAATAAAATTGAAAGAAGTACCTGTAAGTTTAAGTGTTATTTTAAAAAAGGTTAAATATGCAACAATCAAGCAGGAGCTAGGAGCCCAAGTTGTGGTTCATGATCCTTATTAATGTATATTCGAGAATTCTGAAGTTAATCATAGATATTTTTAAAAGTGGAAACAGGCTCTGGCCCCAATGCTTCCCCTTTTCTCTTATTCCTCAATTATACATATTTTAAACACAGATAAATGGAATCAGTTCAAAGAATGCGAATGTAGAAGACTTAATAAGATTAGTATGTGGTTTCTATAGAATATACACTATCTTACATAATAATTGCTTACAATTATAGATGATTTTAATATGAGACAAGTGAAATATATTCTCTTATGATCTTGAGATCATTAAAGAACAGGTATTGGTGTACAACAGGAGTTTCTGAAAATTTTGACTAGTTGGCAATATGATTTGGCATTTCAACTTAATAAATCAGCATGGATTATAAGGAATTTTAAAAGTATCTTTTTAGAATATCAAAAATTTAAAATAATTGATGGCATTACATTAAAATAGCTTTATATAAATCAGGACTGGTTGTACATCTTTCTTCAGATCAGTATTATTATAATACTATTAAAAAGATAGGAAATAATTTGTGTGTCTTTTTTATCATATTGTTGTTTGACCATAGTTAAATAAATGTATTGGAAAATGCATTGCAGTAATCTAAAGAACATGAAGCATCATTGGCAGAAAATACTGGTCTAGTTAGTGTAGCAACTGATGTACCAATTGAAGTTGGCTAAAAGTCCACTACCCTTGCCTTTCATCTGCTGCTTGTAGCCAGGAAAACTTTGAAATCATGAACTACCTGATTAGGGAAGTAACAACTAAGACTCATTGCTATTTATTGGCTTAACTGTTTTGCATTATGCAGCTTTGATAGCTTGTAAACACTAGGTCAGACTTCCCATGGCATTTCCAGCACATCCAGGATGTTGATGCATTGCTAGATGTCAAGAAAATATTGATGCTACATGCTACATCTCCACCTTATTGTTGATCTTGGGGCATTTGTATAAATGTAAAATAGTGGGGAAATCAGAGGTGGTATTCAGCAGATTTTGACCCGTTCTGGAGAACCAGTAGCAGAACTTTTGAGTAGTTCGGAGAACCGCCAAATACTACCTCTGACTGGAGATTTTACAGTATCCTTCCCCTGCCGCACCCACAGAACCAATAGTAAAAAAAAATTGAATCCTGCCACTGGGAGAAATACCAAACCCTGGCATCCTCATACTGTAGTAACCAAAGCTTAGATTTTACAACAAACTCAATCTCTTCACTGAGATAGGAGTAGATTAACTAAACATGCCACTAATTTACAGTGTCTGAAGGGTGTCCTGAAGGGTCCATGATTGATGGTACTAAATGCTACCAAGTAGCTGCTACTTTATATTTAAGTGAAGATGCTGAAATATTGGCTAAAGAAGGCTAACAGAGTTGCTTAAATAATTAATAGTTTAATAACAAAAGAATATAATAACAGGGTTGCAAAATTTTATATTGCCTTCTTATCAGTGTTAAACATCAGTCTCAGAGGTGGTATTCAGCAGGTTCTGACCAGTTCTGGAGAACTGGTAGTGGAAATTTTGAGTAGTTCAGAGAACCAGAAAATACCATCTCTGACTGGATATTTTACAGTATCCTTCCCCTGCTACGCCTACCAAGCCACACCCACAGAATTGGTAGTAAAAAAAAATTGAATCCCACCACTGATCAGTCTCTATTACCTCTTAATTTGTTCAGTTCTTCTGTTATACTAATTGAAACTTAAATAGTTTCAGTAACTCCAATAAAGTTCAGTGTGTAGGTTTTCACTGATGCTATTTAAAGAAAAAAATTAATTTGGGGATTCATTTTTGACAAGACAGTTTACAGATTTTAAATAAAGCCAAAATAATGTTGACAAACCACTGTAACATTTCAAGAGAATGGTATCTGTACATCTTCTCATTATGTAAATATCATTCTTACATTGTTTCTTCCACAACAAATGAAAATCAAAATTTAAAAATAATCAGGTCTTCTTTTCAAAATGAGTCTGTTATACCATGAATCATTATCTCTTGAAAGTATTTTCTGCATAGAACTTTTTCATTTATTTATTTAAAAAAAAAACAGAATTACAAATCTCTATTTACCTTAACAGAATTGTATCATTGATAATACATATATTTCCTGTTATACCTATACATCAATTCTTATTTCTATATTCTACCCATTTGTACCACCTATCCCAAACCGCATAATAATCTGATTCATCCTTGCCTTTTAGTTCTGCTATGAATGAATCCATGTCTGCACAGTCCATTATTTTTTGTATCAGATCTTCTTTGGATGGTATCTTTTCTTTTTTCCAGCCCTGTGCAAAAGCTATTCTCGCCGCCATTATAATATGTATAATGATGTATTGGATAGGCTTGCTAAATATTCCATTAATTATTCCTAATAAAAATATTTCTAGTTTAAATTGTAATTGATATTCTGTAATTTCTAATAGCCATCTTTGCATCCTCATCCAAAAAATTTTAACTTCTGGGCATTGCATTGCCACCACATATGGAAAAATGTTCCTTTTTTATGTTTACACTTCTAACATTCTGATTTTGTATTGGGATATATTTTAGCCAGTTTTGCTGGGGCTAAGTGCCATCTATAAAACATTTTGTACTGATTTTCTTTAAATGCTGTTGAAAATGTCAATTTACATCCATATTTTTTCCCAGTCCTTTAATTAATCCACATTTTCCCCAGTCCTCTAATTTTATATTATGACCAACATTTTTTGCCCAGGCAATCATTGGTCCTTTCACTATTTCTTCTTCTAGTTCCACTTCCAATAAATAATTGTACATTCTTGTTATGAATTTTCCCCCTTGCCTGTCAAAATATGGTCTAGTTGTTTTAAATCTTTTTCTATCCCATGTTCTTCTGAATCTTTTCTAAATTTTGTCTGAATTTGTAAGTAGGATGACCAATCTATAATTATATCCTGATCTTTTAATTCTTCAATTGTTTTTAGATTCCCCTGATTATCTAATAATTTTTCATATCTAATCATTTTTTGTATCCCTTGTGTTTGGATATAGTATTACTTCCATAGGTGAAACCCAAATTGGTACTTTCATATAATGTTTTCTTTTTACCTTTTCCCATGTTTATAATAGTGATTCCCTTATCAAATGTCTGTGAAAGTATGAATTAGTCTTATTTTTTGTCCTATAGAAAAGCATGCCACCCTACTTAAAGATTGTGGCCCTTGATTGCTAATATTTTTATTTTAAAAAATTTATCCACTCCTTTATCCATATTAGAACTGCCGCTTGTTAATACAATTCCTATTTTGGGAGTCCAAAGCCATCTCTACTTCTACTAACTTTTATTTATTTTATTTTTTTGTCAATTGTTTACAAGATAATAAGTATAAGTGTATACATAGTTATGAATACATGAAATGGGTACATATAAGAAAAATAAAAGAAACAATAGGACAGGGACGGTAGGCACGTTGGTGCGCTTATGCACGCCCCCTAGAGACCTCTTAGGAAAGGGGTGAGGTCAATAGTAGACAGTCTAAGGTTAAAGTTTTTGGGGTTTGGGGAAGAAACTACAGAGTCGGGTAGAGTATTCCAAACATTGATCACTCTGTTGCTGAAGTCGCATTTCCTGCAATCAAGCTTGGTACGGTTAACCTTGAGTTTGTATCTGTTGTGTGCTCTTGTGTTGTTATGGTTGAAGCTGAAGTATTCATTGACAGGTAGGACATTGCAATGTATGATTTTATATACCATGCTTAAATCAGTCCGAAGACGGCATAATTCGAGGTTTTCTAGTTCTAGTATTTCAAGTCTGGTGGCATAAGGTATTCTGCAACGAGTAGAGGAGTGGAGAGCTCTTCTTGTGAAATATTTCTGGACTTTCTCAATTGTGCTAATATCAGATACGTAATGTGGGTTCCAGACTGATGAGCTGTATTCGAGTATTGGTCTAGCAAATGTTTTGTATGCTCTAGTTAGTAGTGTGATATTACCAGAGAAAAAGCTACGTAAGATTAGGTTAACAACTCTTAATGCCTTTTTGGCTATGTAGTTGCAGTGGGCACTAGCACTTAGATCATTAGAGGTGAGTATTCCAAGGTCCTTTACAGAGCTTGGATCATCAACAAGATCTTGACTATTCAGCTTGTATTTTATTTTCGGATTTTTTTTGCCGATATGTAAGACAGAGCATTTATTTGTTGAGATTTGAAGTTGCCATTT
>NW_020769326.1:12376008-12568263 GCF_900518735.1 Pseudonaja textilis
TCATTAAGTAGAGTAATACTAACAATCTTATCAGTCTAACAATCTAATCTATATTAGTCTATTTTTTTTTCAAAGTCTCTTGACCTTTCTTAATTTAGGCTTAATAAATAATCCAATGTTCTTTTTTTTTTAATAAAAAAAATTGAAGGAGATTGGAAAAATAATCCAATGTTCTTTACTTGATCACTCACTGTCAGCACCATCAAATGCTGTCCTTCAGTCTAGTTCTGTTGTTTTCTCTAGCATTCCTTTCTCCTCTTTCTCCAAGTCTCAACTTTCCACTTTCCTTCTGCTACTTTCTGTTCCTTTTGTCCTTCTTACTCTTCACACTTTTCAACTGGATCTCCAATGTCTTCTTCCAATCTCCTTCAATCCAGTGTCCATCCAGTCATTCCTCTCTTACCACCTCGCTGTACTCATCACTTCTTCCCTTTTTGTTTTGCTACTCCTGATCTCCAGTTTCTTCCTTTTGATCCCCTCCAAATCCTCCTCTGTGTATCTCCTCATCTTTCCTCATCTCCTCCTGGAATCCTTCAGTCAAAGTTCTGTGTCCTCTCTTTTCTCAGCCTTTTCCGTCTGTACTAACTTGCTGATTCACTGCTCATTCCGCCAAATTGCCATTCTTAGGGATTTCCCCTTTGCCGGAGCTTCCTTTTTCAGTAAATATTCAGGACTCACTTTTTTGGACAAATCACCATTGTTGCACCTCTGGGATTTTCAATCAGCTTTAACAACACGGTCTATTAACAATATCTTTGCTTCCTTATCATCTGTAGCTTAGTCACAGCCTCAGGCCTGCAATATTAGTAAGACAGGCACTTTCACTTTCGGTTTCAGGAGTTTCCTTTTGCGGCGGCAGGTGATTGCCTTTCACCACACTGCTGTCCAGGCTTCCCCTCTATTCCTCACAGCTCTCCAGGCTCTCCGCACCCCCGAAGGCCCCAAAAGCAAAAAAAGTGGTGTCAAGGGATGGAGACCATTCTCTTTTCCCCTTTTCACTGTGACATCACCACCAGAAGCCCTCTGCATTGTACCTTTTCATCAGCTATCTATTTATTCATATCTATTATTCATAACAGAATTATAAACAAAATGCTGAATGTAAATAAAACACCCTCATCCTTGCTTGCAGGCTGACAATCCTTTTCCATCTAAATTCTATAATGCTATAGTATGTTTTTAGTATTATTTAGTCTCCTCCTCCTCTCTTCCTCTTCCTTCTCCTCATGCTCGTCTTCCTCTTCCTTCTCCTCCTCCTCTTCCTCCTCCTCCTCCTCCCCCTCCTCCTCCTCTCTTCCTCCTCCTCCTCCTCCTCCTCCTAACCAGAAGAACCTAAGAGCTATTAAGGTAGTGTCTGAGTATATAGTAATTTTTAATAGTAATTTTAAAAAAAAAATAAAGTCACAATATTCAGATCTGGTAAGTTCAGAATTTCCACTTATCTTGGCAGCCCTTTGAGTATTGCTGCAAGGGCTCCTATTACTATTGGTAATAACACACTGAGTTCTTCCTCTACAGTTGCTCAACTTCAATTTGGAGATTGTGATAGTTCATTATTTTTTCTAATGTTTCTCTTCAATTCATGCATAATCTGGTATGGCAATATCAGTAAACTAGACTTCTTTCTTTTCCACAATAGTGATGTCAATAGTGATGTGTTGTGGGCCAGATGTTTGTTTGTTTGGATTTGAAAGTCCCATAAGACCTTGACCTCTTCATTTTCAAGAACTTTTGTCAATTTGGTGTTCCCAGTGATTTTTGCTAATTCAAACCCAAATTTCTGGCAAAGCTTGATTTTGCAACTTGATCATGACATTGTAGATAATCAGTTTGTGAGATTTTGCTGCAGCCACAAATAAGGTGATCCACTATTTCATCTTTCTTGTCACATAAGTGAATTTGCTATTGTTACTGACATGCGGAATTTTTGCTTTCATGGAATTAGTCTACAAAATGAACCTTCAGTTTCTTTCTTCAGGACCTCTGATTTAACCATATCCATGTTAGCTTTGAATCTACCTTTCCTTCAATGTCTTTTAGGTATTGCCTGTTCATAGGCTTCTTTTTCCAATTAGAAACTCAATGTTCAATTGTTTCCTTGTGGTATTCTGCTTTCAATCTCATTTTCAAAATGTTTCCCTTGTTCACCTCCTTCAGCAAAAGCTCTGTTGTTTTTTTTATGTAGTCATTTTAGTTGTGTTTTTGTTTTTCCACAGTTCATTTCACCTCTAAGAATCCTCTGCCATTCTGAGATCTAGGCAAGGGAAGTGAAATTAAAAAAATCCAGCAGGTAATTGTCTCTGTTTAACAAAGCCAGATAAAATACGGCCTATCTCTTAAGGACAAAATTTTGTTGTTGTTTTTCCCTCAGTTTCTTCATATACCAAAGTCAAAAGCACAAAGTCAAGGCATCCATCTAAGGTCCAAACACAATTCCAAAGGCAGGAAGCAGGAACATGAAGCAAGGCAACCAGACATGTTGTTCCAGCAGCATCCTTTTCTTTGGGGAGGCTTAAATAGTTAATGCTGGTGCAGCCCCCCATGATGGACATGGCTACTGCCTCGCAAGGAACCAGATCAATGGGCATTGTACCTGTCACCTCTTCAGTTGTATAACCACTCTGTCTTCAAATTAAAAGTTGTTTGGATACTTTGAAACTAACTATAGAGACAAAGTTGAAAAAGGATTAGTCTTGACTTCTGATTCTCTTCATTGCAGTAATATAAGGCATTAGTATCAAATCAGAGCTTTTTGTTTTTTGATAATAATATTAACAAATTATTTTTATAATCTAATCTATAAAATCCAAAGTCAAAGTTACATTCTTTTCCACATCAAGCACAAAATTCAGAGGCAGTTTCCACTTAGAAACAAAAGTACTTATGTTCTTTACTTTAATCAGAGTAATCAATTTTGCCATTTCAGTCAACTCCACCAACTTCTGCAACCATTCTTCTATGTTAGGTACCAAAGTGTTTTTCCATTTTTGTGCATACTATAGTCTTGCTGCTGTCAACAGTAATATAGTAATAATATAGTTCTAAATTTTTTCTCCAGTTCTTTTTCCATTAGTCCCAAAAGGAAAAAAATATAGTTTCATTTTTATCTCCATTTTCAGGATTTTCTGTATCAGAGTGTGAATTATATTCCAATATTTTTTTTTTGCTTTAGCACATGTCCACCATTGATTATAAAAAGTCCGTTGTATATTTTTACACTTCCAACATTCATTTGTCATACCTTTATACATCTTAGATTACTTATCTGGTGTTAAATACCAGTGATACATCATCTTATAAAAATTAAATAATTTAATGTAAATTTTAAACCCCATCATCCACATATTTTGCCATTGTTTAAGCATCATATATCCAGAACTCAAGCATAACATATCCAGAATTCCTTGCCCACTGAATCATACAATGTTTTACATGTTCATTTTCTAAGTTCAGATTTTATCAATCTTAGCATGCTTTTTTTCTTTTTTTCCCTACCTTTTCTCATTTGTCTTTCCCCTTTCTCCTCATTGCTCTTTTATTTATTTTTGTATTTTGTATTTTATAATAATAATTTAATTTTAAAAAAAATTGAAAAAAAAGAGAAAAGGATTAGTCAGTGCTATATGATTCATTAAGACATGGCAAACTATATGTTACTTACTGCTAGAGGGGAAAAAATCAGTTATTTTAAAGAAATTGTTCAAGGAGAATGTGTATTTTCTAGCTGTATTTTTCTTTTCATCTAGCAAACAGAAAATTCTGACACTATGATTTCCAAGTAAGTGAATGACTTAGCAATTTCAGCGCTTCTCCTTACTCTATTTGAGTAAGTGTTCAACAATAAAAATACATGACTATTTTGAAATAGTATAATGCCAACTGCAATAATGTACATTTTGTGTCTTTAATATAGCATACATATTTAGCTATTCCTAATATATATGTTGAAGAAAATAATACATTTAATATACCTTTGACAGATTTGATTTAGATATGTAACTCTATACACAGAAACGCTAGACAGTTTCTAAAATGTGTTTAATATCTGTCTGCATTTAAGCAAATAAATTCTCTTCTTATATCTAATAAAGTTTTGGTGACCTAGCTGGTCAATCAAGTTTTACATTTTGCGCTCCCAGTTTCACTTCTGCATATTATTATTATTTCATTTTTTTTCCAATTCTTTCAACTGTTTCAAATTTTACAGTGATTTTTTTTAAAGTTTGAAAGTAGAGAAAATTTGAAATGGAGAGGAGCTCACAAAAATATTTTTCAAAGATAGTGAACTTGCATAGGCAATATGGCACAGAGTTTTATGTTGGCATACCTAAAATGTGCAGGCAATAAGTGAGGGTTCCTACCTTTAATGCAAGACTACATAAATTCAGTATATCCACTTTGGTGAATTGCAAGTTTCCAAATTAAGTTTACTCCTCCTAAAGCCACAGCTAGACAATTCTGTCTTTGTCCTGAATCACTCTGTAGAGCCCCATATTGTCCACAGCTGCTTTCATACAATATTTGGAATAGAGGAAGCACAGACAAGTCAAAATATAGGATCAAGTCAACAAGATATTCTGAATAGATCAGACAGCAGTAAAAATTCACAACATTGCTCACATAGCTGATTCAAAATCCCACTGTCATTCTTCTACCATATATTTGAACACTATTAGGTTGGCTGTTATATCTCCAATATTGAATGTCATTTTTCTTTTCCATGGAAATGCATGTATTCTTTAATAATAATTTCAAAGTCTTGAATATTAAAATTTAACATCTTCTGAGCCCTTAATTCATTTTAAACTTTCAATAAACAAAATCTTGAACTGATTTTTATGTTTAATTTGAATTGTTCAAATTAAGTTCATAAAGATACAGTTTCATTTTCTTTTTTTTTTCTTTTTTTTGTAAATTTTATTTGAGTTTTCACAACGAGAAAAAAAATACAAATAAAACATCTTTTTTGAAAGCAGCATAATCCCGGGTTACATTTCTTCGTACAGACACAAATTCAGGTTCATGCTCATTTTTATATTCTATTCCATATCTTATTACTATTTTACATTTTCTGCATAGCTTCTCCCCTCTTTTAATTTTCTCAATTTTATTTTAATTATCTCATCTCAATTCAAATCATTGTATTTATATTTTTTGTCTGTCCTATTTCAATTATCTATTATCTTTTCTCATTAAACAAAATTTCTCCTGTAGTTACTGATTGGATTATGACGCCTTTATATATTTTCCCTAAAGTTGTAACATTCAATATAATACATAACTTCCATTCAGATTCTGTTTGGTACATTCTTAAAATACACACTGTATTCTTTAAAAAAGAAAAATATATATAAATGTATATAATTAAAACAACATTCCATTCCAATTCAATTCTATCATTAATATTAATATTCATTAAAGTCTTAACATCTTTAACATTACTTTTCAATTAAATATCATACTTCTATGGGAACAATTATAAGCTTTCCATAGTTAATTCCCCCCCCTTCACTTATATTTTATAAAACATTAACTAATTAAAATGTTCCCATTCCTTCCTAATTCAAATTTCTCATTTATTTTATTTCACTTATTTTATTCACAAACATTTCACTAAATTACACTATTTTATCCCTCATTTTAATCATACATTGTTTCCAATTTTCTAAAGTTATTTCTATTACTAATATAACAATACAATCTTATGTACCTTTACAGAATCCCCTTTTCAGTTAGATTTTCACCCATTATCTCTAAATAGGTCCTGTTTCTCTATATCTTTCTCCACTCCTTCGTAACTTCTTTTGCTTTCCTTCTTCCCTCTCTTCCTCTCTCTCCCCTTTTTACCCCCTTGTCTCTCTACCTCTATTTCTCTCTTCTGTATTCCCCTTTTCTGTTGCTTTCCAGTATTATACTTATTTTTTGAATTATTTTTCTTTTCTTTGGTTGTTTTTTTAAGTCTTTAATTCTCCATTCTCTTTCCTCCCTTCCCTTTTTCCTCCCCACATAAAATTACTTGTTCATTGAAGGTGGCTTGTTCTTTGTCCCAGTCTTCTTGTTTTGCAGTCTTTTCTTGTTGTTTCTCATAGTTCCAAATCTCCATTTCTAAGAATTGAAAAATGAAGCCAAAAGAACCCTTCCCTTCTTGTGCATCTTCTTTGTACTTTTTAAGTTCCATTTTCAATTCATCCAGAAGTGGTGCCATTGTATAAATTTTTAAACAACCACCCGATTGATTTTAGTCATTCAAATATAATAACCAAAAATCCAAAGATCATCAAATAATCTAAATACATACAAGCTGTTTCTTTTTCGCTCTTTTTTTTTCACTTTCTCTTCCTGGGGTTACTATTTAGTGGCAAAGTTTCAGTTAAAATGTATCTTTTAGAAGTCTTGTTGAAGTTTTACTTTAGATTCTTTTTAATTCCAGGCAGTCTCCTCCCTCTCCCAGATCCTGGCCTTATTCTTTTTCTCTCCCTTCCTGCTTATGAAAAAGAAAGTTTTTAATGTCCAGAAATCTTTATTATCCCTTTGTCATTTTGTTTTATTTTCAGCTTAATTGCCTATTGATGTCAAAGCAGATTTTTCCAATTTTTTATTTAAGTCTCTTAATTGTCAGTATAAGGAAGGAGAGAGAAGAAAAAAAAAGCCAAACCTTTCCCTTTTCACTTTCCTTTGCTGCTTCCGACTCTTCTTGGGAGCAATGTTATTTTTTGTAAGTTTAAATTCCAGGGTACCTTGGTTGTTGCTTTTACAATTTAACCTGGTCAGCCAAAATTTCACTTCTTATCTTCTTCCTGCACATTCTTTTCTGGTTGAATTCTTCTTTGTGGTGGCCATTTCTGACCACTGTTACAATCACCTTCGGGAAAGGGAGTAATGGCCAGCTGAGGAGGAGAGATGCGGCTCTTCTCAACCCTGCTGGTGGTCTCCCCCCTCTTCACCACCTCTACAGGGTGGCTTAGCCCTGAAACCAGCCGGCTCGGGGCGTTCCAGCGGCGACCCCAGACAAAAACCGTGCACAATCATGGATTTCTGTTTGTTGCCAAAGCCCTTCAAACTGGAAGTCCTCAAGATACAGTTTCATTTTCTTATATTACAGGTTGAAGGCACTCACCCAGTGCTTTCAACCTTTGTCATTTTGAAGGTGCCTAACTTCTTTAAAGCAGTTAATAGGCAATTTCTTCAGGTGGATAGCAAAGGAAGTGAGAATTAAAGTTTAAGGCTACAACTAGAGCAAGAATGGCATATTCTCTTGTCTCTTGGCTTAATGAGACTGACCTTTTCTTTTTACAATGTCATGGAGTCCTAAGTCTTGATTTGCATCCTTTCTTGAGATACAGTGCTTGGGAACAGAATATAAAGTGCTGAAACTGTTGGAATATACCAGTTCAGATTTAACTAAGAGTTCTTTCATAAAATCAGCTAGTAAATAAAATCACTGCATAGTCATACTTGTATATCTGAGGGAAAGACAAGAGTTCAATATATTCCCCCAACTTTAAAAAAAATCGAGTTTCTTCTTACATTCAGAACTAGATATTTAAAAATAAGCTTTAGCACTGTTGCTTTATAAGCTCTCAATTAAACATTACATTTGTCATTCATATGCTGTATATTAAGTGACCACATTCAGGAATGTTATTGTTCCACATATACCTCATGCTTTTGTTCAGAGTTTTAAACATTTACATAAATTCATCTTTTTATTTTAAACCAGACATAATGTTTTTTCTCTTTATCCTTCTCCTTCTTCTCCTCTTTCTCCCCCTCCCCCTCCTCCTCCTCTACCACCACCACCATCCTTTGTGACTGCATTGACAAGGTTTTCTGCAAATAGTTTGCATTTCTTTCATAAAGCTATCTAGGATCACCTGGCTTAGTGCCCAGACAGGATTACAGGATTTACAATCTTGTGTTATGTAGCCTGATAATTTAACTGCTACACAACATTGCCTTCTTGTTCTATTTACTCATTTTCATTTTTTTACGGGTTTGGATTCAGCACATTATAACACCAGGCTGCTGTTTATAGGATAAAGTCATGAAAGAAGTCCCTGGCCAGACTTTTTGCAAAAATAGATCAGCAATTAAGCTCAAACTGAGATACATACCTGTACATTGGAGTGCAAATGGAATCTATGAATGTCTCTGTGGATTATTAAGGACATAGATGTTAAATAGCTAACAATAAAATAATCCATATTAATTCAAATTAGGCCAACCCACAAAAGTGGGTTCTCTAACAAGGTCCTGGGCTCTAGCAACCCCCCCATGCTCTCCAGACACTTGGTCTTTCTGCGGTTAGGAAATGCACAGAGGAAGCAAGATCCAGTTGTGTTTGGGAGAAGAGCCCTCTCACTCACACACATGCTGGCATACACATATTTTCCATGGTTTCAATTTAGAATTTAGAGGTACGCACCTTCCTTCCTAGCAACCTTTGAGCTCAACACTCAAAACCCCTTTAAAACTTTTTTTCCAAATGGCCAATGTTGTGGAGCAGCGGAATAACTGAGGTGAACACGGAGCAAACTTCAGCTTTTAACTTTATTGAAACAAGAAAGGGTTGCTGTGGCTGCCACGCTAATAAGGCAGCCAGCTGGTGGGCAACAGCTGATGCCATTTGACAGTTCCCTTTTATAGTCAGCTGTCAATGGCATCAGCCAATAGGAACATTCCATGTTCCCGCTGGAAACACGGACCAGAGTGGAGACTTCAGCTCAGTCTTTTCTGAATGCAACATTCCTTTCCCCCAGAATGGAGCATGCGTAGTCCTTTAAGTAACTCGGGTGCTTGCATAGGCAGCCAGATCTTCTGGGCTCTGACGGAACTGCTGCTGGATGGAGCTCATCTGCTTGGCGGGCAGTTTCTGTCGACTACAAAGCTGGCGTCTCAGCTTCAGGAAGCTCTGGGTGAGGGACCGATGACTGCTCAAATAGGCTTGTGTTGCTGTTGGGTTCATGGAGAGTTTCTTCAGGTGCCGGTGTTTCTCTGCTGCAGAAGTGTCCTGAAGGCCATCTGTAGATGAATTCCAATGCCTTCAAAGTTGGTCAACCCTGCAACGCCAAATGTGACCGTCTTGTAATTGGATCCTGTAAGACTTAGGACCAGTTACTGCCACAATCCACCCAGGCATCCACAAAGGGTGCGCCGAAGAGTTCCTGGCATAGACCTGGTCACTCTCAGCAAACTCCCTTGTCTGGCTATTTGATCCTAGAGGCGTGATTGGGGTGTAATATGGATGGAGTCTGTCTAAAGTAGTCCTCAGACGTCTACCCATGAGGAGTTCAGCTGGACACCTATTTGTGGTGGCACAGGGAGTTGTGTGCTGGGCTAGAAGATACTTAGCAAGCCTAGAGTGCCAATCTATGGGCCCAAGCCTTTCCAGAATCTCCTTAGCAGATCTGACTGCCCTTTCAGCCAGACCATTACCGACAGGGTGGAAAGGAGCGGTAAATGCATGCCTGATTCCCAGGTTAGCTAGGAAAACCTCAAATTCACAGGAAGTTAACTAGGGGCTGTTATCAGACCCGATGGTCTCAGGGAGGCCATGGGTAGTGAATATCCTCGATAGAGCCTTAGTGACAGCTTCTGAAGTTGTAGAGGTCATCAAGGTCAGCTCTACCCATTTAGAAAAAGAATCAACCATCACCAAGAATATACGTCCATGAAAAGGGCCAGCCAGATCAATATGCACCCGGGAGCAAGGGGCCCCTGAATCTTCTCACATGCCTGGAGTGGCTGTTGGTGGAGCAGGTCTGGTGACTTGGCATGGCTGACAAGCATTCACCCAGCTTGTGATCTGAGCATCCATGCCCAGTCACCATACATAACTGCGAGCTAGGGCCTTCATCCTGACAATGCCGGGATGCCCTTCATGCAGGACTTTTAAAACTGGGGTCTGCAACTTGGAAGGGATAACTACCCTAGTTCCCCAAAGTAAACAGCCTTGTAAAGAAGACAATTCTTGCTGGCGAGCTTTGAAGGGTAGAAATTCGGGGGAATAATGAACTGCAGGCCATCCCCTCCCCACCCAGTCAAGGACTTGGGAGATTACCTTGTCCCTGGCAGAGTGGGCAGCAAGATCAAAGGTGGTGATGGGAAGCTTGAGATCGTTGATCAGGAACACAGCATTAGTTGGTGCAGGATCCTCAACTGGAACAGGCAGGGGGCAGCGGCTAAGGGCATCAGCGTGGCAGAAACTCTTGCCAGCTTGATGAACCAGTGTATAGGAATAGGCAGCCAGAAATAAAGTCCACCTGGTCATTCGTGGAGACAAAATCTGAGGAGTTTGTCTATCGCCTGACAGAAGACCCAACAGAGGCTTATGATCTGTAACTAACTCAAAATGGTGTCCATATAGAAACTAATGGAATGTTTTGACAGAAGCAACTGCAGCCAAAACCTCCTTGTCAATTTGGCTGTAGTTGCGCTCAGCTGGGGAAAAAGTTCTGGAGAAAAAGGCAATAGGTCCCTCAGAACCATTAGGCAGTCTATGACTTAAAACAGCACCTATGCCAAAAGGAAAAGCATGTGCTACTAAAACT
Organism: Pseudonaja textilis; assembly: GCF_900518735.1. Next base: position 12,386,559 of record NW_020769326.1, read on the forward strand.
AAAGGTAAATGCTCATTAAATTGGATCAGAACAGCATCGGATGTAAGCAATGATTTGACTGCACGGAAAGCATGGGCTTCCTTAGGTCCCCAATGCCACGAGGATTGTTTATCCAAGAGTCTATTCAGAGGTTCTGCAATGGAAGCCTTATGTGGCAAAAATGAAGCATAGAAGTTAAGAAGTCCAAAAAAAGCCTGGAGTTTGGTTTTGTTAGTTGGTGTGAGTGCCTCGTGAATAGCCCTTACTTTGGATTCGATTGGGTGAATACCAGAGGCGTCAATTCTGTACCCCAAAAATTCGACCTGTGGGGTGGCAATAGTGCATTTCTCTCTTTTTAATTTGAGACCATACTTTCTGGAACAATCAAGGACTCCCTTGACTCTTTGCAGTAACTGAGGCTTGTCAGGGCCAGATATTAAAATGTCATCGAAACAAGCTATTACGCCTGGTAATCCTTGAAGTAGTCTTTCCATTAATGATTGGAAAATTCCTGGGGCAACACTAATGCCATATTGGAGGCACCTACATTTAAAAGCACCCCTGTGCGTTACAATAGTTTGTAGTTCAGTGGCTGCGTCATCAACAGGGAACTGCTGATAGGCCTGTGACATGTCTAATTTCACGAAAATGGTTCCTGGCTCAAAAGAATGCAGCAGGTGCTGGATAACTGGGACTGGATAAGCACTGATTTGTCAATATTTATTCAAAGAGCTCTTGCAATCCACACAAACTGCCATCTTTCTTCAGGGGTGTCATTATTGGGGTTTCCCATTTTGCGAAGTCCACAGGCTCTAATATGCCCTGTTTAATTAATTTGTCTAGCTCCATGTCTAGTTTGGGGCGGATTGCAAAAGGTACCCTTCGAGGCTTTAAATGGATTGGGACTGCTAGAGGGTCCAAGTTGAAAGATATTGGGGTTCCCGAGTAACAACCCAGGCCCTCGCTGAACACATCAACATAGTCATTAAACAAGGCGTCCACCTCTTCATTTGCAATAGAGTGGATTCTACTTACATGGAGGCCAAGGGCAGGGAACCAGTCTAACCCCAACAGGCTTGGGAGTACACCATGCACTACCACTAAAGGCAAGTGACCTTTAAAATTTTGAAATTGAATAAAAAACTAGCCTTTTCCAATAACTGGGATGGTTCTGCCTTAGTAGTCACATAGGGTTAAGTTGCAGCTTTGAAGCCTCTTCTTAGCCATTCTGGGAAGCAGTTGTTTCAAGGTGCTCCATGAGATGATGGACAGTGCTGAGCCAGTGTCTACCTCTATCCTGCAAGAAACAAAAATACTGATTTTGTTAGAGCCTTTGTTAGTCAGCTTGGCTTGATAGCAGGTGAAACAGTCTTCAATTTGTTTTTGTAAATGCTGAGTTGTCTGAGGCTTCTGTGGTTGGGCAAATGTCTTTCCTGCTTGACAGATCCTGGCTAAATGACCCTTTCTCTGGCATTTTAGACAAATGGCATTCCTGAACTTGCAGGATGCCCTAAGGTGATTTCTCCCACAGCTTAGACAGATGGGCTGAGACCGTGGAGGTTGATTGGGGATTCATCTGTTTTCCCTTTGACTGGGTTTGGGCTGCCTGAGGCGATTTACATCAGTAGCCTCTCCAGAGCCTTCCTCTGTGGAGACTTCATCGTAATGGATGGCTGAGCTACTCTGGTTAATTCCCCTGAATTTCTGCTGCTGAAAGTGCTGACAGTTCGGCAACTTGAGATTCTTCAATTGCTAATTTAAGGGTTAAATCCCCTTTAATCAATAGACGCCTTTGTAGCCTTAAATCCCTGACTCCACAAACTAGTTGGTCTAATAACATGTCCTCCAGATAGTCTCTAAACCCACAGTGCAAGGCAGCTGTTCATAGGGCTGCCATGTACCCACTAATAGTCTCTCCCTCAGCCTGAATCCGTCTTCTAAAAGCATGATGCCTGGCAATTCAGGAGGGCTTAGGGGAATAGTGGTTAGAAAGAATTTCCCGCAGTTCTTCCCATGGAACAGTCTTAATTGAATGCGGAGCCAATAATGCCATAGCAGAGTCAAACACTGTGGCTCCACAAAAACTTAAAAAGTTGGATTTTTTCCTATGGTTGGAAATGTCAGTGTTGTCTATGGCATCTAGGAAACAAATCGGTTTCTGTAGGATTCCCATGTTTCTGCTGTCAGTCTGAAAGGCAAGAATGCAGGGTTCAAAGTCATCTCGACTCAGTGGTGCCGGACCTTCTGAGGAAAGTTGAAATTCGCGTTTGCGAATAGTGACAGTAAGCTCTTAAAGTGACATACAGCTCATTAGTGGCTTCGGCTCTTTTTGTAGTGACTTTGCTCAGCGATTCTTTGCTCGGTTGCCTCTTATATGTATCCCACCTTTGTCGCCAGTGTTGTGGAGCGGTGGAATAGCTGAGGCAAATGAAGAGCAAACTTCAGCTTTTAACTTTATTGAAACGATAAAGGGTTGCCACGGCTGCCACGCTAACAAGGCAGCCAGCTGCTGGGGAACAGCTGATGCCATTTGACAGCTCCCTTTTATAGTCAGCTGTCAACGGCATCAGCCAAAAGGAATGGTCCATGTTCCCACTGGAAACACGGACCAGAGTGGAGACTTCAGCTCAGTCTTTTCCGAACGCAACAGCCAAGGTTCAGGAAAACTCATCCACAGACTCAATGGGTCTGCTTGCCAGCAAGGGGATCTTACCTGGGCCTGGTCCATTGGTTAGGTTAGCTTGGAGTCCCATCTGCTTGGGTGCCAAATTGTTGGAAGAATTATCCTTCTGGGTTAAGTTCCAAGTGGGGAAAAAGACACTGGAAACATGGAGACTGTTTGGAAAGATGGTTTAATGGTGGACAAGATCACATGGCTTGGAGCTCCAAAGTGAAAAGGATGATCAGATGTTGGGTGAAGGAAAAGAAGGAAAAGACTGAGATGCTGAGAATCCCTTAGTTATATATCCTCTGTTGCGCCCACCTTAGTGTTTCCTGTTCCTGTGCAAGAAATGTATCCCTTTGGGGCGGGGATCTTAGCTAACTTTGTAGGCTTTGTCTGGACCACATGGCTTCACCTGAGTGCTGGCTGAAGCAATCTTCCCAGGCCAGGTGGTGAGATGGGCAGAAGCCTTTGTTATGTAGAGTACTCTGGCCTAGGCCTTAATGGCCCACCCATTAACAAAGGTGGGGGTGAGCTTCTGCTTCTGAGATGAGTTTCTGCTTTTGAATTTCTACTTCTCTTTTTAGGGGAAATATTCTGCCTTTTTAATATTTCCTAGTGTGGGAAGCATCCACCCCCTCCTAGAAAATTGAAATAGCCTAGGAAATATTAAAAAGGCAGAATATTTCCTCTAAAAAGAAGCAGAAACTCACCCTCACCTTTGTTAATGGGTGGGCCATTAAGGCCTGGGCCAGAATACTTTATGAAAGAAAGATCTCCAGGTAAAGCTATAGCAATTGCCAAAAGTCCTTTTAAGGACATAAATTATCCAGCAAGGCTAGACCAAGCCTGGAACTCAGGACAGCCTACAGAGTTGCCCATGGGAATCTGACAACCAATCAGAATACAAACTCAAATTCAAATCCCAACAGAGGGTATAAAATCCAGGCACTCTCAGTACCTCAGCCCTTTTTATTGATCTCTTCCTTTTCAATCTGGAGCTCGAGGCCATGTGGTCCTGTCCACCATTAAACCTTCCAAGCAGCCTCCATGTTTCCAGTGTCTTTTTCCCCCACTTGGAACTGAGCCCAGAAGGATATTTCTTTCAACACTGGGATAATTCATTTTTCTAGGAGAGTGGTTGGTGCTAACTTCCTACAATATAATGCACACAGACAACTTTGCAAGCCTAGTTAACCTTCATTTTTAATTTTGAAAAACTTGGAAAATGTTGGAATTTAATTTTGAGCCAAAAATGCTATATATGAAAGAAATTTATTTCCCATTTGTTCCTATTTTATCTGCAAAATGGGCTAGGTCGAATTTGAATTTATATCATTATAACAGATAGCAAGGTTTTCTAAACTCTATTTGGCTGTCTGCTATTTTTTGTGCATGCAGATGTACAAATTGCTGATGGTCTTTTGTGCATTTTGTGGATTAACTATTTTTTAATGTTTAAATTGTCTGTTTGCCAGTCATTTCCCTGAAGAACTAAAAATAACAGCTCTGCTCTTTCCTTTCTCCTCTAAAACCAGATTGCTAAACAGATTGCTGGCCCATTCATTGCGGAATGATTTGCTGGAGGAAAGAACATTTGTAATGTTTTTTTTTTACAAACTTTAGTTCCTTTGTTAGTGTAGGTTTTTTAATATTTAAAAAACTATCAAACAAATTCTACAATTAAAAAACAATTAAAAACATATCTCCATTCATTGCAGCATATTCGTAATAGTATTCACTCACTTTGACATATTCTTAAGTATATAAAATATTACTAAATATTATTACAATTATTTTACATTTGATTTATATCATATTTTCATATATTTATGTAGTTATTTACATATTTATACATAATAAATATACATAGTTATGCCTATTCATACCAAATTATTTCATCACACCATAACCTTTCATTTCATCTCTCTATTTTGTGTCTTCCTTGCAGCCAATTATACCATAAATTCCAAATTTTGTAGTAATCTGTCTCTTCTCTCTCCTTCATTTCCATTGAAAGTCTATCCATTTTTGCACACTCTAAAGCCTTTTTTATTATCATAATATCAGAGGGAATGCTGTCACTTTTCCAATTCTGGGCAAAGGCTATTCTTGCTGCAGTAATTATATGTAATATAATATATTGGAGTTTCTTACATATTTTATCTCTTAACATATGCAATAGGAATGTCTCTGGTCTCAATTCATTTTCCTGTTTTGTAATTTCCTCCAAGCATTTCCTAATTTTAAACCAATATTTTTTAGCTTGAGGGCATTTCCACCACATATGGAAATAGATTCCCTGTTTATAATTACATTTCCAACAATTTGCTGATCTGTTAGGGAACATCATAGCCAATCTTACTGGGGGGAAATGCTAACAGTAAAACATTTTCTATAAATTCCCTTTGTATGCTGCTGATAGAGTTATAGTTATAGTTTATTTCCCATAATTTTTCCCCATCTTCCAAATTAAAGCTGTAATCAAAATTTTTCAAATTTCCAAATTATCATGGTCTCTTTTACCACTTCCTCTTCCATTCGGTATCTTAGGAGATAATTATATATTTTGGTAATCATTTTTTCATCTGACCCTTGTAATATTTTATCTAATTCCTGCTGATCTTTATGTATTCAAAATTCTTCTATATCTTTCTTATATCTTGTTTGAATTTATAAATAGGGCCACCAGTCTATTTTTACGCCTTGTTCCTTCAATTCTTGATTAGATTTCAGTTTTCCCTATCCATCCAATAATTCTTTATATATCACTATTTTATTTAAGTCGAGGACATTGGGATACACCATTGCTGCTATGGTGATCTTCATGTTAATGGTTCCTCTTGATTCTTTCCCATACAGATAATAAAGTGTCTCTAACTTTGTGCCTCTGGAAGTATGAATGGAATGTATCTTTCCCTTCCCATATAAACGCATGCCACCAATCTGCAGATTGTGAACCATTATTGTCAATACTCATTTATTTTTTTAGATTTACCCAACCCTTAATTCATGTTAAGACTGTGGCCTGGTAATAGAGCTCCCAATCTGGGAGTCCAAGATCTCCCTTGTTTCTACTATCCTGCAATTTTATTCGCACCTTTTTCCCTTGCCAAATAAAGTTTGCCATTGTCTTATTTAGTTCTTCAAAAAACATTTTTCCTAATTTTATTGGAATTACATGAAAAAGGAATAATAATTTGGGCAGAATATTCATTTTTATCGTGGCAATTCTTATTATCAGTGAGTTATAGTTTCCCCCAATTATCCAAATCTTTTTGTATTTGTATTAATAATTTATCATAATTATCTCCTTTTATAGATGAACATTTTGCTGTTAACTAAATCCCAAGATATTTCACCTTATTTGTTGTCTGTATCTTTAATTTTCCTTCCAATTCCTCTTTCTGTTTTATTAGTGATATTTTTAGTTATTATCTTTGTTTTTTCTTTATTTATCTTCAATCCAGCAACTGTACCATATTTCTCTATTTCTTGTTGTAATATATTTCCTGTTTCAAGAGGATCTCCTATGTCATCTGCAAAGGCTTGTGTTTTATATTCTTTTTTGATTCTCAGTTCTTTAATTTCCTGATTTTTGCCTAATTTGTATTAATAGTATCTTTGCTGCTAAGATATGCAATAGTGGTAATAATGGAAAAATTCAAATTATCAAATGCTTTTTGTGCATCCATGAATATCAATGCCATTTCTTTATCTGGGTGTACTTTATAATATTCTAATATGTCCATTATCATTCTTGTATTATTACTTAAATGTCTTTTTGGTACAAATCTGTTCCATACTAAGCAGGCTTGTAGACCTGAAAATCCGATTGGTCCGTGAAACCTGGGCCGTGATTGGACGATATGAACATCTCTGATTGGTTCGTACAGGGCTTGCCGCGATTGGGTGAAACCAAGTGCGGCAAGCTTGAAAGACTGTCATAGGCTGCCTAGCCGCGGCCGGCTCTATAAAAAGGGCTGCCGCGGCTGAGTTTGCTGTCTCAGAATCTGCTTCCTTAATAAAGAGCTGTTGTTCACTACTCAAGCCTCATGTCTTAATGGGACCCACCGACCGTACATAACAAAATCCATTTTAATCTGAATGTATATATTCATTTAAGATTTTTTTTAACTCTCTCTGCGATTATTGTAGCGAATATTTTATCAACATTTAATAATGAAATTGGCCTATAGTTTTGATCTGTTGGGCATCTGAATTCTCTTTTTGGAATAAGTATAATATATGCCTCTGTCCATGAATTGGGAAGTTTTGCTTGCTCTATTGTTCCATTATATAAGTCCAACATTAATTGTTCTAAAGGGATTTGGATTTCTTTATATATTTCTGCTGGAATTCCGTCTGGTCTGAGTGTTTTATTGCTTTTTTGCTTCTTGATTGCAGCTTTCATCTCTGACATCATAATTTTAGCATTTAACATTTCTTTTGTAAGTTCTGGAATTATAGGTAAGTTCCTCTCGGTTAAATATTTTATAGTCTTTTCTTCCGGTATGTCATCTTGACTATATAGCATTTTAAAGTAGTTTGGGGCAATAATTTTCTTTTGTTCTATCATACGGTGTGGAATCCCATTTTCATCTTGTAATGTTAGTATTAACTTTTTCTCTTTCTCTTTTCTTAACTTGTGCGCCAACCATCCCCCTTTGACATGTTCAAAATAATTTTGTTTTGCGTTCTAAGATTTCATACCATTTCTTCTTGTATAGATAAATTTATTTTATGTTTAACCACTTCTCTCTCTTTTTTAATTTCCTGATTTTGGAGATCATCTTGCATTTCAGATTCCAGTTCTTTAAGTTTTTTTCCTGTAGTTTTATTTGTTGTTTTATCCTATCTTTGTTTTTTCTCACTCCATAAGCTATAGTTAGACCTTGGATATAAGCTTTAGTTGTATCCCATAAATTTTGTATTGTTGTTTGGTCATTTGCATTATCTTCGAGGAATAGTTTTAATTCTTTTCTCAGAATTTGTACATAACTTTTGTCCTTTACCATTCCCTGATTTAAGGTCCATCTTCCCCTCCTTTTTCTCCCTTTCCACTTTAATTTCAAAGGGTTATGATCTTCCCAGGAATTTAGCATTATTTCAATTTCTTCAATATCTTTTCCTATTTCTGGGTCCATCCACACCATATCTATTCTAGACCAGAAATTATGTGGGTTCAAGAAGAATGTATATTGTCTTTCCTGCATATTTAATTCTCTTCACTTATCTTTTAAATTTAGTTCCTGTGTCATTTTATGGAAAGGTTGGCAGTGTTTTCTTTCTTTTTTCTTTTTTCTTTTACTGCTTGTGTAATCTTTTTCTATGTCCACTACTGCATTAAAACCTCCAATAATACATTTATTTTTTACATTTGATTTGATTTGTCAATCGCTTACAAGATACAGGTATAAAAATAAATATAGTTTTGAATACATGAGATAGATATTTATAAGAAAATAGAAAACAATAGGACAGGGAAGGTAGGCATGATTGGTGCACTTATGCACGCCCCCTGGTGCGCTTATGCATGCCCCCATACATTGGTCTGTTCCAATTCTACTATTATTCGATGTAACTTACTGTAAAATTCTGTCTGAATTGTATTTGCATAATGTCAACTCATAAAACATTTTCTATACACGTTTTATAGTTGTCAACAGAAAGAAGGGGGGAGTTTCAAAGAGCAGGCTGCAGTTTGGAATCGAAAGTACATTCCATTCATATTTTCTTTAGAGACTGATTACATGACTGAACCTTCTGCCATGCAAAAATCTAATTGGAAAGCATGATTGATGACTCTTGGCTATGGTCATGTTTCGTTGGAGATTATGAATTATGATACACTCAGAGGGGTGGGGGGGAAGCAGGGTCAAGGGTGACAGTGAATTACGTCTCTCAGAGTTGGCTATGCCCAGGTTTTGACAACATATTGACTTCTAATAAATCCTTTGAAGAGTGTGGCTCGAGACTCATGATTTAATTGGAGTAACTGCCAGAATCCTGACACATAAATTGTTATTATTAGTATTTAACATTAAACATTGGTTTAATGTTATTTCTATCAATATTTTTTTTCCTTTTTGTAGTTGTTTAAGCTTTTTAATGAATTTTAAAAAAAACATTTAATTGTTATATTTTTCTACTTCCATTGGCACATTGAAATTTGTTTGTTGAAAATCAAAGTGTAATGGTGGGAGCCCCCCCCCCCCCCGGTCACATAAAGCCGCTGCTGGTGTGCACTCTAAACCCTAGCTATACATTTTGAAAACTATTCAATTTATGCCATCAATTAATTCCAACATTCTCCAATAGTCATCTCCCCCATTTCTCATAACAGCCCATGCTGTTGGAAAAACAGGGAAAGAAGAATGGAAATCTTTTTTTTTGGTGGGTGGTAGTTTTCTGATCACCAAAAAACCTGCTTCCTTCCTCCTATTAAAATGGAGTAGGGTCTTCTGCTTCAGTTCTCTACTCTGCAGTGAATTGGAAAACTGGCAGCAGCAGCAGGTTGAGGAGAGAAGAGCAGGAAGTAGAATTTTTTGATGCCAATTCTCTAATGCAGGTAATCCTTGAGTTGTGATCATAGTTGAACCCAAAATTTATGTTGCGAAGTAAAACATTTTAAAGTGAGTTTGTCCCATTTTATGACTTTTTTCACCCGTGTCAAATGAACAATGGTTCATTTTCTTAAGTTAGTAATTATTAAGTGAATCTGGATTCCCCATTGTCAGAAGGTCACAAAAGCAGATAATGTGACACTAGGACACTGCAAGTGTCATACATATGAACCAGTTGCCAAGCATATGAATTTTGATCATGTGACCATGAAGATGTTGCAATAGTCATAAGTGTGAAACTTACGTTAAACTTATGAACATTGACTAAATGAACTGTTGTAAGTCAAGGACTACCTGTACTCAACTCATTTCCCTTCATGAAAGATCCATCTATCTGCCCTTCCACCCATCAATTTAGGTCCTCAATGCCTAAAGTGTGTGTCGGTGTTTGTGATGACATAAATATGAGATATAGAAAACTGACAGCAGAAAACTATCTATCAGTCTGTTAGGTCCACCCTTTGAGGTTTTCTAGTTCTTTATTTATTTAAGTAATTTTTTTTTTCTCAAAGATGAAATGCAAAGTGCAGAATAAAAAAACAAAACAAGAATTACAAACAAGACACAAAAAAGGATAAAAGAAGTGTATATAACAGATATAAAACGAACATTAAACATATAACCTTCAGACTAGCTGAATGCTGATACCTGTATCTCATGCAAATCTAACTGTCAGCCCCAGATCCATCTTGATTCAGACTTGGGGCTGCCACAAGGGAGGATGGGTAACAGTGGGAACGATAGAGAAGAGAGAAGGGAGGATAGCCAGACCAATATTCTTTCACTAGAGCTCAAGTTCAAGTCACTGGAGTTTGGAGGGAAGAAACTGGACTTGGCAGGAGTTCAAAAGGGAAGTGGATTGGAGAGTGTAACTTGAGGGTCATCAGTAAGGGGCTGGGTGTGAGTTTTAGTGTGGAAGAAAACACAGGAATTCAGATTCGGGTTTTCCCCAGATGTGCCAATATGACTTCTCTAATAAATTCTTACTTGGATAGACTTTGTCTCTGAGTGCTGAATTTGGGGTAGAGAATTTGGTTGGAATGCTGACACTAACAGGTTACCCCCACTTGCATTGTGGGTAGATACAAATAGTGAAAATGTCAAGTGAGGAAATCAGGAGTCCATACAGTTCAAATGTATATAAGGGGTTATTGCAAACTTAAACTCTATATTCTAGAAGAATCTGAACTACTAATGGTCAAAGCAAATTGGCAATAGGTAAGAGTCAGAATTCAAGGTAGACTGGATTTAGATCTTTTGGGACTTGAGACTGGTTGTTTTTTTGACCCATTCTTTGGACTCTATTTGGGCACTATTGCATAAAATAAGCAACTGTATTAGTATATGATGATGATGATAATGATGATGATGATGATGATGATGATGATGATGATGATGATGACAATGATGATGATGATGATGATTGTTGTTGTTCATTCCACAGTCGGCAACATGTTCAGACTGGATTTGATTTTTTTTTTACTACTATAGAGTGCTTTCCAAAAACCTGGGATTGGCATATGTGGAAGTTTGATGGGGTTACAGATATCATCACATGATGTATGCTGTTTCAAGTAAAACCACCTTATGCAATTGACTGGTGGTGAATTTGTCAATGTCAATGGTGCTCAAGTGGTGTTCCAATTGTTTTGAGATTGCACCCAAGGCACCTATTATTATTGGGGCTATCTTTGCATATTTTGCTACATTCGTTCTATTTCTGTTTTCAGGTCTTTGTATGTTATTATCTTTTCCAGTTCTTTCTCTTCTATTCTGCTATCTTCAGGTATTGCCACATGCATATCACATCAGACTCTTTCTTATTGACAACTGTTAAGTCTGGGGTATTATGTGACAGGTGCCTGTCTGATTGAATTCTAAAGTCCCAGAACAATTTAGCTTCATCTGTGACTGTCTCTATTTTATGGTTCCACCAATTATTGTTTGCAGGCAAATAGTATTTCTCGCAGTTTTTCCAATGCGCTATTATTGCTAATTTGTCATGCCATTGTTTGTAGTCAGTCTCTGATCTTCTTGTAGCAGCTAACTAAATGGCCCATTGTTTCTTCAGCTTCTTTATATAGGCATCTGTTGATGGCTTTGTATGCATTTGTTCTTAACTCTTGGTCTCATGCAGCCAGAATTAGCTGATCTGTCTCTTTTTTTCTCCTCTTAGCCATTTCCAGGTCTTGTCATTAGAGGTAGTCCTCAACCTACAACAGTTCATTTAATGAACACTCAAAGTTACAGTGGCACTGAAATTGTAACTTATCACTGTTTTTCACACTTATGACTGTTGCAGCATCCCCGTGGTCACATGATCATAATTCAGATACTTGGTAACTGACTCATATTTATGATGTTGCAATGTCCCAAGGTAATATGATCCTCTTTTGTGACCTTCTGATAAGCAAAGTCAATGGAGAAACTAGATTCATTTAACCATATCATTAACTTAACAACTACAGTGATTCATTTAACAACTGTGACATGAAAGTAATTAAATGGAGCAAAATTCACTTAACAAATGTTTCACTTAACAACAGAAAATTTGGGTTCCATTGTGGTCATATCTGCTTTTCCTGTTTTTTTTTTTAAATGTACTGGCCATGTAGTGCTTTGTCTTCCCATGCCTCCATTCTGCTCTTCATTTGGTCTTGTAGGCCAATTTGGTATCTCCAGTACTCTTTTTCCAATATGCTAACAAAATCTTTCAGAAGTGTAATTCAACCAAGAAAGCCATACTATGCTACTGTATTCACTACAGTAGTACATTATATACTTTTTGAATGTTGAAGATATTTCTCTCAAAGGCAGTGAATGGTACCTGGGACATAACTTACTGTGCCCTACTGCTGTATTGCCACATCTTAAAATGAGGAATAATAATATCAAAAAGAAATTACTAAGATAAAGAAATTATCTTACAAATCTAGCTTTCAAATTACTTTGGAGAATGTTCCATTATTCATCATTAATTAGTCTTGTTGAACAGACCATACAATAATGTGTTTTTTAGTATCACAAAATTTGCAAACATCTATTAATACATACAATTATTCCTTGTTATAGTTTATGTATAAATTGACTTGAGTGTTTATTTTTTTTCAAATTGAATCACAGAGAGAATGGATCCCTGCTTTAGAGAATTTGCTAATTCTGCTGAAGTGGTACAGTCAATCCTTGCTGAATACCTTTCACATCTTTCATATCACGTCTTTAGAACACATTTTTCTACTCTACTTAAATTAACATTTAAAATCTGTTCATTCCAACCTCAACATGGAAAGTAAATTACTCTAACATCCATGTATCACATTAATTTTACTGACATAATCACTGCCTCTTGACTTTAGGACCCAGAAACTGTGTTAAATTTATTTCAAGAGAATCTATAATTGTGAAGGTGAATGTCAACAGTCAAGGAACAGGGGAAGGGAAAGAAATTATTATTTTCTGTACAAGTAATATCAATAATGGAATTGAAGGTGGAGAACAAGAAAAGGCAGGATTTTTTTTCTAAGTTGTAAGGTGTGTGTTCAAGGCTTTGTAGGGCATTTGTGTGCTGTTCCAAATGTGTCTCAGTTTTATGAAACTTGGAATCTTTTTTCCTTGTTGAGAGAGCCTGTTCACAATGATCATACATTTGCAGCAGAATTAACAGAATGAATGGTTTCAAATTTTCATTTAAAAAATGAGATGCTGGATTTCTAGTGTGGGAAAAAAATTAATTCTAGTCCAGAAGCAACTCTATTTGTGACCTGAGAAAAGAAGTGCCTTGAGTATTTGTTCAAAGGTGCATGTATACACAAGCAGCTCCTTTGAAGCAAGATAATGTCAAACATGATTCAGTGGACCAACTCTTGTCAAGGAGTCTAAGAAGTTTACTTTTAAGGAATGACAAGGCAGAACTAGTAGGAGCTTTGGGTACTGTGGCCCCTAACAAAATAGCTTTTCCTACCAGATATTATCAGAAAAACTATATAGGACCATCATAATGAAATATCTAATTATAGTTGTGCTTTTAAAGTTGTAGCAATGTTTCGGCAGAATCTCATCTGCCATCATCAGGCTTCTGTATTGTGTTTGTCTGTGAGTCAGACTTTCATAGCCATTTCAGTTTTAAATTTGGGGCTAGCCTACTGCTGTGCCAGAATGGTTTTTTCTTCATCTTGATTGGTTGGGAGTCTTGGTCTGTGTTTATTGGTCTTGGAGTTTGCTGTGTTCTGCTTGATTGGTGTTTCTAATATCTTCTGTCTGTTTTGTGGCTTTTTTTGTCTTGATTGGCTGGCAACATTGTGTTTCCTGTATTGGAGGCTTTTAGTGCAGCTTGGCTCTAAGTAAATGGACGGCTATCATTTGTTAGGAAGCTAGGTTTCATCTGGGTGCCTGGTTGGGGTGTCTTTGAGCTGGAGGTATCAGGGGGGTTCTGTTTGTGCCCAGGTGTTTGCCTGGCTTATGGTGTGGAGATTTTTTTGTTTGAGAGTTCAGGCTTCCAAATACTGTATTTATCGGCGTATAACACGCACTTTTTCCCCCTGAAAATAGGGGGCAAATGATGTATGCGTGTTATACGCCGATGTCCAGGGAGCGGAATCCTCTTTAAGGGATCCCGTTCCCAATAGTGCCTAGCGGCGGTGCAGCGTCGTGACGTGATGTCAGTTCTGAGCTACCCTTATTTTTTTCCTGAAATTTCCCTCTTAAAATGAAGATGCGTGTTATACGCCTGTGCGTGTTATACGCCGATAAATATGGTAATTGACAGTCTGGTGGAGTCATCTCTTCTATTCATGCTTTCAGGTCTTTTTTCAATCTCTATGGCTTCTCTGATAATTCTGTGGTTGGGGTTTTCTATAGTGGCTAGGGTTTTGGTGCCATTAAAGTCGATGCTATGACCTGTTGCTTTCATGTGTTGGACTAGTGAGGAAGTGTGTTCCAGCTTTTTTACTTCATTTTTGTGTTCATCCAGGCAGGTACTTATTCTTCTATTGGTCTGTCCAATGTATGTGGCAGGGCATGATGCACAGAGGACTTTATATGTGCCTTGGTTTTCCAGGTCAATTTTATCTTAGGGGTTTCTTAGGATGGCTGCTATTTTTCTGTCTGTTTTGAAGGCAGTCTTGATGTGATGCCTGTGTAGTATCTTACTGATTTTGTCTGTAGTACTTCTTATGTAATTTACATCATTACATGAACCCTTAGTTTACCTTATCAGCACTTTTCAGCTAGGGAGTATGCTCTCTTCCAGAGTTATATTCAAGGGGATTCATGTAAATATATTTTTTGTAATTGCACTTCTTGCTATTTTTAGCTTTCATGAAATTTAGGTAGACTGATTCATTAAAATCTAAGAAGGAAAGAACTGGAATGATTATAATAACTTGATTTTGTTGGATCAGCTACCTTAGGACTCATATTTAAAAGCAACAAAAGACTCATATGTTAAAGGCAATGTATGATTACCAGGTGATCATAGTAGCAGCTAAATCAGAAATTTGTCCCAGTTTTATATTACCAAAACAATTTATCTTTAAAGTTTGAAGGAAAAGGGGAATGTTATTCAGCCTGTCTGGATAAATAAAACACCATGTAGTCTGAAGATAAAATCCCAGTACAAAGCAAACTAAGCAGAGTTGGGGGACACAGGGGAAATTGATGGGGAGAAATATTTGCAATATAAGTTATCAAAGTTCAGCCTGAGTTAGCATTTGTTCTAAAGTTTTTAAAAAAGAAGTTATATAGACAGATGGAGAGTGAAAGTAAACTATTTGTGCTATATAAAATGTTGCTGTGAAAGCAAAGGCTAAAAGTAGCAAATTGCACCTCATGAATGATGTGAAACTGCCAGGTCTTCTGGTCCTATTATGCAGGTTTTACCAAATGATTTTAAAGCATATCCATCACTTTCTGGTCACTGCATAAAGTAGTATTTGTGCCTGTATAAAATAGCTTAAGAAAATAGTAAGAATGGTTTACTGGGATGTATAGTTTTTGTTTTATCTGTAACTGGATTAGATGCAGTTGAGCAATTAATTATAAATGACTGCCATAGATACTTTCACATGCTAGCAATAATATTTAGGATCATCCATGAAGATCAGAGGCAAAAGAATATGGCAAAAGAAAAATCTTCAAGTAGGCTTTAATAATGACTAAGGAACTTGAGGTACTATTGCTGATATCGGAATGGGACAATTCCCTCTGGCCAATTTACTGCAGCCAACTCACCATGGCCAACTCAATGTGACCAACTCATCACAGCCAACTCACCATGATCAACTCATTACAGTCAAGTCACCATGGCCAACTTCACCATGGGACAACTTGCCATGAGACAATTCAAAAATTCAATTTGATTATTTAAAATAGTACAATAATATTTTAAATTTTGCAATTTACATTTCATTTTGTCTCTCTTTTTGCATCCTTTCTTTAATGATTCTGTTCCATTTCTTCAATATTAGTGTAATTCTTGTGCTCTGGCAAGTTGGTCTGCAGCAAATTGGCCATGATGAGTTGGCTGCAACAAGTTGGCTACAGCAAGTTGTCCCAGAAACTGCTGATATATATTGGATAACAGAGAAAGCTAAGAAGAAATCATTATATGCTTTCTGTGCTTTATTGATTATAGAAAAGCCTTTGGTTGTATAAATTACATAAAGTTGTGGTGTGTTCTTAGAAAAATGGGAAACCCCGAATATTTCATTTATTCATAGTGAAACCTATGTACAAGTCAGAAAACTACAATAGTAAGTCTGGCTCCAAGTCAACAAAGGAGTGACAGAAGGCTGGATACTCTCCCATTGTTTATTCAGCCCTATATGCTAAATATATATTAAAGGAAACTGGGTTGGAAAAAGATGAGTGTGTGTCAGGCCCACACAGCCAGATCCTCATATTTTCATAAAAATTAAATTAAGCTTAAGTTGATTACTTTATTATGCTCTACTTATAGTATAAGAATCTCTCCAAACTCCCCAAACAGATCAAGTGCGATGGAAATCCCATGGGGGAAGGGGAAATCTGTCCTAGGTATCTTGCAGGCTTCACAACTCAAGGCTAATTCCCCACTTGATTTTTCCTACTTGATTGGCTGAGGATTTCCCAACTAGTGTTGTTTTAAAATTAGAGGGGAAAAACATGAATAATGTGTACTATGCTAATGATACTATGATAGAAGGCAAAAGATCTACAAATTCTACTTATAAAAGTTAAGAAGCACAGTGAAAATATGAGACTAAAATTGAATATAAACAAAATAAAACTAATGATATCAACCAATTTTAGTACTAACAAAGAAGATGTCTAAGAATCAGGAAGTACTTTGTAGCTAATATTCCACAGACTAGCTATGAAGACCTTGAAAAAGATATTCAAATGCCATTGTGGATACATGCCTACAAAGATTAGAATAGTGCAAGTAATGTTATTCAGTATGACACTCTAGGAAAACAAAAGTGGGACTTTGAAGAAGCAGAGTAGAAAAAGTATTGACATTTTTGAATTTTGGTATGAGAGAAAACTTCTCAGAATCATATGGAGAACCAATAAAACAAACAAATTGAGCACTGAATAAATCAACCCAAAGTTCTCATGCAAGACATAAATTAAGGTTAAAATATTAGGTTTGTCAAATGAAAGGTTGGCAGTTGGAGACCTAAGCACTGCATGATGAGGGAGTCCCAATCTTGCCTCATGTATTGCCAATCTAGAAGCTTCAAAGAATGCAAATGCAAGTAGATAAATAGGTACCACTTTGGTGGAAAGGTAATAGCATTCTGTGTGCTTCAGTGTATAGTCATACCGACCACATGACCATGGAAGTATTTTCAAACAATGCTGGTCTCTGTCTCTCTGCTATGAAACAGAGATGAGCATCTACTTTTTAATTATTATTTGGAAACATTAAGTGAATAGAATAGAATGAATGACCTGGAAGGGACCTTGAAGGTGTTCTAGTCCAGTCCCTTGCTCAAGCAGAAGAACCTATACCAGTAATGTCTGATGAAGGGTGACAGGGATGCCCATGTGGCCGCTCTGCAAATCTCTTCCAGGGATGCCTCGGTGGCCCAGGCAGCTGAAGTCATGGCGCTTCTGGTGAAGTGCGCAGTCAGATCCCGAGGCACTGGAAGAGAGACAGCCTTGTATGCCTGAGCAATGCATGCCTTGACCCACCTGCTTAAGGTGGGTGAGATTGGGGAAAAGGAGAAAACGTAGCTTCAGTTTTCCTAAAGCTGAAAGTGTGTTTGAGGTAAATTCTAAGCTCTCTCTTAACATCTAAGGTGTGCCACTTGTGCTCTAAATTGTGGTGTGGAAGGGGGCAGCAATCTGGCAACACAATGTCCTGGGACCTGTGGAACCTTTGGGATAAAGGTGGGATCTAGACGGAGAACAATTCTATTATCATAAAAGGTCCATAGATCCTGTCTAATTGAGAGGGCAGCCAGTTCTGACACCCTTCTAGCCGATGTGATTGATACCAGAAAAAACACCTTTAGTGTCAAGAATTGCAGAGATACTGTCCTAAGGGTTTCAAATAGTGGTTCCATCAGGGCCTGAAGCACCTTAGCAAAGTCCCATGAAGGATACATGTGTACTACAAGGGGTTAGAAGCCCCTTTTTAAAAATTTCCTGACAGAAAGATGGTGAGACAAGGAAGGAATTGAGTCCCAGGAGAGCACTGAGGAAAGGGCTGCTACTTGGCATCATAAGGTATTAGGGGCTAGTCCCTTCTCTAGGCCATCTTGAAGGAAACATAGTTGAGCTGAGGTGGGTGAAAGACTCTCCTTATAATACCATTGACAAAAAACCTTCCAGGTGGCATCATGGATGTGCGCCATAGATGGTTTGCGAGATGCCTGGATGGTGAGAATAACCTTCTCCAGGAGATTAGCCTCTCTCAACCATTGCCACTCAAGCGCCACATGGTCAGTTTGAACCACTAGGATGGAGCAAGACTCCCTGATGGAGAGATATTGTGTGGGCTGGGAGAGGGAGAGGCTACAGAGAGGTTCACCAGGTCTGCAAACCAGGGCCTCCATGGCCAATAGGGGGCCAGGAGAATTAGCTCCACCCATTCCTCCAACATCTTCTGAATGACTGCTAGAATGATGGGAAGAGGGGGAAAGGCGAGGACCTACACTGGGGGAAGCACACTGTTCACTGACCAGGTTGAGAAACAACAGGGGTGAGGGTAAGAACTCTGTGTAAACTACCGGCTTAGAGAAGAGGGAGTCACCTTGCCCCGAGTGTTCCCCTTGTGATTTGGGAGCCACTTCCTCAGGAGATAGCTTGGCTGTAACCAGAGCCTTATGTAGGAGTGGTTTGAATAAGGCTGGTTTGAAGACTGTGGCTGAGGGAGATCGATCTGGGTGAGATTCTTCCTCCTCTGAGAGGTTAGGATCCCAGATCTCCCCCTCTTTCTGATCTAAACAAGATGAGTGACTGTGCACAGAAGGGTCAGCACAGTCGTCCTCCCCATAATCCTCCCATTCTGAGTGAGTGGAGAGGGCCCTGTGCTCCTGGGATGAAATCCTCTATGAAGAGGCTAGAGGCCCTGAGGTTGGGAAGGGAAAAGGGAATGAGCCTTTTCTAAGGACTGAAGGATTTGCTGGAATCCTTTAGCCAATCCCTGCCTGATGGCAATAGAGACAACATCCTGAATCTCCCTAGGCCTGTTTCTAATGGGAGGGTCAAAGGATCGAAGGCCTGCTGCAGTGGGAGTAAAGGTACATTTTGGTCTAGGCCAGGAGTTGCCCTGGACGCTGGATGGTGGAACCGGGGGCAAAGGCCCAAGTGGCCTGTTTAAAGTTAGGCCCTGACATGCTTAGGATTGAGTTGTTCCTCAAGCCTCTCAGGATTGAGTTGTTCCTCAGGCCTCTCAGGAGACCAAGATGGAGGGTTTCCAAAGGATCCTGAATTTTCCTCCCTTCCCCTAGAAGGGTTCCCCTGGTAACCCTGGCATTCTCCTGATTTGGAAGCCTGTTGCAGTTGCCCTCTCATTTGCTCTATTGTTTTATTAAACTTTCTCTTTAAGACAGCGTGTCTTCGTTTCTCAGCCTTAAGTTAGGCTTGGGATGTTTTCTTGGGGGCCAGAGCCTTGGCCCTAATTTTTGCAGCCACCTCTCTCTGTATTGATTGAAATTGCTGTCTACATCTTTTTTCTTCTGGCTGGTTGGAGGGCCAAATCCTCTGGACAAAGAAGTTCAGCTTGGGCCTTGTCCTGATCCATGGCAAGAATAGGCAAAGCACAAGAGGTGCTGGAAGTTACCCGCAGAATGTACTGCCTATTAGTGGGGCCTTCCTGCCAAGGAATCCCAGATATTTGCCCTTTTTTGTGGCCGATTTGAAGTTGGGCCACTTAAAATGGCTGCTCACCTTGTGCAATGGAGGATTTGCTCCCCCAAAATGCCACCCGCACGTGCTGTGGCCTCTGTGATGGTGGTCGCTCCCTGAATGACAATTCAACAGCTGAAAAGAGCAGCCTCCGTAAAAAGCGATCAGCTGGCTGGCGCTGTTATCGCTTTTGCCAATCATTCACAATCATGGCCGCTCGCAAGGGGAAGGCTGTGGGGGAGGTTGATGGACACTTCTCTTACTTGCCTTCCCTCATGCTAGAACATCGAGTCCTCAGCATTGCAGGAGAGCAGAGTCCGCTCTCCTGAAGACACAGCTGCCCGAATCCCCGGGAGCTATGTTTAAAGCTGTATTTGCTTTTCTTGAAGAGTTTGAATGGTAGAACTATCACAGCACTTTCAGAGACATGGCTTACTGACTAAAAGAAGCTGAATCAAAGCTGGGGAGACTCCCAGGGGCTGGCCTTTTATATAGAAGAACAAACTCAACTTAAGGACATCATCAGAAGGAGTCTAACCCATCCTGGGCTCTCGCAGCAGCATGGAGAATTGGTGAGATCATAAGCTTGAAAAAGTGGTTGAAAATGAGCATGCAAAACTATTGTGGGACTTCCAAATACAGACTGACAAATTTTTGGAACACAATACCCCAGATATCACGATTGTGGAGAAGAAAAATGTGTGGATTGTTGACATTGCCATACCTGGTGACATCAGAATCAACAAGAAACAATTTGAAAAAATAAACAGATATCAGGACTTGAAAATTGAACTGCAGAGACTCATAAAACGGTGCAGGTGGTTCCAATGGTACTTAGCACACTGGGTGCTGTGCCTAAAGACCTAGGCAAGCACTTAAAAACAGTTGGCACTGACAAAATCATCATTGGTCAGCTGCAGAGGCCACCTTACTGGGATCTGCTCATATAATCTGCCGATATATCACATAGTCCTAAATGCTTGGGAAGTGTTCGACTAGTGATTTTGATATGAAACCCAGCATAGTTATCTCATTTGCTGTTGTTTTTTGTGAATAATAATAATAAATCTAAGAATCAATATCAGCTTGATGGCACATAACTGATCCATGCGATGTGAAATGTCAACATATTCAGATTTTCTCTCATTACAAAAGATGAATATTGGGGAAAAAAAGGAAATAAGTCTGTGTTTGAACCTTTCTCTTGATTGGAGTGAAATTAGGGAGTAAATGGGGATTGCTTATTTCCTGTATCTTTGTGAACTTTCAAATTCTTGATTTGTTTTGTTTTTGCTGACTGCGTTCTTTCTGACATGGTATAATTCTGCCATTCTGAAGTTCACTCTGGTCCTTCTTTTGTCTCCTAGTTGGTATAGCTCTTTGTAGGGAATTCTGCCTCAGATCACCTCCACAAATGAGATTCTATATGAATACTTAAGAGCTTTGGCAACCATCCATATGGTTTTAATATTTCTGCTCCAAACTCACTTGTATGGCTTGAAATGTTTTTTTGGCTAGACTCCAGTTTCATAATTTTCTTGTTTTTTTCCTGCTTCCTCTTTTCTCTTTCCATACTTAAGGTGAGTGCTCCATTACTTAAAATCTTTAAACACAATATGTATAAAAAGCAGACAAATGAAACCAGCTATCTTTTCACCAGAATCAATACACAGAGAAATTGTTTTTAGTGCCTTTGATACATGTCTCCTTTCTATTAGTGTGTGTGTGAAAAAGAATAAGGCTGTGGATAAGAGCTTGCACAGTTCCTCTTGGAAGCCATCAACATCTCAATCACTGTGGGCACCAGACCATGCGATCTCTTTTGCTTGGCTTCTTGCTTGATGCTTGTGATCAAACAAAACTTTTTATTTTCAAGATCACAGATGACAGAATGAAAGCAACATCCATGCCCACAAATGTTAAGAATAAAGAAAAAAGAGAATTGGAGCCTGTTCCATTTGTCTATAAAGGTGTTTTATAATAGTTTATTTTTCACCCTGCCAGCATGGAAGGAAATAACTTTCCATTATAATTTCTCATAAATTCTAATTGTTTTTTATATTAATAGACATATATGCTTTATAATTGTTGAACACTGCATATTTTGGTTAGCTCAAATTGTATAATCTCATCTATAATACAAATCAAAGATTTACCAAAAAATGTAAGGTATTTATGTTTTATTTCATTGTAACTTTGGCTTTGGAATGATTTAGCAATATTCTAAAATTAAAAACTATATAAATAATGTGACAATATTGAGTCAAGTTCATTATTCTTACAATAAATACAAACGGATTCATCCTGATCTGTGTAGGAAAAGTAAGAGAATTTTTTTCTTGATAATTTTATTCAAATAAATCAATTTTATGTTTACAAACATAAATGCATCAAAGTATATTTGGTTATTATTGTTAGAATTTTGCAATGAGCATACAAAAACACATTTATTAAAGAAAATTATGTTCTAAATGTATAATAGAAAATTTTAGCACATACTATGAAGCATGGAAGTGGAGAGAAATTCTTTGGGACCAGGAAGCAGTCAATCCTGATTTAAGGGTTGAGGGGAGATGGCTTTATGCCTGAAGAAAAATTAGATGGGCAAGAGGAAAAAAGAGGGTTGGATCCTGAGGTCATGAAGGTTAAGAGCTGGGAGAAGAACATAGCAAAATTATTCAGAGGCAGCTTCAACTTGTTTTAAAATATACAAGCAATTCCAGACATTTTACTTCCTTTTCAATTCCACATGTGGCATAGGGTTCAGAGCCCAAAATCAGAAATGCCACAATGTTTCTTTTAATAATGATATTAATGAAACTTAGATTTTGTAAGTTTCTCATTTTTAAAACATTAGGAAGTTTTGTGAGACTTTTTCACATGATTGAAGTTAGTCAAAGGGAGAATAACATATTTATGTAGCAGAAAGTTTACCTAAATCAATAGATCTAAAATTATACTAGGAGTAATTCGGAATAGGATGAATTTCACTATATCTTTAAATCGGAAATTAGGTTATGTTTTAAAACACAGAATTTTGTTCCAAATTGTTAAGATAGCATATTGCAAAGTAGTCCAAAGTGATTCTTCAAAGGGGCAATTCCTGTGATTTTCTTTTCTTTTCTTGGTAATTTTATTAAAGGTTAACATTTGCAACAAAAACTGAAAAAACTAAAAGAAAAAGATAGAAAATGCAGAAAAAGTACAAGAAAAAAAATAAAAAAGGAAAAAATATAATAAAGACAAATGTGTATATATCTGTGTGAGTGTATGTGTGAATTTGCTTTTCATCAGAAGTATATATGATTTTAATAACTTTTCAATTTTTCTTAAAATACAACAAAGGTTGTATTTGTTATATTTTAACAAACTTCATTCCATATCCACTCACTTATCTATAAACAAATCCCTAAAATTTATGAGAAATAACAACATATCAATTTTATTATTTATTAAATAAAGTATGTTCCTTCTTTTTATTCTAAGAAATTTGATTTTTAATTCCTTTAAATAATGTTATAGAACTTGATTTCTTTACATTTTTATTTGTCCCTTCTCATAAAATTATTCCCACCTTTAACAAATCTATATAAGGGCATTCATCTCTAGGATTGTTTATTGCATATCCATTTTATATATTAAGACATCAGCTATTTACTTTTATATAATGGATGTAACACCTTTTTCTAAGTAATTCTTTTAAATCATTTTTCAAATTAATCTCAATTATTTCAAGTAACATCTTCTATTGTACCTTCTTCTATAGTCTATAGAGGCAGACATACTTAAAATTAATTTCTAGCTCAAAAATGTCCTTTAGTATCCCAGTGTTAAATATTTTTGCTTCATTCTCTATTAGTAAGTCAAGTATGAATATTCTTTAACTGTAATCTTTAGTTCTTTCTAGTTGGCACAGAAAGAACATTCTTTGTTGTGCTTTTTTGATGATATTTTTGATGTTAGGTATCCATTTTAAGTGTTGAATTATGATAGAACTTAGAAATTTGAAGGTCTGTTGATACTGTGTTGTCTATTATTGTAAGGGGCGGTAGTATTGGAGGGTTTCTTCTAAAGCCTACCACCATTTCTACAGGTTTGAGTGTGTTCAGTTCCAGTTTGTTCTGGTCTCACCATGAGGCAAGGTGTCCAACCTCCTGTCTGCATGCGGATTTATTGTTGTTCGAATGAGACCAATCACTATTGTATCATCTGCAAACTTCAGTAGTTTAACAGATGGATCATTTGAGATGCAGTCATTGGTATATAGGGAGAAGATGAGAGAGGGCCTGTGCTAACTGGGAAGAGCCCAGCACACATGTGCTCTGGGGAGAGGCTTTGAGGACTGGAGGGAGGGACCTTCTTTGTCTGGAGGTTAGCCTCGGGGAGTCCTCTTGTGTGGAGGCCGAAAGGGGGTGTCGAGGCCAGAAAAGCTCAAGCTCTCGCCTGATTGAGCACTCAACAAGGCAAACTATGGGGCTTCCAAGGCGCTCAGCTCAACCTAACCTGGAGTTCCTTTTGGTTCTGCAACAAACCGGCAGCGAAGGTCGGATGTGCAGACCAAAAGAGCACCAAGGAAGATGGGCTCCTAATAACCGGGCAACACCTTCCTTTAACCTCCACACAAGAGGATTCCCTGAGGCTAAGTTCCAGGTTTCTCTCACCTCTTCCAAGCAGAGAAGGGTCCCTCCCTCCAGGCCTCAAAGCCTCTCCCTGGACCACACACATGCTGGGCTCTCCCCATGGGGTGAGGGCCTCTCTCAAGGAGGCCCCACCTACCCACCCACCAGAAGCGAGCACAGGCCAGAACTGGATGGTGAGCACAGACTTGCCCACTCTGCCACCTCCCACTACCACCAGCTGGTACTTTTCCTGTCCCAGGCCATCCCTACAGCCTGTGACCATCAAGGAAGAGCCCAGGCCAGGAGAGGTGAGCTGGAGGGTGTGGGAGCACCATGCAAATGAAAGTAGTGTGGCGTTCCCGCACCTTCCAGCCATCTCCATTGCCACTTCAGCCCACCTGTTCCTCCAGCCCCCTCTTGCTACAACAGCACCATTACCTCATCCTGGCTGGCAAGGGCTGTGCTGCTTTTTGCATGTTGCACCACCCACAAATTTGCACATTACAGGTGCCAGCCCCTACAGCGGAGATTTCCAACCCCACCATGGGACAGTCCCATATTCCAGAGCTGCAGTACTCACAAGTACTCATACCCTTTGGTCATCCCATGGCAGGACGATGCACCTGGTTAGAGGAGCAGCTGCTCCAGGGTGACCAAAGGGCCAATTCTATGACTACTGAAGCTCTGGAATATGAGACCAACTTTCCCAGCAAGCCACCCGGGACAGACTTTCCTCCCCTACTGTTGGTCTTACCTTTCAGTTCCAGCTCATGTAGCTCTACTCAAGGTAAGGTTTGCATTGGCTGAAGGGTGGGGGCCAGTGGGTGGGTGGGCTTTGTGGGCAGCGCAGCCTTGTGTTCCCGCACAGCTTGGATTAATTGCTTTGGGAGGGTGCTTTGGTGGGGATATTTCTCTGAGGACCACCAACATTTTCTCATGGACCACCAGTCCACAGCCCACCAGTTAGACCAACCACTAGTCTAAAATATTCTTGCTTCCAGTGGGACAATTGACATGCTGAAAATATTTTGGAAGCTCTTTCCTTAAGTTTGCTTTATTAAAATCTCCTAAAATGATCTGAAGGGAATCTGGGTATTTGTCTTCAGCCTCCATAAGGGCCAGTGATTTATATATAAATCATTGCTAATATATTCTATCATTTTTAATTAAAATAGGAATTGCTTTTTTCAGTCAAGAGCCATCTTCCCTTCAGTATAATTTGTTGAAGTGAACTTTGTTAACAGACAATGAAAGCAATCACATTTTTTTGTCACACATCTTTTTTCTTTTCAGAAACTTTCATTTTTTGTTTGTTTCTTTTTTTTCTTTCCCAGGAAATTGCATGCAGGAAAGAAACAGATCCCATCAATTGATTTATTTCATAGAGCTTTTGAAAAGAAGATGGAGTCAACAAAAACATACCAGTGATAGAGGAAATTTTACTTATAAAGATCCTTTCTATATGTAAATAGTTTGATTGAAATGAAAATATGTTAATATTAGCCAACTTATTTTTCATTACCATATTTTTAAGGCCAAATTCAATTCAAAGCTGAAGAGTCACAGTTTCCTAATTCAGTATACCATAATATTATATGAAATCACTTCTGATGGCACATAGACAGGACACAACCAGAATATATTTGATTTTAGTTATAACATTTAAATGGCTTCTTACAAAATTAGAATAGCTTATAATGTGATGTTGCCTTAATCCAAATGTTAGGACAAATGAACAACTATGCCCATAAGCTAAAAATCCAGTGGTTATGACAGTGTCAACAGACTGAAAATGGAGAGCAATCTCTAATATAATATTGAAGTGTTTTAGAAACTGGTAAAAATTGACATTTTCAGGAGCAGTTTGAAAACATTGCATTACATTTGAGTGTAAATATATGTTTTTCATTAGTTATATAGACTCCTTTCAGTCAAGGGTCATACCTGCATATGAGGGAGAAGTCCTAATGGTTGCTCTTGTTGATTTATCTGGGGGGGTTTTGTTCAAATTTATAAGGCAGCCAATCTTAATCAAATAACTCAGGATGTTACAAAGGAATAAAAAGAAACCATACATATATGAGCAATAAGAAGACAAGAAAAATATGCCGGGTAAAATACTCCATTCCAAGCAGATCAGAATATGCAATCTAGGCTTCATTAATATCATGACTTTTAATATTTTTAAGGCTCAAGGCCACTATATGACTACTGAAACTTAAAACTGGCCACTTGCTCCATTTGGTCTCCATTGATAAGCAAGAACTGGATATTCCTTCTATAGTCCACTATAAGCTCCTTGGTCTTATTGGTGTTGAGGACCAAGTTATTGTCTCCACACCATGAAAGCAACCAGTCCATCTCATCTCGGTAGGCCAACTCATCCCCCCTCCTGGAGATGAGTCCCAGCACTGTTGTATCATCTGCAAATTTAGTAATAGTATTACTAACGTGAGTGGAAATGCAGTCACGAACATAAAGAGTATAGAATAAGGGATTCAACACACAACCCTGTGATGTACCAGTGTTAAGAAAAAGGGCTGAAGAGGTATGATAACCTAATCTGACCCGCTGTGAGCAGCCAGACAGGAAATCCATAATCCAAAGGCAGATTGAATAAGAAAATCCAAGGAATAGAATAGAATAGAATAGAATAGAATAGAATAGAATAGAATAGAATAGAACAGAACAGAACAGAACAGAACAGAACAGAACAGAACAGAATAGAATAGAATAGAATAGAATAGAATACTTTATTGGCCAAGTGTGATTGGACACAAAAGGAATTTGTCTTGGTGCAAATTCTCTCGGTGTACATAAAAGAAAAGATACATTTATCAGAGTCATAAGGTACAACACTTAATGATAGTCATAGGGTATGATAAGCAATCAATCATACTAGGAAACAGTCAATATAAATCATAAATATACAAGCGACAAAGTTACAGTCATACAGTCACAAATGGGAGTGGATGGGTGATAAGGAGTGATGAAAAGATTAATAGTAATAGTAGTGCAGACTTCGTAAATAGTTGGACAGTGTTGAGGGAATTATTTGTTTAGCAGAGTGATGGCTTTCAGAAAAAACTGTTCTTGTGTCTAGTTGTTCTGGTGTGCAATGCTCTATAGCATCGTTTTGAGGGAAGGAGTTGAAACAGTTTATGTCTGGGAGGAGTGAGGAATCTGTAAATATTTTCACAGCCCTCTTTTTGACTCATGCAGTATACAGGTCCTCGATTGAAGGTAGGTTGGTAGTAATTGTTTTTTCTGCAGTCCTAATTACTCTTTGAAGTCTGTGTTTGTCCTGTTGGGTTGCAGAACCAAATCAGACAGTTATAGAGGTGCAGATGATAGACTCAATCATTCCTCTGTACAACTGGATGAGCAGCTCCTTGGGCAGTTTGAGCTTCCTGAGTTGGTGCAGAAACTTTGTTGTGCTTTTTTGATGTTTTTGATGTTAGGTATCCATTTTAGGTCATGTGATAGAGTAGAACCTAGAGATCGTCAGGGCCATGCGGGACAGGAAGCTGGACATCTGCTGCCTCCAGGAAACTCGCTGGAAGGGCAACAAGGCTACGACTATAGACGGCTATAAGATCATATACACCAGCTGTAAGGAAAACCGCGGCGGTATAGCCGTGGTTGTCAGTCCAAGCTGGCAAAGTTCCGTCGCAGAAGTTAAGCGCCTCACAGAACGACTGATGATAATCGTCGTAGCGACCGAGAGGCAGCGCCTACACATCTTGTCCGCCTATGCCCCTCAGACCGGATGTCACGAGGAGGAGAAGGATACCTTCTGGGAACTGCTCGACATCCAACTCAGGCAGATCCCACACGAAGACGACATCATCATCTCGGGCGACCTGAATGGTCATGTAGGGCGGGACAAAAACGGACACCAGTGCCACGGCGGGCACGGCACAGGCGATACGAATGAGAATGGCCAGAGGATCCTGGACTTTGCCGACTCCCATGATATGACCATCACGAATACCTGCTTCATTAGGCGAGAATCTCAACTCCTCACCTACCATAGCAGAAACGGGAGCCACCACACACAGATCGACTACATCATCGTACGACGAAGAGCCGCTAAAAACGTGCTCAACGCCAAGGTGTACCCGTGCGAATCGAGCAGTCAGCACAGGCCGCTGATGGCGAAGATCAGGATCAGCAAGCCCAAGACCAAGATTGACAAAAGGAACGCAGACCAACCACGAATCAAGTGGTGGAACCAGAAGAAGATGGCGGGACCCCTCATCAAACTGGAGCAGTTCCTGCAGATGGTCGACGGGCCACAGGAAGCGTGGTCCATGTTGAAGAGCACTGTTCACACTGCCGGCTGCCAACAGCTTGGTTGCACCAAGCCAGGACGGAGACGCATCGAACGAGATACATGGCTCTGGACACCGGAAGTACAAGATGCCGTACACCTGAAGAAACGGCTCTACAAGGCCTTTCTTCAGGACAAGACCAGCGAGAAGCTCTGCGAATATAAGGCGGCCAAAAAGGCAGCCAAGAAAGCAGTAGCAACAGCCAGAAGCTCCCACTTCGATGACATCTATGAGAACTGAACACGCGAGAAGGCGAGAATGAGATCTACCGCCTAGCCAAAAGCAGACATAGGAATACCCTGGACATTGACCAGTTTCATGGGATCAATGACGAAAGGGGAAATTTAATCGTGAACCCCAGAGACGCTGCCGAGAGGTGGTGGCAATACTTCGAGAAGATCTCCACCGAGGAGTTCCCACACCCACGAACCCCGCGAGGTGACCTAGTTGAAGGCCCAGTCTCAGGCATTTATGCCAGCGAGGTCACCGACGCCATCAAGGCCATGAAAAACGGTAAGGCAACAGGACCAGACGACATCCCTGCCGACTTCTGGAAAAAGGCACTACCGGGCTCGGCATTGTGGCTGTGCGAGCTGTTCAACAACATTGTCTCCACGGGAAAAGTGCCGCACGACTGGTACCGCAGCACCACTGTTCCGATCTGGAAGGGAAAGGGCAGCCCAGCGGACTGCTCCAACTACAGACCGATCAGGTTACTGTCACACACTATGAAGATCTTCGAACGTGTCCTTGATAAGCGCATTCGGGACATCGTCGACATCAGCGTCAACCAGGCCGGATTTATCAAGAACTGCGGCACCACCGATGCCATCTTCGGTGTGCGGATGCTGATGGAGGCTCACAGAGAGAAGAAAATCCCGCTCCACACCGCCTTCCTGGACTTGGAAAAGGCCTTCGACCGAGTCCCGCACGATCTCATCTGGTACGCACTGCGAGATCACGGCGTGCCTGAGCTGCTCGTACAATGGGTCCAACTCCTATATAGATGTCACAAAAGCCGTGTAAAAGCGGCAGCTGGGATATCAGAGGAGTTTAATATCACCATCGGCGTACACCAGGACTCTGCTCTCTCACCACTGCTGTTCATTCTGGTGATGGACACAATTACACACGACCTGTACACGCCCGCCCCATGGACGCTGCTCTACGCCGATGATGTGTTCCTGGCTAACCTGTGCAAGGCTGAACTCGAGCACCTAGTCCAACAGTGGCACGACCGCCTCGAGCAGTTTGGGCTCCGGCTGAACCTAAAGAAGTCCGAATACCTGACCACTGACAATGAAATGACAGGCTCCATCCACGTGAACGGGCAGGAGCTACCGCGCGCCTCCACCTTCAAGTACCTGGGAACTATTCTTGGGGAAGAAGGCCTATTACAAACTGAGGTGGCAGCCAGGATCAACGCAGCGTGGGGCAAATGGAAGTCTGTCACGGGCGTCCTCTGTGACAAGAAGATGCCGATGCACCTGAAGGTGAAAATCTATAACTCTGTGGTGCGCCCCGTGGCCATTTACGGTGCAGAGTGCTGGCCGGCGACCAAAGAAGTTGAAAGCAGACTCCAGATAATGGAGATGCGAATGCTCCGATGGTCGGTAGGCCTCACCCTACTCGATCGCGTCAGGAACGAAGAAGTGCGTAGACGGTTCAACGTCGTGCCCATCCCCACGGTCATGAGGCAGTCCCGGCTACGATGGTTCGGCCACGTGAGCCGCGCCAAGGAAGAATCTATCATCAAATCTGCAATGAAGGTGACTGTCGGAGGAGCGAGACCGCGTGGTAGACCTAAGCAACGCTGGATGGACACGATCAAGGCCGATCTAGAGATTGCGAAGGCAGACCCGACATACGTGGTAGACAGAGAGGTGTGGAAGCAGTACTTAAGGACATTAGCGGACCTCGGCCGAGCGCGAGACAAACGCTGAAGAAAAAGAAGAAGAAGAAGATAGAGTAGAACCTAGAAATTTGAAAGTCTCTACTGTTGATATGGTGTTGTCTAGTATTGTAAGAGGTGGTAGTATGGGAGGGTTTCTACTACCATTTCTACGGTTTGAGTGTGTTCAGTTCCAGATTGTTCTGGTTACACCACGAGGCAAGTTGTATAATCTCCTCTCTGTATGCGGATTCATCGTTGTCTCAAATGAGACCAATCACTGTTGTGTCATCAGCAAACATCAGTATTTTAATGATGGATCGTTTGAGAAGCAGTCATTGGTATATAGGGAGAAGTAGAGAAAGCACACAGCCTTCAAGAGCGGGGGGGGCTGTGCTGATTGTATAGGTATTGGATTTGATTCTGCCTAACTTCACCTGCTGCTTCCTGTCTGTTAGGAAGCTTATGATCCACTTACAAGTGTGTTCAGGTACTGCTGGTTGGTTTAATTTACTTAGAAGAGTGTCTGGAATGATGGTATTGAATGCTGAACTAAAGTCCACAAAGAGGACCCTTGCGTAGCTATTTGGAGATTTAAGGTGTTGTAGGATGTAATGCAGAGCCATGTTAACAGCATCATCTGTTGATCTATTTGCTCGGTATGCAAACTGCATTGGGATCTAACAGCAGATCCATGATGGTTTTCAGGTGAGACAGCACAAGCCTTTCAAAGATTTTCATACCTATAGATGTTAGAGCAACTGGTCTGTAGTCATTCAGTTCCTTGATGGAGGGCTTCTTTGGCACTGGGGTGATAGTAGAGCATTTGAAGCAGGAAGGAACATAGCACATCTCTAGTGATCTATTGAAGATTTGGGTGAAGATGGGGGCCAATTGGTCAGCACAGACTTTTAAGCAAGAAGGAGTTATCTTGTCTGGCCCCAGTGCTTTTCCTGATTTTTGTCTATATAATACATCTTGTGCTTCTTTTTCTGTGATCACCAGAGGTTGTGAACCCAATGGATTGGGGCTGGTTGTAAGAGGCTTGGCTGTTTTGGTGTGTTTGAGATGTGGGTTGTGGAGCTAGGTGGCTGTAGTTTCTTTTCAAACCTGCAGTAAAACACATTCAGGTCATCTGCTAGTTGTTGGTTTTCTTCTGCCTGGGAAGGAGGTTTGCTGAAGCCAGTGATGTTTTTAAGAGTTTTCCGCATATTTGCTGGTTCATTTGTTGAGAACTGATTCCTTAACTTTTCAGGTTAGACACTAATCTACGTGGAAGAATTTTGTTAAATGCAGAATTAAAATCTACAAAAAGCATTCTAAGATAGCTCCCTCCCTCCGCCGTTCTAGATGAGTCAGAGCAGTGTGAAGAGTGATGGCTATAAGCGTCCTCTGTAGTTCTATTTCTTCTGTATGCAAACTGGTGTTTATCAAATGTATGCAGAAGACCAGAAATGATGTGCCGGCAGACCAATTTCTCAAAGCACTTCATGATGATAGGAGTGAGTGCCACTGGTCTATAATCATTGAGGTTATTGATAGGGAACTTCTTTGACAGTGGAACAATGGTGGAAGCCTTCAAAGAAGATGGAATAGTGGACTGGGATAAATACCAATTGCAGATCTTGGTAAAGACTCTGGCTAATTGATCAGCACAGTCTTTAAGCACTCGGCCAGAGATATCAGGATCGGCAGCCTTTCTAGGGTCCACAGACCTCAGAATGCTCCTCACCTCCTGTTCCTCCACAATGAGGTAGGAGTTACAATTGCCTGGTGGTTGTATTTTAGCTGTCTCCGATGTCTCCACTTCAAAGCGAGCAAATGTATACTTTAGCATAAATTATAATATACTTTAGCATAAGTTGCTATAGAACTCAATTGTCCCCTGTAGTGATACACAGATATATGTAAGGATTAGGTGTGTGTATATGGCATAAAATAAGGATAAAAAAGAGGTCTTACAAACTGTTGAAGACGAGAATGTTTTTAATTGTTTTCTATTTTTTTCTTTCTATTTTCTTCTCCCTTTCTTCTTTTTCTCTCTTTCATTTATGTATGTGGTGTTGGTTTGTTTTAATTGTAAAATCAATAAAAAAAAATTTTTTTTAAAAAAAGAACTCAACCTGCCATTTTAAAGTTAAAAATTGTCTATCACCTTTCCTACCCAACCTCCACATCACTTAAATTATCTAGTCATTCAATAAGCATTTTTCCCTTTTTAAAAAATATTGTAGTAACAAAAGAATTAAAACCCAAGAAGGAGCTTTATATTGAAAAACCTTTGTGATTTCAAAGATTAACCATAAAATTACAAGTTAATTAAAGTGGATTAAGATTGAAATATTTGCAATTTATTACAATATAAATACAATACAATACAATACAATACAATACAATACAATACAATACAATATAAAGAGATTAATGTTCTATCCTTTTTATTTCCTACCATCCCAAAAGTATATGGATTGATAAAAGAAGAACATCTGGATTTATAACATTTTGCTAGTTTGTGAAATAATTAACAGTCCTTTTTCTTAAGGCAGCTTTTTTCAAAAAATAAACCAATATGATAACAAGATATAGCAGGCATTTAAAATAAACTGTATTAATCTGCTTCTCTAAAACATTTCTATAAAATATTCAAAACACTTTCCAACCAAATAAAATTATGCAGTAATAAAAGGCAAGAAAACATTAAAACCAATGAGGCATTAGCTAAAAAGTTAAAAAGAAGGAACTATGTAAAGCAATTTCTAAATGATTTGTAAGAATAAGGCAATCTCTGTACATTGAAGGGTCATGACAAAATCCTTTGAAGATTGTTTTAGATTTCATGTGCCATTAATGAAAATTGCATTGTGTGTAACTTCACTGTGGTATGCTATATTGATTTGTATAGTATGTTGTCATTTTTTTATCTGTTCCTGAAGGATGAGAAAGGGAAAAAAGCATAGTAAAAGAGTTATGGAGGAAATTTAAAAAAAAAAATGAAAAGAGAATCAGAAGGATTTTTTCCTTATCTAATTAAAATGTTTCATGTATCAACATTATTTTTACATGAGAAATGATAAATGTGACACCACTACAGGGCATTGCATACCAAAATAACAAGACACAGAGACAGTTTTTCCCCCCATTGTGTCATCTCTCTATTGAAATTTAATTTCCACAGTTCTGTCTTATGTCTAAATATATTACTCATATATGACTGTATTACTTTTATCTTTCTGATCTATTTCACTACCTTCTTTTATTGGTATCATTGTAATTATTATTATCCTTCATTATTATGATCATTATTATTATTACTTTGTTGTTTTACATGTACATTGAGAGCATAGGAGACAAATGCCTTGTGTGTCTAATCACATTTGGCTAATAGTATTCTATACTCACAGTGTTTGTGGTCATTTCTTAGAGGTTAAATAATAACAGACAACAGATAATCAGAGTTGGAAGGGACCTTATAGGTCATCTAGTCCAACCCCCACCCAAACAGGAGACCCTACACCATTTCTGATAAATGGCAGTCCAATTAAAAGTTAAAAGTCAACAGTACTTCATAAAATGTCCAGGAAGTTCTCAAAGAAGAAAATATATATATGATAATGACCAGGTCTGCAGCTGTTTACATTCCAGGAATTAGAACTCATATTTCAAAAACTAGCAAATTTTAGTGTTTTCCATGATTGATCTGGACAATAGGACAGCTTAATTGGGTTGCCCTACTGTCTAGTATATAGCATCTGTAAACCATTATTTATGACTTTTGGGGGTATTAGAACCCATATGTAGTTTTTCATATTGCTGTGCTTTTAACAATGAATGCAAATGTATAATAAAATCAAAGTTGTCTAAAGCTTCTCCATCAATCTGCTTGTATAAAAGTAAGAACAGACATTTACAAATTTCGAGACTTTGGAATTGCTTGAACCCCTTGAAAGCAAGTTTGATGTGATATATATCCTTGTAAACTCTAAATTGCTCATTCGTTTGTGTAAGTTGATAGAATGACTGTGGATTTAATGCCAGAATCATATGTCAATCAAAACCAAAGAAGGATATTATAGCAACATTGAAACAGTCTTAAACTGGCCAAGCTGAAATTATTAAGCTGCGATGTTCTATGACAGCATAGTAACTTGATATTTAAAAATGTTGGTCATTAATTTTTTTGTAGGGTTTTACAGTCCCAAAACAAGTAATAGTAGGTTACATGGGCAATCTACCAAACTGAGAATTCCTATTTTCCATCTTCAATTAACTAGCTGACCTCATGCTTCTTTTCTTTTTTTTAAACTGTATATTCATTTAACTTTTCTATCTTTAGGTATAATTAATTAATTACAATTTATTTATAAGATTGTAAACAAAACTTTGCTTGCATAAAGAATTAATTGATGCAATGGATTAGTAACTTGTATGTTCCCTTGCATATCTCTTCCTTTCCCATTGTTGGGACAACATAAATTTGTTCAGTATTTGTTGACAGAGCATAGCTACTGCCTTAAGCACCTTTTCTTCTCTGGTTTAATGCAGATGAATTAGTATTTCATTTCATCTTGGTTAGTTCATATTTAATATCTGACCTATGACCTATTGCCCTTCATGGTCTATTGGAGTTGGTTTATGAAAGTATTCTTTTTAAAAATCATTTCTATAAATGCTTTTATAAAAGAATCTGTGTATTGTATTTCCGTCTTTTAATATTCTTTATCTCTGAGAATTTTTTCTCTGATTATTTTTGAATACTATTGACTTCGCTGTAAGTTTGTCAGTGATTATCTTAATCTCTATTTTTCTTTATTTTTCTCTATTTGTTGACTGAGTTATCATTCCTTGTCCTTTATTGCTTGAAGTTGTTTGTCAATCTTTCTTGTCCAAGTTACTTACCCACCATTTTCTTTAGACTCATAATAACATTCTCTGAAAACCATCTTTATATTTTCCATTAGAATATAAGATTTTCTCATAATTCCATTGTAATATTTTTTTTGAACAAAGTTTTTATTTTTTACAACAAACATACAAACAAAACATAAAAACATAAAATCCTCTTTCAATTATATACATACAGTGTGTTAGTTGGTTACAGTCTTTTGTGCTATCCTTTTTTTACCATTACTCACAAATTATATAAATTTTCACCTTATCAATCTAGCTTGTGCTTATGTAATATCAATTATTAAACATTAATTTGACTAAACTATTTTTCCATCATTTTATACGAGATAGTCTAATTTTCATTATGATTTAATCTTATACATTATTCATCCAATGGTTATATATTTTATATTGTATTCTATATCAATCTATTAACTTTTATTGTAAGGCTTGCTAATCTATTTCTTTATCATGTCTTTTTATCTAACCATTGATGAAATATAAATTATAAATATAAATTTCATATCATATAAATTTGTTTATCCTCTTGTTCCCTAATTTCAAACGTCAATTTACTCATTTCGGCACAGTCCATGATTTTCTTAATAATTTCCTCCTGCATAGGTATTTTTTCATTTTTCCAATTCTTAGCAAATACAATTTTAGCTGCTGTTAAAACTTTTACAATCAAATATTTCAATTCTTTACAATATATTTCTGGTATAATTCCCAATAAAAATATCTCAGGTTTAAAGTCTATGTGTTGTTTTGTCATTTTTTCCAACCATGTGTGAATTATAGTCCAATATCTTTTTGCATCTGAGCATGTCCACCACATATGATAATATGAACCAGGTATCTGATGACATTTCCAACATTTATCTGATTTATTCTTGAACATCCTCGCAATTCTTATTGGGGGAAAGTGCCACCTGTAAAACATCTTACATAAATTTTCTTTATATGCAATTGACGTTGTCATTTTATAATTTTGAGACCACAATTTTTGCCATTTATCTAAGTCAATTCCATATCCAACATTTCCCCAGCACGCAATCATTGTTTCTTTTACTTGTTCTTCCTCTAATTTAAACTCTAGCAAATGTCCATAAAGTTTTTTTATTACTTTTTCATCAGTACCTGTCAAAATTTTATCTAGATCAGCCAACTTATCATTAATACCTTCTGTTTTAACAACTTTATCAAATCTAGATTGTATTTACAAATATGAAAACCAATTCATTTTTACACCTTGTTCTTCCAACACTTGTATAGATTTAAGTTCACCCTTTTCATTCAATATCTCACCATATCTAACTGTTTGTTCCTTTTTATATATTATTGGATAGGAAAAAGCTTCAATAGTAAATAACCATAGTGGAATTTCTAAATAATATTGTTTTTTTATCTACTCCCAGTTTAGAAACAATGCTTCTCAAATATAATGTCTTCTAAAATACCCCTGTGTTTTAGTTCCCTTATACCAGAGGAAGGCATGCCACCCTAACAGCAAGTCATGTCCTTCTAAATTCAAAAGTCTAGTATTCCTTAATGTTATTCACTCCTTTACCCACATCAGACTCATCGCTTGGTAGTATAATTCCCAACTGGGCAAAGCAAATCCTCCTCTTATTCTTGCATCTTGTAGCAATTTAAGTTTTAGTCTTGCTTTCTTCCCCTGCCAAATGTATTTTAGCACTATTTTGTTTAAATCTTCAAAAAATTCTTTCCCTAATCTGATTGGAATTGTCTGGAATAAGTATAAGATTCTAGGCAATACATTCATCTTAACTGTAGATATTCTCCCAATGTGATAATTGCAAATTTTCCCATTTTATCAAGTCTGTCGCAATCTGTTGTTTAAGTTTAAGATAATTATCTTCCTTAAGTATGCTACATCTTGTGTATCCTTAAATACTTAACCTTATTTGTGACCTGGATCCCCAAAACTTCCTCCAATTCTTTCTTTCATCTTACTAATATGTTCTTTGCTAAAAAGTTTTTTTATCTTTATTCATTTTCAAACCTGCTACTTTCCCTTCTATCTTTTCTATCGGTTTAGGTGCTGACTCCAATGGATCCTCTAATATAAATACCAGGTCATCTGCAAAAGCTTATAATTTATACTCTTCTTTTTAAATTTTCATTCCTTTTATTTCTTTTTCTTCTCTGATGTTCCTATTCAGCGCTTCCAAATTTAACACAAACAACAGCGGTGACAGTGGACAGCCTTGTCTAGTCCCTTTTCTTATATCTATAAAGTCTGTTAACTCTCCATTTATCATAACCTTTGCAGTTTGTTTATGATATATCGTTTCTATGGCTTGAGTAAATTTTTTACCAAAGCCCATTTGGTCCTATTGTAACAGCATAAAATGCCAATTCACATTATCAAAAGCTTTTTGTGCATCTAAAAACATCAGAGCCGTTTGTTTTTTGGGATATGCTTCATAGTATTCCAGTGTATCTAAAATTATTCTTATATTATCTTTAATCTGTCTTTTCGGCAAAAATCCATTTTGATGAGGGTGAATAAAATTGTTTAAGTATCTTTTCAGTCTTTCTGCCAGAATTGAAGCAAAAATTTTATAATCTGAATTTAATAGTGATATTGGTCTGTAGTTTTTAACTTGCTGTAGGTCTGTGTCCTCCTTTGGTACAAGCGTGAAATATGCT
The DNA here is from genome assembly GCF_900518735.1 of Pseudonaja textilis. The sequence goes on from NW_020769326.1 coordinate 12,424,568, forward strand.
TCTGACCATGTTTTGGGTATTCTCTTCTTTGACATAACTTCATTCATAACTTCTAATAAGTGAAGATTCAATGTTTCCTGGAATGTCTTATAAAATTCCACCGGCAAACCGTCCGGACCTGGTGCTTTCCCAATGTTTTGCTTTTTTAAAGCTTCTGTTAATTCCATCATTGTTATGTTACTTTCTAACATTATTTCAATATCTTTGGATATCTGAGGCAAATTTTCTTCCTGTAAGTATTGCTGAATTCTTTTTTCCTGAACATCCTCTTGATGCTACAGTTTTCCATAATAATCTTGAATAATTTTTTTCTTCTCCGCATTTCCGTAGCATACATGTCCTTGTTCATTTATCAATTGATTTATCCTTCTCGAGTCTCTTTCCTTTCTCAGTTTATATGCTAGCCATCTGCCTGGTTTGTTTGCATCTTCAAAATAGTTCTGCTTAGCATTTTTAATTTTTTGTGCTATTTCTTCTTTTTCAATTAGCCCCATTATATGTTTAGTTATGTCCATTTTAATTTTAATGTCCTTTTTTGTGTACTTTTTCTGTAGTTCTTTTTCTAACTTCTTGTAGTCATCTTCCAATATTTTAAAGGTTTTTTTCTGTTTTATATTTCTTTTCCTTGTATAGTCCATTATCAAGCCTCTTGCATAAACCTTCATTGTGTCCCAGAAGTTCTGTAATGATGTATCCTCTTTTGTGTTTTCTTTAAAGAAAAAAGTAAATTCTCTCTCAATTTCCTGTTTAAAGTCTTTTTCCTTTAATATTGTATTATTTAAAGTCCATCTAGATCTCCTTTTTTGTCCTTTCCATACAAATGTTATTGGATTGTGATCTGCCCAGGTACTTGCTTCTATTTCAATGTCTTGTATGTTAGAAAGCAATTCTGTTGACATCCATATTATATCTATTCTAGACCATGATGCATGTCTATTTGAACAAAAAGTATATTGTTTATTTTCTGCATTTCTCTCTCTCCATGCATCTTTTAAGTTTATCTCATCTACCATTCGAAAGAAAGATTTTGGCAATGTCTTTCTAGCTTTCTTTGCTGTTTTGTGTGTTTTATAGTCCAATTTGTCATTTATTATTCCATTAAAATCTCCCATCAGACAGATATTAGCATAGTCCAGTTCAATTATTTTCTTATGTAATTTCCTGTAAAAATCTTCCTATCATTTGGAGCATAAATTGCTACTAAAAGTATCTTTAGATTATTGTCCATTATCTCCACCATCAAAATCCTTCCATCATCATCTGTATATATTTGTTCCGCAGGGATTGTATCTCTAATGCATAACACCACCCCTCTCTTTTTACACTGTGTCCATGCTATAAATAATTTCCCTAATTTTTGTTGTTTCAATATATAATCATGTTGTCTTTTAATATGTACTTCTTGTAGGCAGATTATGTCAAATTTTAATTTCTCTAACTTATGAAATATTTTTCTTCTTTTAGTAGCTGAATTAAGTCCATTTATATTAATTGTAATCAGTTTTCTCTCATCCATTTTATCTCTCTCACTCTTCTCGGTACCTGTTTCAGTACCACTATTTCTTTATCTTTGTACTTTAGTGTTTTTTCTCTTGCTGCCTGCAGTATTTATAATTTAATTATTTTCTTAGTAAATCTGATATGAACTTCTCTTGGCAGTTTATTTCTCATTGCATATCTTGTATAGACACAAAAAACCTCATCCATTCCATCCATCATCTTCTTTTTAGTTACCTCTAATGCTTCTGCCAGGATTTCTGACATCATTTCAGCAAGGTTTTCACCCTTTTCTTCTTCCATATTTTGAAATCTAAGATAGAATTCTGATCTATCAATTTCCCATCCCAATGATTGCAGAGATCTGCCCTTGTCTCTTTCCACTTCACTCAATCAGGCATCCATATCTCCAATCTTCTCATCTCTTTGTACATCTTGTTCTTCAATTTTCTTGATTCTGTCCTCGTATTGCATCATCATCTGTTGATTTTCAATCATCTGTTGATTTTCAATTTTCTCATCTGTCTTTTCAGTTCTTTGCTCAATATTCTGTTCTCTTTTCAATATAATCTGTTTTTACTTGTATCTTTTGAGTTCCTTGCATAATCATCTGCAGTGTCACTTCTTTCTCCTTCTCTTGTTGTAACATCACCTGTATTGATCGTTGTCCTCCAGATGGTGAGGAGGAAGAAATCGGATTGAAGAAGCTGAGGCTGGTATCTTTCTGCTTCATCTTAGAATACTTAATAGGAAAATTGAGAAGAAAAAGCAAGACTAGCCAGTTGCCACTCCAATAAAAAATAAATAAAAGCAAAAAAATAAAAATAAACAAGGGAAGGGAAAAAATCTTCAGGTACTTGAATACCTTAATCCAATTGGTTCCAATTATGTAGGAAAAAAGGGAAAAAAGAAAAAATGGAAAAAGGATGAAAAAATAAGGAAAAAATTTAAAAAGACAGAAATCTATATATACCCTTGCTAAAAAGGTAAAACAAAGGGAAGAGGGAGGGGGGAAAGTGGTCTTATTCCAGTGTCAAAGGATTCAAGTCCAAATATAAAAATCCAACTGGGGAAAAAAAGGGAAAGAAAAAATGCAATTCTGTCAGTAAACAAAGCACTGCCACTACATGTTCGAGGCTCTTTACTAAATCAAAAAACAAAAATTCCAGTTCTCTTTTCAAGGTCACTTTAATCTGCTTTCTTCAATTTCAAATCCAGACTCCAGCTATCAATAGTTCCACAGAAGAGCACCTGCATAAACAATCTACATGCTCTTCCCACTTCTTTTCAATGAAAAGCACAGAGTCCTTGAAGGTAACACCAAATGTATCAGAAAGAAAGGAAGGAAGGAAGGAAGGAAGGAAGGAAGGAAGGAAGGAAGGAAGGAAGGAAGGAAGGAAGGAAGGAAGGAAGGAAGGAAGGAAAACAATGTATCCAAGCCTCCAGGTGGCAACGCTACTTATTTCCCTTTCCTATCCCTTCCCCTCTAATATCAAGCAGCAATCTTAGAGCTTAATTATCACATGCTGTACCACCGCGATGCCAGCTCCGCCCTCCCATTGTAATATTTTTATACAAGATGCAATGTAAAAGATTCTCCCCCCTATTCACTTTACAAAGACCTGCTAAAGGAATTCTGCTTTTCCATGTACACTGGTTTTTCTTTTCTTTTTTTACTTCTTTATGTATTTTAGAATTTCTTCTTGGTAAGACTAGATTAGCAGTACGAATATTTTCTTTTCAGGTTACAGTTATATAAAATAAAGTAGTAATGATTCCTTTAGTGTCAGTGATGAAGTAACTTTTACTTCAAGTTGTACATAAATGCAATATTCATTCTGATTGCTAATATTTAATATTTGTAACAGCCATCCACATGGCATTGAATACATATTAAAGTGATAAAGCATTATATAAGATAGCAATATTTTTAATGGAAAAAAGCTACTGTGTAGCTGTGTTGCTTTTGCCACTTTCGGTTAAACAGCAGCTGAAGATTGCCTTACAACACAGATAGTTAAATATGTTGCTTATATTTAACAGTTATAAGTGCATACAATTATTGATTGGATCATTTTCCAGACAACATTGCAGTCTTGGTAATGCTGTGACAATGTGACATTGTTGCAGAAAATCTTGCTTCCAAAATCAGGACACAAGACCACGAAAGGTTGGAGAATACAGGTTTTATTTGCGCAAAGTGTTCAGAGCATTAGCATGGCAAATTCTGAACCCTCAGCTCTTCCTCATCTATCGCTTTTATACACATCATGATGTCAGGCTAGGCTGGGGCATTACTTTTACTACATTTTACCAAAAAAGGAGAAGTAACATATATGCTTGTATAGAGAAACTATAGAGGAAGTGAAAAAATACATTTTTCATTACTCAGTTATCTTACACCATTTGTTATTTTCCATGCCCACCCTTTCTCACAGCTGGTTCCCTAGTTCAGCAACTTTGTGGCATTACACAATATTTTTATGAAAAGCAGAGTTCAGAGTCCAAGGATTGCTGAGAAATTGAGTCAGGGGAGCCTTGAGAAATTGCTAAATGTATATATCCTTTATTGGTATCTTTTCAGACTGTTAATGTTAAGCACAGCAACGGGAAGCTGGGACCTTTGCTAAATATGACTTGTTAACCCATACTAAATATAAAATGTGCTTTATATGCTTTATATGAAAAGTGCTTTATATGCTCTTTTTCCACCACTTCAACATGATTGATCAAAGGACATTGTAATGAAGGATTAACAATTGAAAGCAATTTGAATGTGTTTCTGCAAGGGGAGCATTTTGGAAAAATGCTGTTTCAAGATAGTGTGGAAGACCAGGCTGCAGGAACAACATTGTATAGGCAGGCGCCTGTGCTGTTGCCATTCCTCACTGTCCAAGCCTTTTCCCCAGCATCAGCATAGCTCAGTTGCCAGTAAAGCTTCAACCTTGACACAGATATAAAAAAGAGAAAGGGAGAATGGACGAGATCTTTTTTGAGAGCTCTGTAACCTCCAGGAAACAGTAAAATAGCCAAATGAAAGTGAGTTGTTTTTTTTCAGAAGGAGTGACAGTTCAAAGAAAAAAAGCTACAAGAAAAAAGTACCTGCATAGTTCATACAAAGCACAATGTTAAAAAAGCACAAAAGCTCTATGTGCTGGTTATTAATAGAAAAAGAAGAATAAATCTTGGGGAATATAAACAGAACAGACTTAAGAAAGAAATATTGATGTGTACTACTATAACTATAGTATACAGGCAATTTTAATAGAATAATAACTACTCGAGATAATAGATAATAGTAATAGAATACTACCCATAGGCAACAAATGCCATTTCAAAAATAGCACGATATAACATAAATCATTCAACAGGGAGTAAACTCTACAATCATCAATATTGACAATGTTAGCTAACATGTAAGTAAAATGACTGTAAATGCAACTATGCTCAGAGAGCATTAATAGCAATAGCACTTAGACTTATATACAGCTTTATAGTGCTTTACAGCCCTCTCTAAGCAGTTTACAGAGTCAGCATATTGCCCCCAACAATTTGGGTTCTTATTTTACCCACCTCAGAAGGATGGAAGGCAACCTTGAGCCTGGTGGGATTTGAACTGCCAAATTGTAGGCAACTGGCTGCAGCAGAGGTAGCTTGCAGTACTGCACTCTAACCACTACGCCACAGAGGCTCCTATTAAGGACTCAATACAACATTGAGCTATAGATATTGTCTGCTATTGGACCCTTGAAGGGGCAGTCTGTACTCTCATTCATGGCTCAACCCTACCTCTACCCTCCCACCTCCTGAGATCTTATGTAATAATATGCTGGCATGATTATAGAAAAGAATCCAAAGGCAGGAACTCTAGCATGCCACTGTTATGTATTTGGAAGGCAAGAGGGATTTGCCTTCATGGGAAAAGAATAACATTTTTTCTCTTTTATGTTTATGATGAACATCAAAAGATCTAAGTTTAAGCACAGACCTGAGCAATGAAATAAAACATTTAAGAACTGGGCAATAAAGTAATTGGTTGATAATTACTTATCCTTTTCCAGAAATGGTAAGTATAGATTGCCTAGTAATTGTTTCTGAGTTTCTGATTCACATCCAAATCCATTTTCTTGGTTTAACCTGAATTTAAAAGAATATGAAAACAGAAGTGTTAGTCATCAGAAAATCACTAAGGAAGAAAGAGCAGTAAAAATGTTTCATGACATCTGCAGAAAATTCATTTGGTAAGACTGCATCACAATAGATTTAAAGATGTCTAGCTCTCTGGAATAAGTATCTATGCTCATCAAAGAAGAATTTGGAATACATGTAAATATACTTTTACAATTTTGCAGTGGGAAATTTAGTTGTAGAAATTATTTAAAATAGCCAAAACCTATTTTGCTGCATTTACTTATTTCCAAGATTAGTGTAAAGCAAGTTAAGTATAACTGAATAGAAGAAATTCATTAAATTGCCACTGATAGTCAACTAACTGTATTTATGTGAGCCTTTTATGAGTCTTGGGCAGTGGTGGGATTCAAATAATTTAACAACCAGTTCTCTGCCCTGATGACTAAGTGTGTGTGGCTGGGTGAGCATGTGACTGGATGGGAATCGCCAACTTGATTACTCTCACCCTTAAAAAATTTCTCCTTAGTCCAACTCACAATAAAATAGTACTGTTCCAATATTTAGAACAGAATAAAATAATAGAGTTGGAAAGGACCTTGGAGATCTTCTAGTCCAACCCCCTGATTAGGCAGGAAACTCTACACCACTTCAGACAAATGGTTATCCAATCTCTTCTTAAAAACTTCCACTGTTGGAGCAACTTCTGGAGGCAAGTTGTTCCACTATTTAATTGTTCTGTCAGGAAATTTGAGGGGCTCCTACAAAACTGAGGGAGTCAATCTATTTTCCAAAGCACCAAAAGGCACAACAAGAAACAATGGATGGAAACTAACCAAAGAGAGAAGCATCCTAGGACTAAGGAGAAATTTCCTAAGGGTGAGACCAATCAACCAATGGAATAGCTTGCCTTCAGAAGTGGGTGCTTCATCTCTAGAGGCTTTTTAAAAGAGTGAGGGAAGTGCACCCCAAAAGAACAGTGCCAGGAACCACTAAAACAATGCAGAAAACTTAAAACAGCCATTCCCATCTTTTTTAAAAAGTCAACCCCAAAGCAAACGCAACAGCTAAGACGGAAACTAAGAGCAGCTGCTCAGGTTAATTGAAAGCCTGGATGTGCTGCCAAAAGCCATTAAACCTTCCAACTCTATTATTCTGTTTTCTATGTTCTAAATTGGGTGCTTCCCATCAGAAGCAATACAGCTGGCTGGACCACATATGCATTAAATTCATGGCCTGTATGATCAAGCTGCATCATAGTCCCCTCCTGTATCTTTTTCTCTAGGAAGAAACAAGAAGTAGCCAACACCGCAGCAGCTATAAAATGTCTTGTGGAACTCCAGGGAGTATCAGCTGATCACAGAAGTGTTACTTAATACTCTTTATAATGAAAATGTTTGTAATCTTGTCCTTCTTCATGAAGGGAAGAGGTTAATCCCATCCCTAGATGGATGATTAATAGGTTTCCCTGCCCTAATCCTGTCAGTTTCTGTTGTTTATTGACTTGATTCAAATACAACGACGACACAATTAAAGCCAACCTCTTTAACATATTCTTTGGCTCAGTATTTGTAAACAGCAATGGATCATGCCCAGTATTTCCTAGTTGAACCGCAGACAACTGCAATGATCTAAGACACTTCAGCACTACACAATCTAAAACCACCTCTATCTATTGGACTGGACAGAATATGTGCCTACTTATTAAAAAAGCTACCCAATGCCATAGTTGAACCTCTAAGCATAATCTTTGAAAAATCTTTCAGGATCAGCTCCTTGCCAAAACTATGGTCACAAGCCACGGTCATCCCCATCTTCAAAAAGGGAGAACCCAGCCTAGTTGAAAATTACAGACCAATCTCTTTATGCTGTATCACCTGTAAAGTCATGGAATCAATTATTAACCAATCCATCATCCTCCACTTAGAAACAAACAACCTACTCTCTGATGAACAATTTGGTTTCAGGAAAAAACTATCACGTAATCTGCAACTCTTACACTGAAAAAACATATGGACCACAAAACTCGATCAGGGCAAAGCAATAGATGCAATCTACATAGACATCTGTAAAGCCTTTGATTCAGTGGTACAGGACAAACTACTCCTAAAACTAAAATCTTACTGTATTTCTGGACACCTGCATAACTGGATAGAAGCATTCCTGTCAAACAGACAACAAATGGTTAAAATTGGGAGCGTCCTATCAAATTCTGTATCTGTCAACAGTGGTGTCCCCCAAGGCAGTGTTCTAGGACCAACTCTTTTCATACTCTGCATAAATGACCTCTGTGATCATATCAAGAGCAACTGCTTTTTCTTCACTGATGATGTAAAGCTATTCAGCCCCACAGACAATACTGCTACCCTTCAAAAAGACCTTGACTATGTATCAGAATGGCCAAACAAATGGCTTTAAATCTCAACAAATAAATGCTCCGTCCTACATGTTGGCAAAAAAAATTCAGAAAATAAAATACAGGCTGAATAGTCAAGACCTTGTTGGAGTACTCATCTCAAATGACCTAAGTGCTAGAGCCCACTGTAACTATATAGCCAAAAAGGCATTAAGAGTTGTTAACCTAATCTTACGTAGCTTTTTCTCTGGTAATATTACACTAATAACTAGAGCATACAAAACATTTGCTAAACCAGTACTCGAATACAGCTCATCAGTCTGGAACCCACATTACGTATCTGATATTAACACAGTTGAGAAAGTCCAGAAATATTTCACAAGAAGAGTTCTCCACTCCTCTTCAGCAACAGAGTGGTCAATGTTTGGAATACTCTATCTGACTCTGGTTTTTTTCCCCAAATCCAAAAAACTTTAACCTTAGACTGTCTACTATTGACCTCACCCCTTTTCTAAGAGGTCTGTAGGGGACATGTATAAGTGCACCAACGTGCCTACCGTCCCTGTCCTATTGTTTCTTTTATATATTTTTTTATTTTTTCTTATATGTATCCATAACTATGTTTTTACTTACACCTATTATCCTGTAAGCAATAGACAAATAAAAATATAAATAAATAAATAAATGAATGTATTGGCTGCATTCCAACCTCAACTGTTAAATGGTTCTTGCCTGTCTGCCCAGAGCTATTAACTGAAGGAAGAGAGAGGGAAAAATATATCTCTTTCACTTTATTTTTAGCTGGTTCTTCCAACTGCATATGCAATTAACTAATGGTTCGGGCAAACCAGTGAGAACTGGCTGAATCCCACTTGTGGTCTTGGGTATGTATCTTATATCTGCAACTTTGTAACTGGGATTTCTATCCTTTCCATCACTCTCTACTTCATTATGTTTTTCTTTTTTTCTTTTTTTCACTTTGCTCTCTTCTTTCTTATGTGATTGGTTATCTAGTGGTTTTTGCTTGGAATTAGTTTCTATAGATTGGGAAGAATGCCCCCCCTTTAAATTTTAGATTAAAGACTCTTTGATAAGATGAGCCAGTAGTTTTCCAAATATATTGTTTCCAGTTCTTGTGAGGTGCAGTTCATCCTTTGCCAGTAGCCCTTCATCTGAGTAATGCAGAACCTAGTCTAAGAAGCTGATCTTCAGTTGACAATACTAGTTTTTAAGTCAGTGGTTCATTTTTAAAATCCTTTTTTCCCTCACTAAATGTTGGATTTTTGGGAAGTATAGATGAAGATACCACTTGTGCCCCTAATTCTTTAACATTCTTCCCCAGCTGTTTGTAATCTCTTGTTATTGCTTTCAGATTTATTGTTGTGTCATTGGGCCCAAAGTACAGGAGAAGAAAGGGGAAGTAATCCATGGGGTTGATTATTTTAGTAAGGTACTCAGTTTTGCTCCAGGGAGACAATATACCTCCCTAGATTTACTGCCTGGTCTGCACACTTTAGTTTCTGTTTTCCTGAATCTGCTATCACCAATATTTGCCCTTTTCCCATAGAGAAGTCTGGAATACTTTTCTTCCTGTTGCAGGAATGCTGGATTGTGCCTTTTTTAAAGAAACTATTGATAAATGTTCTTTTGTGAGTATCTGCATATTTTCTTCCAATATTTTTTTTTTTGCTACCTGAGGCACAAGACAATGTAAAATCCTCCAAATTTATATTACAAAAGCTAAGAGGATTGGGAATTGAATTTCACTATAGACAATAGGACAGAAATTTTAACTGAAATCCAGAGAGAGCAAGCTAGCTAAGGAATGGAATCAAATATTATAGTTTACTTTTTTCCCCTGAACATCACCTTTCACCATCTGCAGTCTTAGGTCGATGATTCCCTAATAAACAATATTAGGGAGTATAAACAGCTGGAATTTCCAAGAAAGCATGCATATTCTTTTGTCTTTTGATCATGGAAACCAGTCTTAGTTTAGAGTGGTTTAAAATACTAGTTTGAATCAATCTTCTGGTGCTGATTTCTAGTTTCTAATGATTTTTCCCCTTGCAAGCTCTCCATTTTCTATATGATCTTCATCTGCATTTCATGAAGTAAACTATGCTATTGTACCAGCTGATACGACTGGGCAATGGACAAACAGAACTCAGCAATGCTAGAATATCTGTAGTAATTGTTTCATCAATGCATGCTATTGTTAATATATTCCTCTATCTCATTAAAAAGACTCAGATTCTTAATTTTCTTTATAACTAGAATAAAAATATATAGGCTTAACAATTTGGAAGAAACCAAATGAGTATAAAACAAATTTGATGACCTATTGGAGCTGTTACTGTCATTTAAAAAGGTGGCAAGTATTATTAAGCAGTAGAGACCTATTGTAAATAATGGGACAATCTTGAAAAATTATTGGAAAAATTCTTCTTCCTTAAATTATTCACTGAAATGACCTAACATCTTCTTCTCCATGACCAATACAGCTTTGTGCCCACAGTTGACAGTTTTGAGAGACTATTTACAAACAATATATATTTAAAGGGTTCTGGTATACTAGTAGACAATAGATCCTATTGCAAACTTTCAAGGAGAGAAAAAAATTTTTTCTTGGATATGTATATCTTTTAGAAAATATCCCCATTTTATGTTTATATGACATTTTTATATTTTTAAAGTCAATAATATTGATTTGAGCTATTATTGTTACATTTTTGGTAAGGAACAAATGTGAAAAGTTGCATAGAATTCAGTTTTTAAAACCTAATTTTCTGAATATACCATAGCACTACTGTCAGTAAAGAAGATAACATTATGCCAATACATAGTTCTCAGTTCCTTTGAATTATTAAAGAAATAATTCAGAAATAAAGCAGTGATAGATATTTGCTTTATACAATGAATGTGCATTCCTCTAAATCATTTCTCCAAATAGCTTGAGTTCAAAGGATTTCTTTCTGAACTTTAAATGATATGTATTTTAAAAATAGGAGGATGAAGGATTATGTATGTTCACTGATTTGAGTAATAAAGGCAGGATAAAAATATAATAAAATAAATCTGAAAAATAGATGGTTCCCTTTTCTTGTTTTTTTTTCTCCTGCATTTAAATCTGCATTTTAGGCAATGTAAGCTTCAAGCTCAGTCCCAAATAATATCTGACTTAAAAATAAGCTATTTTCAAACGGCTTGTTTATTTCACAGTCAACACACTTAGGCTAGTATGTTTATTATGAATAGGGAGCAACATATAGAATGTAATGGGAAGCAATCGAGTGGTTCAAAATAGAAACAGGAGAGCATCAAGGATATACACTTATTTATTTAATTTAATATATTGATATATCATGAGAAATACAGGACTAGAAATAATAGAAATTTAAAATTATTATGAGAAACATCAGCAATCTCAGACAATCAAATGATGCCATTTTCATATGAAGAGTTAAGGAATTTTTTGTTGAAGATGAAAGAAGAATGCACAAGCCACTCCATGTGTGTGTTGTGTGTTTGTGTTGTTGTGTGAGTTTGTTTATGTTTTAAAAAAACACCAAGATTACATCAACATCAATGCCAGCTAAATAAAAATATGTGGTGAAGAAGTAGAAAATGCTATCTTCAAAAGCTGATTTAAAAACAAACAAAACAAACAAAATTGTTTTCAAAAAAAAAAAAAGCTGATTTACAGGAATGGGTCATTCTGGTCTCAACATAGGCTGTTAAAAATGTAGAAATGGTCTGACCTTGAAACAGACATGTTGTGAATATTTCACTTGTACATATATTTTTCAGTTTCTTTTGGAAATTAAAAAAAACCCTCCTCTATGGTGAATATGATTTTTAAAAAAGCACAAGACTTCCACTAGTAACGATTTCATGAGGGAGAACCGTTGGTGTTCATTTCAAAGACACAAAATAATACATGTATCCAACCCTATAAATGTACATGTTACAGAAGAAACACAGAGCTGAAATAGTTTCCCAATTAATTCTGAGGCTGCCATCAAAAACAATCTGTAAGCTGCTACTGTTCCAGTATGCTGGCGTGTACAGTTCTGGGTATTCTTTGGTTTCTACTGGCTCCCAAGTGCTTTTCAGGTGCAATTCAAGATATTGGTTGAAACCTTTAAAGTCCTACATGGCACTGGGTCAAATTGTAAAGATTGCATAATCTATCCTTGTAGGTTAAGTAGGATGGGCATACTCAGGTCCTTTCTTTCAAATGTTGCAGGACCCTGTAGGCCTTTGTAGCAATCTCAGCAATTTGCAAATTCACTGAAATTCTGAAGGTGGTAGCCTTTTAGCTTTCTAGGGACTGTGTTTTCCCAAGCATTGAATAGAATAGGATTGTGTAACAGAGTTAATAGCATGGGTGGTTCAGTTAATAGCATTGTTGGGAAAGATTTTTTTATGTTGGTGCTCTTATTGATTCTGTAAGGCACAATATAAGTTTGTTAAATAAATAATTAACTTCTCTGAGCTAACAGTATCACTGAAATTACAGCAGCACACAGAAGCAATCCACATTGAATATATGTGATTGTGTCTGTGTATATGTACTCACTTAGTCATGTGATGTGTGTATATAGGCTCTAAATAGGCCAAATATTAAAATAATATTGTTGTTTTGTTGTCCCTCCCTAGGCATTTCCTGGAAATGTAAATTCTGACACTGTGGTACGACATGATTTACAGCATCCAGTTATTGCCCGCTACATTCGGATACTTCCTCTGGAATGGAGTGGGGAGGGCCAAATTGGTCTGAGGATCGAGATCTATGGCTGTCCTTATTGTAAGTTATTTAAAGTTTTCGTCTATTTGTCTCCTGCTTTCTTGAAATCCTTTTAAAATAATAATATTTTGGTCTAACATGACTGGATACAAAGTATGGTATAAAGTGTGTCTGACTACAAAGATTTTAGGTTCAGTATATAAAGAAGCGCCAATATTGTTCTGACCTAGGCTTCCTTAGAAAGTATAAAACACAATTTTAGTCCCAGCAAAACCTCTTTTATTTCCATGGCTGTGAATTACATTCATTTACAGCCTGCAAGACTTCACAAACAGTCTTACAGAGGAATGTTTATACACACCCACCTTATCGCACTTAGAATGCTGCCAGAGAACTAATTGCCAAATGCAGGGCAAGGCCAAACTTGACACAGAGTCAAACAGAACTTTTCAAAGCTTGAATCAATCAGACTAACTGCTTCCTGCAAAAGCTCACATCCCATTTGTTCTTCTTTTATGTCCTATGGTAGGGGGCAATCACCTCCAAAGTGTGGTCTTACTCCTGAGTTGACCCTACTTTCTCAATTGTTCTTGTCTTCTGGTAGCCCTGTGCATGCGCAGGCTGGGAACCAGTTCCAGAATCTCCCCTGTCTCACTGCTGTCTGAGTCTGAAGGCAGCTGATGACTGCCAGCCTGCTCTGGCCCCATCCCTGCCTCCAATGCAGAGCCCTTGCCCAAGCCCTCCTCAGCCTCTAAGACTGGCCCAGATTCCTCCCCAACCTCCTTGCTACTGTCCAACTCTGCTGCCAGCTCCATCAGCTGCCGGTGGGTCACAACAACTATAGCTAATTACAAGTCTTCCTTACTTGAAAGGTATTAGTAAACCTTTGCTGTAAAGTCATAACAGCTTCAGCAAAATATCACAACTTTCCATTGCTTTTGTTGGAAATAATAATATTGACAGATAGTCTACAGTTACTTACAGTTAATAAGCTGAGGCAGCTTTTCCTTTTTCCTTAGTTGCAAAATTTCATTTATTCGTTCTTCCCCCATTTTGATTAGCCTCAGCTTGATGTATCAATCTTATGTTGACTCACTGATTGGGTAGTCTTAATCTTGAATAGATTAAAAACAATGTGAAATCATAAATTCTGGAATAGGTTTCTCTGTTTATTTTCAAATTTTTATATCCAAATTTTTAATGTTATGCATGCTTTATTATATGTATCTGTTGCTACTTAGAAATCATTTCTGTTTGGTCGGTATGTTTGGCTTTTCTTTTTAATGTGTGATTTTAAAATGATTTGCAAGCTATCTGGGAAAACATTTCACCATAGGGCAGAATATATATATTTAAAATAAAATAAAAATTAAAGAAACTTTGTTGTTGCAACCAATACATAACCTATTTTTAGATGTACTTTAAATTATTGATTTAAAATTATTTTACTGTTTCTCATTATAATGCTCATTGGATAATACATGTACCTGAAAATTCTGATTCTGATTTTTAAGGCAGAATTCCTTTTCTATTTTTTTTCTGGGGACCTCATTATAATTTTCACCATTATGTCTGTCCTATTGCTTGGTACTACTGATGTTATAAAGGTGGAATATTGTAGTCTTCTGAGAAAACCAGTTTAGGAACAAAATATTTAGAGCATATAAGAAAAGGCATTAAAAGCCCTAAGGGAAACAAATGGAACGGATAATGAAATTCATGGTGTTGTACTCATATCTGTCATATCCTTGATATCTCATATTATTTTTAGAAATGCATCAGTTCACACTGCCAGTCACACTGCCATTAGCACCCCAAGCATGTTTAAGAGAAGGGTAAAACATCATAATTCACCTCATCTCTTTCATATAATTTTGTCTACACAGCAAAGTGTCTCCAGTCTTACCCTTGAATTTTGCATAAAACACTTCCATGTTGAGGAATCAGTTTGTTCATATGACACAGAATGCACAAAAGAGTCAAAACAACTGAAATTTTACACCACCACACCTCAGTCCTATATTATTAGATCACATACATAGATTTGTTATAGGAATTGTATCAAAAATATTATGCTGATTCTAAAAATTGCCAGATATTTGTGGAATTAATTGCTTATTCATTTACTTTAGATCAGCAACCGTTGATAATTTTATCACCGCTTGCTGATCTACAGATAGTTTTATGTACAACTGCATTTATATTTTCTTGTGCTCTGAGTTGCTCTGAGAGAATGCAAACACTTTACTTTATTGTCATTGCACTTCGTACAATGAAATCAAACACCATCTTCAGTGCATATCATGAACATAACCATGAAAATAAAATAAATACCTTGGGATAGAGTGGGGGAAAACATTTGAAAATGTATATAAAATGGAAAATGGTTTTATGTTTTTATATTTTGTTTGTATATGTTTGTCTCAAAAATAAAAACTTTTACATAAAAAATGAATAAAAAAAGAAAATGTGTTTGAAACAAGCATTAATACAAATAAATTCTATTTCTTCACCCTCACAAAGTAACATGTGTTGTACAGTGTTCAATCAATGGAAAAGTAAAAGAAAAAAAACAGTCAACTTTTAAAGACAAAAAGGCAGAGTAAAACAATAAATCCAAAAAGTGAAGGATAAAATGCAGTCTTGGTTAGAAAATGAAACTGCTGCAAGGAAGATGGCTCAGTGACTTTCTGACTGCTTCCAGTGTCAACTCATAAAATATTTCTATGGTCTTTTTAGAGTTGCATTTATTCCATAAATAGTTTTCAAAGATAGTAACTAGGTGACTGAAGTTTCTTCCGTGCAAAATTCTAATTAGAGAACATGATTGATGACTCTTGGCTATGGATGTGTCCCATTGGAGAATATAAATTATGATTCACCCAGGGGGTGGGGGAAAACCAGGGTGACAATGTGTTTCAGAGTCGGCTACACTCAGGTAGTGCTGGACATTTTAATTTCCAATAAATCCTTTTGAAGTTTTAGAAGTTTGGCTTGAGACTCATGATTTAATTGCGGTAGCTGCCAGAATCCTGACATCCAGAGTCTTAGGAATCTTCAAGAGTCCCTTTTCAGGTGGGTCCTTGGCGATTCAAAAATTGTTGGGTCATTTCTAAGTGCTCCCATACAAATCCAAGAACAAGCTTTGGCAGCAAGACCAGTAGATTGGTGGGAAAAAAGGGAAAAAAGCTCCTTATCATTCAGCAATGATTTTTTTTTAAAAAAATGCAAAGTAAATGAACCAATTAATGATTTGAATGGGAAATAAAAGATGAAGCAAAATGATGAAAAGCCAAAAGGTTAAAAGAAAGTGAAATGTCAAGAAGAAGATTGCGGATGCCATTGACTCTTTGATCTGCATCATGAGGCTATACACGCATAGTAGATGAGGACCAGAAAAACCATAAATTAAATATAGTATTTTAAATAAATTAAATATCACTCCATGTATGCTTGATGAATTTATCATCCACTGAAGGAACAAATAATTCCAATGATATGGAGAAACTTTTGGTGACTGCATGCAGTTTTAGGAAATAAAATACTGTATATGTAGTAGCTTGGAGTGATAGTAGTTAGAGAGGAAGACAGATTTTTAACTAAAATAAAAATTTTAAATTTAAATTTTAAAATTTCTTATGATTCTACTTAAAGGGAGGTGTTATGGAGATATGCAAGAGAATGACATATTAGGTCATTAATAAAGGGTCTTGAGGTACAGATACTTGCTGATTCACATTTGGGGTGAGAACTTCTGATAAATGATGTGGACACCCAAAATTATGAGTTTTTGAAGTGAATTACACAATTATTAAGACTATCAAGCTTTCCCCATTGACTTTTGAAAAGTTCTGTGGAAATGTTGTATATGATGATCATGTGACTTTGGATGCTGCAACCATTGTAAATACATGTCAGTTACTAAGTACCTGATTTTTTTTTATCACATTACAGTTGTAACCATGAGAAAGAGTCATTTTTCAGCACATCATAAAATGAAATAGTTGCTAAACAAATGTTCATAAGTTGAGGACTACCTGTATCTGAAATTTTAAAAAAATATTATTACAAAATGTAGCCAACTCCTCAGGTTAATGAAACACTGATTTTCTATTGTGATCAGAGCTTTGTGCATTTGTTTGTTTTAGGCTGCTTTGGGCCCAAATATCTTAAAATTACTTCCAGTAAGGAAGTAAGATCAGAGGAAAATGAGATGCAAAAATAATTACGATAGAAAAGAGTGTTTTTGCAGACAAAAAAGGCAACTGATATAACAACTAAAACAATTCTTATTTCTATTTATTTGCAGCTGATCTTAACAATTTGTGTTAGATATATATATATATATAAAACCCCCTACTAATATAATGTTTGCCCAATATTAAAAAGTTGCACAAAAAGCCATAATCTGCATTTTAAGATGTAACATGGTATCTAAAAATAATGCTATAGTTTACTCAAGGAAATTAGTTTTTCAGAAGTTTCTGTATTTAATTAGGGCTCTTGATTTAGCTTTTGTCCATTAGAAAATAGCTTCATTCATTCTATGTTCTTCATGTATCATATTATTAAATATGTAATCTACTGAGAATTAGAATTTAATTACTAACACAGATGCCACATTTCCCAAGTGCATTTGGGACTACTTCACACTTATTTAGGAACTTCACTTGATTTTTTTTCACCACATTTGAAATGATTGAGGAATCACTGCTGAGTTTGATGACTGATACAGGAAAAACTTTTGCAGAATTTTTTTTTTTTTATGATGAGATCATGCAAATATGTCACTATAGGTAGTCCTCTACCTGCAGCAGTTTGTTTAGTGACTGTTCAAAGTTATAACAACTGAAAAGCAGTGATTTATGATCATTTTTTCACAGTTATAACTATTACAGCTATTACACCTCCATGGTCATGTGATCAAAATTCAGATGCTTCACAACTGATTCATACTTATGATAGCTGCAGTGTCCCAGAGTTGTATGATTATCTTTTGCGACATTCTGACAAGCAAAGCCAATCTGGAAATGAGATCACTTAACTGTGGCAAAAAGAGTTGTAAAATTGGACAAAATTCACTTAAGAACTGTTTTGCTTAACTACAGAAATTTTGAGTTGTTGTGGTCATAAGTTGAGGACTACCTGTAAGTGCTCTGGAAGGAGTCCAGAATTTCCAATGGTTTTATGGCTTGATTATGAAAAGCAGAACATCCTTATGTGCTACTATGTTTAGTTCAAATGTACAGTACCAAATGAAGTTTATGACAAAAAACAGTAATGTGACACTGTAATAAATTGAGGAAGGAAGGAATTGCTTTCTCAATACACAATTTTTCCTCTTTTCTCTGTGGAAAGTATCTAACTAGGCATAGTTTCTCAGTTCAATTAACCCACGAAATATGTAGGAATGTACAATGTGTATATTTAAAAAATTAGATCCCAAGGCTGAGCAATCTAATTTTAATTGTCTGCCTTCCTTCCTTCCTTCCTTCCTTCCTTCCTTCCTTCCTTCCTTCCTTCCTTCTTTCCTTTCTTTTTTCAAAGTAAAAATGAGTCTGATCTTACTCTGAAATTTTTGATCATTCCTAAACTTTTTTTTTAAATTCCAACTGTTTCTTCTCAGTTTTGAGTACCACTTATGTAATGTATCATAGTGACAAGGGAGGAATGGATATTGCATTCATTAACTGACAGTTCTGGCTTCAGAAGTTTGTCAATAAGAGAATTTTTATTTATTTAGTCTATAAATAATCTTTTGCTTCTTAGTGATCTCTTCCATCTGTAACCTTCCAATCTAATTTTCCAACAATGTTTAAACAAACTATTTTTAAATAGCATAGCAAACATTAATTATCATAATTATTATGATTTTTACATATAATTAGATATTTATTTATTTATTTATTTATTGGAATTTGTAAAACAAAGATGAGAACAAGAATAAAAGAATAAAAATACAATGACAGAACGATAGGCATGTTAGTGCACTTATGTACGCCCTCTCTACTGACCACTTAAGTATGAAGTGAGGCCCAGAGAAGTCAATTTGTGGCACAAACTGTGAAAATTTGTAGCTGAAACAATTGAATCAATTAGGGCATTCCAGACTTTGACAACTCTATTACAGAAATTTTAATTTTTAGGGTTATGTTTATTTTTTATACTATTTCAATAGGCTGTATGGCCCAGCATATTTTTGGAAAATGTATACTGTTGATACATCCACGTTCATTTTTTTTTTGAAGCAATGTATCACTCTAGTACATTTTAATCATATAATCCCTGTTTATATGTCTGTGGCACTCTTATCAATTTGTTGTGCAGTCTAATATTATCCAGCCTACGCTCATCCATAATACAATTTTGTTTTGCTGTTGTGATATTTGTCTTTAGGATAGGCGAAGCAAGATGCACAAGCAGAGTTGTGACTGAAATTTCCAACAAAACTTTTTCACCTTCCTTCCAGAAGGTGCTAACACCATCCGTCTCAAAGTAATAGAAAAGACATGGTAGGTTATGTTGGAACTAATAATTCTGCTAAATCAGTGTAAATAATAGCTTCAGCAGTAAGAGCTCAATTTCTACAA
Organism: Pseudonaja textilis; assembly: GCF_900518735.1. The sequence goes on from NW_020769326.1 coordinate 12,443,889, forward strand.
AAAGAAAGAAAGGGCAATTTCTGGCTTTCAGTCTCAGACATCATTACTGATGAAATATTGATGAGAAGTTATCCTAGTCACACACACTACGTGTTCACAAAATAATCAACACTTCCAACTATTTCAACTGATCTCTTTTTCTTCTATTGTTAATGAAGAAGAAAATTATTGAATCAATTGGAAAAAGCCCATGTGGTAGATGGTTGGAAGCAGAAATCAGACAGTCACCTGATGGAGAAGATTTAATTTGATTTGTGCACTGAGAATACAATTGGATTTATGTGCCTTCCAATTTTATTTTATGTATTAAATTTATATGCTATCCATGTTGCTTTCCTGAGCAACTTTATGACTATATGATACTCACCAATTGCTATTCTCTGCATGAGTTATCTGCTACATGCATTTAGGTAAAATCTGGTATTTCTTGGCTGTATGTCAAATAATATTCTGTTCCTAAAGAAGAAAGGTATTTTTTCAGACAAACAAATAAAATCAAAATCTAATTTTAATGTACTGACACTCAACAATTCTTTTATTGATATCTGTGAAATTTAGCAGACTTTGCCTCACTCCCTAATTTGTAATTTCTTTACAAATATCATCCTGTTTTATTGAAATGTTAAAATCAGAGAGTGAGAGAGATTGAGAAAGAACTGCAACTGCTAGATTATGGTATAACGGAGATTTTGCTTTTTTCCAAATCTCATTCTCTTACTTTCTCCAAATCTTACTTACTTAATCAGACTTAATCAGACTGCTTCCAGGAAAAAAAATGTTTCCAGTAATCTTGTTCAATTCCCTGAATAGTCTATGCACTTCAGAATAAGCCAAAATTTGATGATCTTGTTCCTGCCTTATTCAAAGGGAAAATTGAATGAATTGGTTAAATGAGGACTCATTAAGATAAGATATAGGGCCACTATGGCAAATCTATGGCATGTGTGCCAGAGGTGGCACACAGAGCCCTCTCTGTGGGTGCATGAGCCGTTGCCCCAGCTCAGCTCCGTTGTGCATGCACGCGCATGTGTTTCACTGGCTAGGTGATTTTAATGTCTTTGCTGTGTATGTGTGAGGGGCAGAGGGCATGTGTGGGGGGCATGCAAGGGAGACATGTGTGTACTCAGAACCAAAAAGCTTAGCCATCACTGATATAGGGTATTTCCCAGTGATCACTTTTTTCATGTTTCAATATTGTTCACTCCAGTTTAAACACAACTATTAAATATCTGAGCTGTTCTGATTATTTTCAGATCTATTTGTAGGTCAGGTAGGAACACAAACATATCTCCTTTAAAATGACATTCCCTATTCATACATAAAATATCCTCTGGACAATTGCATGAGTGTCCAAATGTAGCCATAGAGGCACAGTTTTTAAGAATTTTACATGTGTTGGTCCAGGAGCATATTGGTAAACTGGGATTACTTCTACATTCTAAGTTTAATTGTGTTGCGTATAGGATGATTTATATTTAGCTTTTACCTCAAAAGGTCCTCCAAATAGCTTACAATACAGTAAAATCATAATTAAATAAAACTGAAGAAATTAATATCAGTATTCTGATAAAACATCTTTGAAGATGGAGTAAATGAAGATATATTTATTGTCCATCAAGGACAGTAGGATTGAGTTTGCCAGGAATGGACATATCAAGAGAAATGTTCATGATATAATCATAATGAAGTCAATATTAAAGTAAGCATTAAAAGAAATACAGAAACTCTGCCAGGATAAGTCTATGGAAATTCATTCATAAACTGCAAGCTTAAAACTGCTATTTTAAACAGATGAACAGATTCAACTTATCACTAAAAAAAATTCTCATGAGAAGAATATATTTAAACTAGAAACACAGATGTTTGAAAGAAATTCACATTTTGGTTTTAGTTTGCAAGGCGACTTTGGGCCATTAACATTTTCCTTAAGTTGCCTGATAACATAAAGAATCAAAAAGACATTGAAGAAACAGAAATGTGGATTTGCAAGATTCTTCTTCTTGACATTTGTTTAAATACAATAAGGACAAGAATAGAGTTACTTTGTTGGCAGGTACTCTATTCTTGGTGGCACATATTCATGGTTAGCATGAATGGTTAGTATAACCATGACATTTGCCGAGGTGGATACAAAATGAACAGTAAGTGACAAGAGGCCGCATAGAACACAAGAACCAGACTAGGAATATGACTGACCATGCTGACTACTATTTGGCAACATAGGATTACAGAAATTGCTAACCATTGCTAATAGCCATCTAGAGATTTATAGTGTAGAACTTATTCACCTTAACAGGACTTTTTTTTATTCTCAAGGGTATCCAAACTACAGTTCTTCCTCTATGAGTATCACTGCAGATCAAGGTGGAATAATGACATGACTGTAAAACTTTCTCCCACACTATACAATCTCAAGTAGATAAAAGAAAACATGCATAGTTTCATTGTAGAGAGCTAGGAAGCCATACAGAAGATGTTCTGCATATAGTGTTATACAGGAAACTTGCATATTTAGTACACAGCCAAAGAGTTTGGAGCAAAGATGATATTTCAATCTATACTTCCAAAGGAAGGTCAACATCAAATGAGTAAATAGAAGATTTTAGAAATAAACCACTGGCTTAAGAGGTGATGCTGTCAAGAAAACTTCAGATTCCCAGTACATGAAAGAGTTCAGGCAGGGGATGAGCTACATTTCGGGATGTTCTTTCCTCACCTGTCATCTGTTTCTTGTTCCAAAATGGCTGTCTCTAGAATAAGATTTACTGTCCCCTATCCCACAACCCTTACACTGTGGATATAGCTTAGTTTATCCTAAATTGAAATTATATTTCAATAGTTTGTAATTACACAATTGGAAACAAAATAGAAGTTGATCCTTCCTTGTAGCTTTAAATATACAATCTTTCCAATACTTCTTTCTTTCTCTCCCATCATCTGTTGATTTTTTGTTCCATCACTTATCCTTTCTGATCTGAATCATTTCTATGAATACATATAGGCTAAAAAGCACAAGGGAATGTCATGTCCAAAATAATAATGATAGTTCTCAATGGTATTGGGGGAAAAAGGAAAATCGTGTCCTAAAGATCCCCAAAAGAACAAAGGCTTCCTTCCTTCCATTTTACTATAATTGGAGAAGCAAAAAAACAAAAGTGGAAATATGTTCAAAGGGTGGTAAAATGTATTTTCAAATGTGGACTTTGAAAAAGTGGACTTTCAAAACATATTTTGAAAATAGATAATTCCTCTCAAATATTACTTCAAAATTTTATCTGAAAAATCTGCATTTTCAGATTTTAATTGGCTTCACTAAGCTTAATAAGGTACTATCCATCCTTCTCTATTTATATGTGAAAATGCATTATGCATTCTACCAGTATGTATAGTGTTCATTTATTATCTGAAATCAAAGCCCTTTGCATTGTAAAACTGGAAATGTCTGATTTTTTTTTAATTGTTAAAGCTGGTTGCCTAAACTACAATTGCTGTGAGGTTGTGATGACCCGCAGTCTCTCAAAATAAACCAAAACCCAAAACATACATTAAAGTCCAGTAATGCCTTCAACTTAACCTCACTGTTTTATTAGGCACAGTTTAAAGTCACAAAATTAAATAATAAGGCAAAAAGAAAATCAAAACAAACCACATTGATGAGAGTTCCAAAGCAAGCCAAATAACTAATCATAAACTCCAGGAAAATAACCGAGGAGAGTCCATGGGAAGAACACCAGCAAAGATAAACCTCTTTCAAAGTAGACACTAAACTTTGACTCCAGCAATTCTAGCTGCGCTGTTACAAACTTATATACATAGCTCCCAGCTGCAAACCATGAAGAGGATCAGGGTAATCTCCTCTTGAGTAGACCTCGCTTCTCCCTGATGCTCTCCTCCCTGTGTGACCTAGGATGGATAGGGGATGGGCCTGGATCCTCCTCTGACTGCTCAGCCGCCCTCCGCCCTTCCCCAGCCTCCTCCATCACCTCTAGAGCCACACTCCCACTCCCTGTTGGCTGTTCCTCCTCTTCCTCAGAGTCAGTCTCCACCAGGGGCATAACAGAGGTTATGTTTACATGCATATGCATTGAAGGATAGAAATCAATTTTCTTTAACAGCACACTGCAGATTATTCAAGTCCCAGGATTTATTCGTTGAGTTGTTCTCTAGAAAGCTACTGTTAGATTGGTGGATCGGGTCACATAAGAGGCAAGACACGAGAGTGAACAATCAGCTCTTTATTGCAGTTTCTAAATATGGACAAAGGAAAGTGTGCGAGCTGCTTGGCTTTATACAGCCGGCCGGCGGCTCGGCAGCCAATAGCAGCACTTTGAATCTCCCACGATCGGCTCAGCCAATCGCGGTAGATTCTTAGTGCTCCAATCACGGCCATTCAGTCAACCAATCGGGTTTCGGTCCGGGTGGACCAATCAGGGTGCGAGTCTTCAAGAATGCTAATACAGAACACCCGTCCCCTCATGGTTTCGTCTGACGCAGCGTTGTGATGTAGTCGCGCAGGTAGGTGGGGCTCCGGGTCTGTCTAGTCAACCTGCGCGGTTCAGTCTGTGTGTGTCCGTCGGCCGGTTCGGACGGGCTCCGCATCGCTCTCAACTCCATTGATGGAACCGCCTGGAAGGGTGAGCCGGGCCTGATGCCGCAACTCCCGCCTGGATGCCCTGGGTTGGTTGAGTTGCGGTTACTGTTGCTGCCACTCGGTCTTTCCGGGCTGGTTGAGCTGGCTTGGCTGCACCTTCCAGGTGAAGATCCCGTCTGCGACAGTTCGAGGTCTGCTGGTGAGTATGGCTGGTTTGTTTGGTCGTTTCTGTCTTCTGGTGGGGGGTGTTCGGCTTGCGCTGGGGTGTGTGCCGTGGATGGTTCCGGTCTTTCGTCGGTTGCCGGTTTGGTGGTTGAGGCTTCCCCTCCCCCTCTGCTTTCCTTGGTTGTTGTTGTTGTTGCCGCGTCGTCGGGGGTGTTGGTGGCTAGTCTGGATCGTAGCTGGTCGATGTGCTGCTTCCAGCTCCTTCCGTCTGTTGTTTGCAGTCTGTATGATCGGGGCCCGGTTACCTGCGTTATTTGTGCGGGTACCCAGAGGGGGTCTCCCGTGAAGTTCTTCGTGTAGACCGCATCCCCGATGTTGAATGCACGGTACCGGCTGGAGGAGTCCGGGGGTTTCTCTGGGTTGTAGGTGGGGTGTAGGCGGTCCAGTGGAGATCTTAGTTTCCTTCCCATCAGTAGCTCCGCTGGGCTCTTGTTAGTGGTCGTGCTTGGCGAGATGTGTTGTATAAACAGTAGTTTGTTTATATTTTCCTGGATATCGCCGGTTTTGATTTTTTGGATGGCTTTTTTTGTGTACTGGACCATCCGTTCCGCCCTACCGTTCGCCGCCGGGTGAGCCGTCAAGGTTAAGGCGTGTCTGATGCCCCGTTTGGCCAGGTATTTCTCAAATGCCAGTGCCGTGAACTGAGGCCCATTGTCTGACACTATGACGTCTGGTAATCCGTGTGTTGCAAAGAGTCTGTTGAGCTTGTCGATGACCGCTTCTGTCGTTGTTGCCTTCATCGTGCTCACCTCCAACCAGTTGGAGTAAGCGTCTACGGTGATGAGGAATGTATGCCCCTTGGTTGGCCCGGCGAAGTCTATGTGTATTCGCGACCATGGTCCTCTCGGGGTTTCCCATTCCAGGACCGGGGCGGCGGGGGGGTTGGCTCTTGACTCTTGGCACTTGCTGCAACCGGCAACCCATGTCTCGATTTGCTTGTCCATCCCTGGCCACCATGCGTAGCTTCTGGCCAGGGCTTTCATCTTGACGACCCCCGGGTGTCCCTCGTGCAGCAATGCCAACACTTTATTTTGCAGCGCTTCCGGTATGACCACCCGGTCGCCCCAGAGTATGCAACCTTTTTGTGAGAACAGCTCAGTTTGGTGGTTTCGGAAGGGTTTGAACTGCTCGCCGCCATCAACTTCTGGCCACCCCCGCTCTACCCAGCTCAATACCCGCACCAGCCGTTCGTCTTTATTTGTTTCATGGGCAATGTCTGGCGTGGTTAAGAGTGGGCAGGGTAGGGTCTCGATCTGTAGGGTCATCGTTGTGGGCGCTGGGTCATCGTCTAGGTCCGGTAGCGGTGATCGGCTTAGCGCGTCAGCGTGCGGAATGTTCTTGCTGGGCCGGTGTGACAGTTCGTATGAGTATGCGGCAAGGAACTCGGACCACCTCGTCATCCGGGGCGACAGGATGTTCGGTGTGGCCTTGTTCCCTGCGAGTATCCCGAGCAGGGGTTTGTGGTCCATTATGATTGAAAAATTCCTGCCGTAAAGGTATTCGTGGAACCTTTTTACTCCAGCGACGATGGCGAGGGCTTCTTTGTCCAGTTGACTGTAATTTCTTTCTGGCTTGGCTAGTGTTTGGGAGAAGAAGGCGATGGGTGCTTCCTTCCCGTTGGGTAGGGTGTGGCTGAGGACTGCTCCTATGCCGAAAGGTGAGGCGTCGCATGTTACCGAGAGCGGGAGGGTCTCGCTGTACTGGACCAGGACTGCGTCCGATGTTAGCAGGTTCTTTGTTCGTTGGAACGCAGTCTCCTCCCGCTTCCCCCAGGTCCAGGTGGCCGCTTTATCGAGTAGCCGGTGTAGGGGCTCCGCCACGGTCGCCTTTTGGGGTAGGAAAACATTGTAAAAGTTAAGCAGTCCCAAAAATGCTTGTAGTTCCGCCTTGTTTGTTGGTGTGGGGGCTTCCTTGATGGCTCTGAGTTTCTTCCCGGTTGGGTGTATTCCGTGCCGGTCCAAAAGGTACCCCAGGAACTCGACCCTCTCGGTGTGGAGTTGGCATTTGTTTCGTTTGACTTTAAGGCCGGCGTCTTTGAATTTGTTAAGCACCGCCCTTAAACGGGTCTCCAATTGTTCTTTGTTGGCGGCTGCGATCAGCACATCATCAAAGTAGGGAACCACCCCCTTGATGCCCTGGAGGAGTCTTTCCATGAGGCTTTGGAAGACTCCTGGGGTGACGCTGACTCCGAATTGGAGTCGGTTGCACCGAAAGGCCCCCCGGTGTGTAACAATCGTTTGCGCTTCGGCTGTCTCCGCATCGACCGGCAACTGCTGATACGCTTGTGCCAAGTCGAGTTTTGCGAAGACCCGGCCTCCCCCCAGTGAGTGCAGAAGGTGCTGTACTACTGGGACGGGGTAGGCGCTTTGCTGCAGCGCGTGATTGAGGGTGGCCTTGTAGTCCCCGCAAATTCTTATGGAGCCATCGGGTTTGATGGGGGTGACTATGGGCGTTTCCCAACGGGCATGGTCGATGGGCTCTAGTACCCCTTGCGCGACGAGCTTGTCTAGCTGCTCGTCGATTTTCGGTTTGAGCGCAAAAGGCACTCGCCAGGGTTTGAGGCGGATCGGGGCGATGTTGGGGTTTAGGTTGAAGGATATAGGGGGCCCTCGGTACTTGCCTAGCGAGTTGTCGAAGACCTCCTGGAATTCCTTTACGAGGGTCGCTTCCCAGTCGGCCTCGTCTGTGTGATGGATGCCCGTCACTTCGATGCCCAGCGGGGCGAACCATTGCAGGCCGAGCAAGCTGGGGCGGTCTCAGTCCACAATTGTGAGTGGCAAGACATCGGTGTGGTTCTTGAATGTCACTTTGAAGTGCCCGATGCCGACTACAGGGATGCGGTTTCCCTGGTAGTCTTTCAGGATCAGCTTCTGGTCGTCTAGCTCGTTGCGGTGGATGGTCGGGACTAGGCGCTTGATTGTGCGCCAAGAAACCATTGAGAGGTAGGACCCGGAGTCCACTTCCATCTCGCAGGGCTGGTCCTCGATGCTCAGGGCCACGTGTACCTTCCGGGCGTCCGTGGTTGATGAATGGCCGATGACGACCGTCTGGTGGGTTTCCTCGTGCCGCTGTGCTTCGCTGAGTCGTCGGCTGCGGCTGTCGCGGCTCCACCGGCTCTCGGTTGGTCGGTCTCGGTGTCTGGGTGGGGTGCCGTCTCGTCGTCGTGGGCTGTTGCCTCGGCGCTGCGGGCTGTAGCTCTTTTTGTTCCGGCACACCTTGGCAATGTGCCCCCGCTTCTCGCAATGCCTGCAAATGGCGTCGAGAAAACGGCATTCGGAGCGGGGGTGATCGCCGCCGCAACCGGCACACTGGAAGCCCGACTTACGACCCCGGCGGTCCCGGCGGTCACGCTCGGTCTGCAGCCGATGGATCTCCTCGTCTTCATCCTCGGTGTCGGATGGGGGCTCGAGGTCACCGTGGTGCATGGTCGTCTCTCGCCGGCTGGTTTTCCCGGGCTTCGTGGCGGCTGGGGTCGCTTCGTTGGTCGGTGGTCGTTCAGGCGCATTGGTTTGTCTCATCCGAGTTGCTGACTGGTGGGTGGCCTCGGCGTCGGTAGCCTCGGCGAGGGCGTCGGCGAGGGAGATGTTGCCTTTGGCCATCAGCCGGCTCTGCAGCACGGGGTCTCGGAGTCCGAGGACGAGTCGGTCCCGAATTGCCTGGTCCAGGTCGGGGAATTCGCAGGGGCCTCCCAGGTTCCGCAGCTGGGCCACGAAGTCGCCGATGGTCTCGCCTTCGCGCTGATCTCGGCGGTAGAAGTCGTACCTGCGAATGAGGATGGGTATGGTGGGGGTGTAATGATGGCGCAGGATGGGCTCGAGGTCAGCCCATTCCATTTCCTTGACGTCGGTGGGCCTCGCCAGTGCCTTGGCCATTTTGAACACCGCGGCCCCGCAGTGTGTTAGGAATACTGCCCGTTTCCTCTGGCCGTTGGCATCCTTGAGGTTACTGCATTCCATGAACATCTGGAAGCGGTCGATGTAGGACTCCCAGTCTTCGGTTGCTGGGTCGAATGGAGCGGGCGGCAGGGTGCTGGCTATTTTGCTGGGCGCTGGTCACCGTTTGCCACGTGCTAGTTGGTCCTCGCCTCACGATCCCACCCTCGTCGCCAGTGTTAGATCGGTGGATCGGGTCACATAAGAGGCGAGACACGAGAGTGAACAATCAGCTCTTTATTGCAGTTTCTAAATATGGACAAAGGAAAGTGTGCAAGCCGCTTGGCTTTATACAGCCGGCCAGCGGCTCGGCGGCCAATAGCAGCGCTTTGAATCTCCCGCGATCGGCTCAGCCAATCGCGGTAGATTCTTAGTGCTCCAATCACGGCCATTCAGTCAACCAATCGGGTTTCGGTCCGGGTGGACCAATCAGGGTGCGAGTCTTCAAGAATGCTAATACAGAACAGCTACTGTAGCTGTGAAATTCCCTAGAGAAAAAATGAAAGTGGCAACTAGGAATTACTATGGGTGTACCCTGAATTCCTTAAAGAAAAGATAAGGAAAATCAAAATTAAAAATATCCCATGTTGATTCTGTAATAAAAAAATATCTGTTCAGTACTCTACCTGACTCTGTGGTTTCTTCCCCAAACCCCAAAAACTTTAACCTTAGACTGTCTACTATTGACTCACCCCTTTCCTAAGAGGTCTGTAGGGGTCGTGCATAAGTGCACAAACATGCCTACCGTCCCTGTCCTATTGTTTCTTTTATTTTTCTTATATGTATCCATATATTCATAAATATGTTTATACTTATACCTATTATCTTGTAAGCAATTGACAAACCAAATAAATAAAATAAATAAACTCTGTGTGTGTGTGTGTGTGTGTGTGTGTGTGTGTGTGTGTGAGAGAGAGAGAGAGAGAGAGAGAGAGAGAGAGAGAGAGAGAGAGAGAGAGAGAGAGAGAGATGGCTATGGTGCTGGATTAGAAATGGGAAGAGATTCTAGTTGTCTAATCCTCCTTTAGGAATGGAAGCTGACTGAATGACTTTGGGTCAGATACTGTTTCCCAGCCCTAGACTGGAATATAAAAAAATATCTACCTACCCATTTACATTGGTTGATTTTATATATATACATACATACATACATACATACATACATACACACACACACACACACACACACACACACATATATATATATATACACACACACACACACACACACACACACACACATATACATATACATACACATACACATACACACACATACTTGAGTCTCTTCACTTGTACATGTTTGTACATGTTTGTACACACTCACAGACATACACATAGCCAATAGAATGAGAAAAGAAAATATCTTTATCCAGTTGTTTTCATGTTGCAGAAAGATCAGTTGATTGCACTTGGTGACATTAAAGCTGAAATTCTAGTAGACACATATGATCTCTTCTGAGATGTTGATAAAACACAATTTTAAGTTCCTTGCTCTTTTAACATAGATAATTGTCCACAAGAGACAATAACTACCAAGTAAGCTTCAACATAGCCTTTTTATTGACTGCTGAGTTAAAGGAGCCAAAGGGAAGCTTGGGAGTATATGTCTCTCAGTGGTACATTGCTAAAATGCTGACCTTATCATTCTTTGTTCTGTACTATGAGCTTTTTTCTCTTAAAGTCTCTCCTATGACCTGTCATTTTCTTGCCCCAAGAGAGCAGTTCTTTGATTCCAAGTCTTCCTTGTTTAGTTTTCTAATTACTGCTATGTCAAATAACATCCAACATTTAAAATTATCAGCTGAATTGAAGGGACTCTTGTCTTCTTTATATTCAATAGGGAAATTAAGGAAGAGCCATTAGAGAGTAGAATTAAGGCCTTACTTTGACATTGAGGGGTTCATTCCTTAGAGTGTCAGTATGTAGTCTATTTGTTTTGATTCAGGAACATTCTACATAATTTTAGAGCTTTTAAAAAAAGAAACACTGATTTTATATCAATAGACTTCTCAATTTTTTTCAACTAAATCATATATTTTACCATATGATTCAACCATGTCTTAATTAAAATTTAAGTGTGATAGAATGCAAAAAAAAATTGAGGACAGGAATGGTGGGAGTTGTGTCATCAATAGATATAACTGGAGGAACACTAATTAGCAACAAAAGAACTCAGAAAATACTCTCAAGAGCCATACTTATGTGGATGAAAGAATGAATAACATTGAGGCATAAAAGACTATTGGTATTGGAGGGTCATGACCTTCACCTAGGGTGGCACACATTTCTTTGGTATGGGAGAAATGTGGCACACTGATATTTCCAGAGACATTTTGTAAGGAACGCGTTGTTATTAGTGTGGGATAAAATTAAGCAACAAAACTATATGAAAATACCAGTCTGGCTCTCAATTCTAGAATCACTGATACATCCAAATGCTATAAATATGGAAAAAATGTTTTTTTATAAAGATATATTAAAAGAGAATGGTGAGCTGAAAACTAGATTAGAATTAGAAAGCCAAGGGGTGGAACTAGAGTGGTGAACATATCTGCAGATACAATCATGTAACATGAACGATGTGAAAATATGGGGTTTTTATAGACAACCAACAACATTTGATAAGATATTAGTGGGGACAGATGACAAATTGATAAAGAAGTTATATAATCACTTATTAAATTATAAAATGAAAGAAAAACGAGTCAAAGAGACAATGATAGTATGGGCCAAAAACTTTGGATATAGTATAAAGTTGGATAAATGGCAAAAGCTCTGGGAGAGAAATCTAAAACTGACTATGGCCACATTCTATAAGGAAGATCTCTTTAAAATGTTCTATTGGTGACACCTGGTTATCAACTGTTGAAGCATTTTCGTACCCTATAATATACAAAAAGGAACAGTTAGATATGGTGAAATATTGAATGAAAAGGGTGAACTTAAATCTATGCAAAAGCTAGAGGAACAAGGTATAAAGATGAATTGGTTTTCATATGCGCAAATACATTCAAGGTATGATAAAGATTCTAAAACAGAAGGTTTCTATGATAAACTGACTGACTTAGATAAGATTTTGACAGGTACTGATGAAAAGGTGATTAAAAAATTGTATGGATATTTATTAGAAATTAAACTAGAAGAAGAACAAGTTAAAGAAACTAAGATTGCTTGGGGGAAGAATTTTGGATATGAGATTGATTTAGAGAAATGGCAAAAATTGTGGTCTCAAAATTATAAAATGACAATGTCAACAGCATATAAAGAAAATTTGTATAAGATGTTTTACAGGTGGCATTTTCCCCCGAAAAATCCGAAAAATGTTGGAAATGTCATCAGACACCTGGCTCATATGTGGTGGACTTGTGCGGATGCTAAAAAATACTGGACTAAAATCCACATGTGGTTGGAAAAAATGACAAAAAAACATATAGACTTGAAACCAGAGATATTTTTATTGGGAATTTTACCTGAAATATATAGTAAAGACTTGAAATACCTGATTGTAAATGTATTAACAGCGGCTAGGATTGTATTTGCTAAAAACTGGAAAAATGAGAAAATACCATCACAGGAGGAAATCATTAAGAAAATATTGGAATGTGCTGAAATGAGTTGATTGACAGTTGAAATTAGAGAACAAGAGGATAAACAATTTTATAAAATTTGGGATCTTTTCTATCAATGGTTAGACAATAAAATACAGTAATGAAATATGTAGACTTTTAGAAAATAATAAATATATAAAGATGTACTTCTTTCTTATTATATCTACAAAATGATTTTAGGATAGATTTGGGATGATAATATGAACTGTTATAAAATAATCTAAGTAAATTATGGTTATCTTGTAAAACATGAATGAATAAAAGTATAGTCAAATGATTAATAATGATACTAAGGTATTTAATTTTTGATTGACAATATGAGATTATATGTAATGTAATTGTAATTGAAGACTACGAAATGGAAGCACAAAACAATTTGTAAACCAACCGGCACACTGTATGTACACCTATGGAAGATAGCTTGATGTTTTTATGTTTTGTTTGTTTATGTTTGTTTTTAAAAACCAATAAAATTTTAAAAAAAGAAAAAGAAAAGAAACAATAGGACAGGGATGGAAGGCACATTGTTGCATTTATGCATACCTCCTACAGACCTCTTAGGAAAGGGGTGAGGTCAATAGTAGACAGTCTAAGGTTAAAGTTTTTGGGGTTGGGGAAGAAATTACAGAGTCAGGTAGAGTATTCCAGACATTGACCATATTTCCTGCAATCAAGTTTGGTGCGGTTTACCTTGAGTTTGCATCTATTGTGTGCTCTTGTATTGTTATGGTTGAAGCTGAAGTATTCATTGACAGGTAGGACATTGCAATGTATAATTTTATGTACTATACTTAGATCAGACCGAAGGCATCATAGTTCTAGATTGTCTAGGTCTAGAATTTCAAATCTGGTGGCATAAGGTATTCTGCAACAAGTAGAGGACTGGAGAACTGTTCTTGTGAAATATTCCTGGACTTTCTCCACTGTATTAATATCAGGTACGTAATGCAGATTCCAGACTGATGAGCTGTATTCAAGTATTGGTCTAGCAAAAATTTTGTTTGCTCTAGTTAGTAGTGTGATATTACCTGAGAAAAAGCTACACAGGATTAGGTTAACAACTCTTAATGACTTTTTGGCTATGTAGTTACAGTGGGCTCTAGCACTTAGATCATTAGAGATGAGTACTCCAAGGTCCTTGACAGAGTTTGGATCATCAACAAGGTCTTGACTATTCAGCATGCATTTTATTTTCTGATTTTTTTGCCAATATGTAAGACAGAGCATTTATTTGTTGAGATTTGAAGTTGCCATGTCAGCTGCAACTCATGTTTATCCTGCTATAGAGGAGGGGGGGGGGTTTCCCTCAATTTCAAAAATTGTGTCTTCTACCTTGTTATACCAGGAGATTAGCCAAGCAGCTCTTCTGCTACATTTTAAATTAATTTAGACAATAAATGTGCTCCTATGAGTCTCTTATAGAACTGCCAATGTGCCCTTCACCTCTGGTTACTATCTATCTATCTATCTATCTATCTATCTATCTATCTATCTATCTATCTATCTATCTATCTATCTATCTGCCTACCTACCTATCTATTTGATTTGTCAATTGCTTTCAAGATGATAAGTGTAAGAATAAACATGAGTATGAATACAGGAAATAGGTACGGATAAATGGGGACAATAGGACAGGGACAGTAGGCACGATGGTGCACTTATGAATGCTCCTTACAGATCTCCTAGGAATGGGGTGAAGTCAGTAGTGGATAGTTTAATGTTAAAGGAGTGGGGGTTTGAGGATGTAATAACAGCGTCAGGTAGTGCATTCCAGGCATTGACCATTCTGTTGCTGAAGTCGTACTTTCTGCAGTCAAGTATGGAGCTGTTTAAATTGAGTTTGTTCTTGTTTTACTGCACTTGAAGCTGAAAAAGTGATTGACTGGTAGGACATTGTAGCAGATAATTTTGTATACTATGCTTAAGTCCAACCGTATGCAGCATAGTTGTAGGTTTGCCGAGCCCAAAATTTCAAGCCTGATGGTGTAGGGTATTCTATTGTGAACAGAGGAGTGTAGTACTCTTCTTGTGAAATACTTCTGGACTCACTCAATTGTATTAATGTCTGATATACAGTAAAGATTCCAGACAGATGAGCTGTATTCAAGTATTGGTCTAGCAAAGGTTTTGTAGTTAGCAATTCAATATTACTGGAGAAGAAGCTTCATAAGATTAGATTTATAACTCTTAATGCTTGTTTGGCAATGCTGTTACAGTGAGTTCTGGCACTTAGACCTTTTGATATGAGTATTCCAAGGTCCTTGACACAGTGAGGGTCATCAGCAAGGTCATAGCCACCTAACTTGTATTTGTACTGATGTACTGTACTGATTTTTTTTTACCAATGTGTAGGACAGAGCATTTGTTGGTCGAGATTTGGAGTTGCCAATTGTTTGACCATTCAAACACATAATCAGGGTCACTTTGAAGGACAGCAGCATCGTGTTGGATAGTTTTACGTCATCAGCAAAAAGGATGCAGTTGCTTATAAGATGATCATAAAGGTTGTTTATATAGAGAATAAAGAGTGTGGGTCCTAGAATGCTGCCTAGGGTGACACTGCTGTTAACTGGTGCAGGGTTTGATAGGGCACTCCCTAGTTTTACTATTTCTTGCCTATTTGACAGGACCACAGTAATCCACTTATGAAGGGATTGGAAATGCCATAAGAGTTTAGTTTCAACAGTAGTTTATCATGTACTACTGAATCAAAGGCTTTGCAGAAGTCTGTGTAAATTGTGCCTATTGCTTTCCCTTGTCAAGTAAAGTAGTCCATATGTTTTTACAGTGTAGGAGTTGCAGAATGCAGGATTATTTTTTTCTGAAACCAAATTGTTTTTTGGAGAGTAGGTTGTTTGACTCTAAGTGGAGGGTAATGGATTGGTGAATGATTGATTCCATGATTTTGCACATGGCGCAACACAGTGAGATTGGTCTGTAGTTTTCAACCAGGCTGGGGTCACCTTTTTTGAAGATAGGAATAACCATTGCTAAGGACCATAAGTTCAGTTAAGGAGCTGGTTCTGAATGATATCTCATATATTATGCTTAGGGGTTCCACTATGGCAGAGGAGAGCTTTTTTAAGAAGTATGCACATCGGGGCCATAGATAGGGGTGGTTTGAGGTTACATAATGCCTTTTCTATGATATTTTCTGTAAAGTCAATATGTAATAGATCATTGCAGTTAGTTGTGGTACAACTGGAAATGTGGGGCATGAGTTGTTGCTGTTTACAAAGACTGAGCTGAAGAACATGGTGAAGAGGTTGGCCTTAACAGCTTCATTGCTACAGTCTTTCCCATTTGGTCCTTTTAGGGATGGGATGGTTCTTGAGTATTTAAGTTTGGTGTTTACAAAATTGTAGAAGACACTGCTGGATTTTGTGCATAGGAGGTTTTCCTCTTGCTTGCAGTGGTAATTGGTGCATTCTGCCTTTATCTGATGGCATAAGGTGATGTATTGGTTTTTGAATTTTGCTACCTAGCTAGTTTTGTTTTTTCACCATAGTGATTTTTTTAAATTGAAGTTTCTTTACTGTTGTGGGTAAATTTTTGTGGGGGTGGGTTACAACTGGTATATATAGTTTAATGACTCTTTTGAGTTCAAGCAAGAATATGTTATAAAGGTCTTCAATAGTATTGTAGATAGAGAACAGAATGTGCCAATCAAGAGATGATAGGTTGGCAACTATGAGATCATAGTTGGCTTTTTTGAAGTTATATTTTGGGGATCCATCATTATGATCCTCTTTGTGAGGGTGTAAATTGAGACAAAAGTGCATAAATTGAGACTAACCAATTCTTTCCATAATTTGGAGTGCCTGTACTTGAGGAGAGGAACATGCTCAGGCAAAGCCTTCAAATTGCTCTGCCTTAGGTTTCTATATCATCAATGTGGGATAGTTTGAAAAATCAGTTCATTTGCTCCTTTCTGCATACGTAGCTTTTGATTGAGCTGTCACTTATAGTACAAATGATAATTGGTCAGATGACAGATAAGTCACTGGATATTTTCTCCCAAACTGGTAGACTAATGCTAAAGGGTTGTTTATTATTTTCAGGTGAACCTTTTATTTCTTAAATTTCTCCTTCTAGCCCAAATAATAGGCAGAATGGCAAAATTATTTTTTATTTGTCTTCTACCAGTTCACTGATGAGCATTCTGGATAGGAAAGTATCAATTAGAAATGTGGATCCATCTACAGAACAAAAAAGAGTTTGTCATTTCTAGCTAGTTTCAGCACAAGTAACAAATTTCTTAAAACTGCACATGTGGCAAAGCCCTAATTAACACTATGTCTTCATCTCACCGTATATTTGAATAGCAGCAAACTAGACAAAATAACCTAGACTTTCAAGATACACAGATAATTTGTATTCAAAGAAAAGATACAGGAAATACTTAATGGCAGTTCAAATGCGATTTATTAATATTTTACTATGCCGTTCACATAAATAATAGTATATTTGTCTGCATTTAGAATTTAGTAAGTTGATAAGAGACTTTTTAAAAATATACTTGGATTAATTTGGGGTATTTGCTTTGCTCTATAAATTATACATGCAGAAGAATTAGTGCAAAACCTAGATATCTACAATAGGCTAATAAATAACAAGATTAATTTTACAATAATGATGTGATCCAATATTAGAAAGAGATTGAGACAGCCAGTTCATTCCAGAGAACATGAATATATTATTCTGGATAGGAGAAGTTGCTAGAATGTTAATAAACCTGTTTTGTTGACTATGCTATCACAATGTAACATTAGTTGCTGAAACCTATTATACTATAATTTTAAAAAAGAGAATACAGCTTTTTCTTGCGTCCTCATGACCTTTGAAAAACATATAATTTATTATATTAGTAAATCAAATTAAGTACAATTATTTAAAAGTCAGAATTCATACAAGTTTGTCCCATTGCTACACTTAAGAAGTCACTTGAAAATCATTTTAGAATGTACTCGCAAATAAATTCAACTGTGTTACATGTTCAAATTAAAAGAATATTAAATGCTTCTGAGTGTTTTTTTATAAAGCATTCTGTTGAACTTTTCACTTTGTTTAGTTATGGCATTAATCTTCATAATTATGGAAACTGGATGTTCTGTAAAAACATTTTATTTTTAGAATTTATCTTAATGCATTTTTTAAAATTTTCTGCTCATATTTTACAGACAACCAACATCTATAGCTGTAAGTTCTGTACTTGTATTCTAAGTGGTTATTATGGAATGGAATGGAATGGAATAGAATAGAATAGAATAGAATAGAATAGAATAGAATAGAATAGAATGGATCTTGGAGGTCTTCTAGTCTAACTCCTGCTCAGGCAGGAAATCCTATACCATTTCAGACAAATAGTTGTTCAATCTCTTTGAAAAATTTCCAGTGTTCCACTAGCTTGACTCCCTCTTCTGTGTGGCAACCTTGAGATATTGGAACACTGCTATTGTGCCACCCCTAGTCCTTCTTTTCATTAAACTAGACATATACAATTCCAGCAACTATTATTTATGTGTTTTAGCTTCCAGTCCCCTAATCATATTCATTGTTTTCTCTGCATTCTTACTAGAATCTTAACATTTTTTATATATTTGGTGACCAAAACTGTATGCAGTTATTGTGGTATTACCAAGGTATAAGTGATATCAACATTTCATGTGATCTTGACTCTATTCCACAGTTAATGCAGCCTAGAACTGTATTGGCTTTTTTGGCAGTTGCAGCACATTGCTGACTCATATTTAAGTGATTGTCCCCTAGGATTCCAAGATCCTTCTCAGTTACTACTATTGAGCCAGGTACCACCTTTGGTATATCTGTGCATTTGGTTTTTCTTGCCTTACTTTTTTCATGATTAAATTTCATTTTGTTAGCACTCAATGTTCAAGTATGTCAAGTTCCTTCTGTATCTTAAGCCTGTCTTCTGGAGTGTTCGCTATGCCTGCCAGCTTGATGTCATCTGAAAGTTCAATGAATTCACCATCTATTCCCTGATCCAAACCTTTAGTGAAGATTTTGAAGAGTACTGGGCCTAAAAAAGAGCCATGGGGGACTCCACTGCATACTTCCATCCATGTAGATCGGGGGTGTCAAACGCATGGTCTGCAGACCAGATGCCTCATGCGCTGGCCATGCCCCCCCCACAATTTACTGAAGGGAAAAAATAATGATACATCACATGATGACAACCACAAGTTTGATACCCTTGATGTAGATGCAGTTCTTGAGTGCAATTGGTCAGACAGTTACAAATCCATCGGGTGGTGATGCTGTCTATCACACATTTTTCTATCTTATCAAATAGTAGCTTATGGTCTATTTTATCAAATTATCAAGTCCAAGTAAGTTATATCCACAGTATTTAACTGGTCCATTAATTTTATCACTTTGTCAAAGAATGTAATAAGACTTGTCTGGTGTGATCTGTTTTTGACAAACCCATGTTGGCTTTTGGTTATGACTTTGTTTGCTTCTAGGGATTCACAGATTTGTAGCTTGAATACCTTTTCTAGAATCTTTCCAGGTATTGAGGTCAGGCTAATAGGTCTGTAGTTTTCTCTATCTGTTTTTTCCTCTCTTTTAAAGATGGGAACTACATCAGCTCTTTTCAGTCCTCTGGTAATATCCCAGTGCTCCAGGATCTTTGAAAAATATAGTGTTTCTGGGGTCACATCTGCAGTTCCTTCAGAACTTTGGGATGTAGTCTATCTGGTCCTGGTGATTTGAACTCTTCTAGGGTGGACAGGTGCTCTTGCCTATTTTAACTTGTATTCCTAATCTGTTGTTTACACTACTGTTTTTGATAGGTTGAATTACTATTTTTCTTTTGTGTAAAGACAAATGCAAAAAAACAAGTTAAGGAGTTCTGCTTTCTCCCTGTGGCTTGTCAACTTCTTGCTACTTTTTCCCATTAATGAACCAATCAGTTCCTTGAATTTTTATTTGTTTTTTAAAATGTTTAATTTGTTTTTTAAAATGTTTTAAAAGTAACTTTTTTGGTTATTTTTCACTTTTGTTGAAAGCCTTTGTTTATTCCGAGCCTTAGCTTTCCTCATTTCATCTTTGTAGGCCAGGCTATTTGCTGATATTCTGTGTTACTTATGTGCCCCTCTTTCCACTTTTTATACTTAACCTTTTTGTCCTTGAATCTATCAGAGTTCTTTCTGCAACCACGCTGGTTTCTTTTGAGAGCTGTTATTTTTCTTCTTCATTGATATTGTTTGACTGGGCTTTTATAATCTCCAGTTTTCCAAGCTTCTTGAATTGCTTTCCCCTTGATGATTCTCATCCATGGAATTCTTTCCAAGCTGTCTCTAAGTATACTGAAATTAGTTTTTTAAAGTCCAAGACTCTATTTCGACTAGTTCTATTGCTTGTACTTGCATAATGTTGAATTCCAATATTGCATGATCACCCCCCCCCCCCCCGCCAATGTTTCTATAGCTTCCACACCTTCTATTATTTCATCTCTGTTATGGAGAATTAAGTCCAATATGGCTGATCCCTCCTTCCCTTCTATATTCTTTTTAGGAGACAAAGTTGTCTGCTAGTTTTGTCAGGAACCTGTTTTATTTTCCAGTTGGTGCAGAGTTTGTACATACCTAAGTTAACTGACTAGCAAAAAGTTCATCTATTTCCTCTGTTTGGTTGAGTGGACTATAGTGCACATCTATGGCAATGTATCCCCCCCTTTTATATTGTCTCAAATGCATTCAATATGGTGTTGTGCACTATTTCTTTAGAGATATAGGTATTTCTTATATATAGTGCAACTCCACCTCCTCTTTTATTTGGTCTGTTTCTTTTAAATAATTTAAATCCTTCTAGCTATATATTTGTCAGTATATTCATGAACTGGAATAGAGCTTGGTAACAAGGTCAGCCAATGAATAGGCATAGCAACTAAATCAGCCAATGAGGATACTTTGGAAACTGAAACTAAAAGTAATCTAGGGTGGCTCTATGTTAAGCTCTGCAACTCTGCAGCTCTGTTGAGATCTGAGTCTGTCTATTGAAAATGAAACTCACTTGTTTGCTGAAGACTGGAGCTCTTCTCTGTACTTGTAACGTGTTTCTGTTTGAGCTGCTCCATATTGGAGAAATCTACAACTGGTTTGTAAAATCTTATTATGTTTATAAAGATGTTAAATGAAGCATCACCTATCTGTGTTTATTTATCTGGCGCTGAATTATCACTGCAAAACTCTCAATAACATTCCATTTGTGGGTTCATCCTACCAAGTTTCTGTAATGGCAACAATATTATATCTGCCCTCATCTAATTGAATTTGTAATTTACCCTGTTTATTTCTCATGTTCTGTGCATTGGTATATAGACATTTGAGTCATTTTTGACTGATCCCATGTTTACTTTCTACATAAATATTCTCTTTTCCACTCCTGCACTCAGTATGCTCTCCCCTTTCAATCCCCACAAAATAAGTTAGCTTATCTTGCATTGTTTATCTATGTCCAGTAGATGATATTAAGTAGGCTATGATAGTGCAAGTTCTTGGAATTGGGAAATTATGACTGACTTGAAGTTTTCATCTTCCATCTGTGACTGGATTAAAGACTTTCTGATGGACCAGCCACAAATAATGGGAGCTGGGTCATTCATATCTACCTCCCTGAAGCTTAGCACTGGCTCTCCTCAGGGCTGTCTGCTCAGTCCCTATCTGTACTCATTGTACACACATGATTGTGTACCTTTTGACCCATCCACTGTCATCATCCAGTTCACAGATGATACCACCATATTGGGCCTTATTACAGATGCAGACAAATCAGCATACAAAGGGAAGGTTCAGAAATTATCCACGTGGTGCTCAGAAAACAACTTGCACTTGAATATCAGCAAGATAAGGGAGATGGTGATAGACTTCTGGAAGAAGAGAGAGGAACCTGCCCCACTCTACATCAAGGGGGGGCTGTGTGGAGAGAGTCTCCTCCTTTAAATTCCTTAGAATCCATCTCAGTGAAGATCTCACCTGGCAAAATAACATTCAGGTGACCAGGAAGGTCCAACAGAGACTCCATTTCCTCAGGGTCTTGTACAAAAACAAGGTGGGACAACAACTGATGACCTCCTTTTACCAATCCACAATAGAAAGTGTTCTCACTTACTGCATCCCGGCATGGTATGCCGGTTTGACAGCCGCGGATAGAAAGACATTACAGAGGGTGGTGAGCACAGCACAAAGCATCATGAGCTGTCCCCTGATACCACTAGATGAAATCGCTAGGGCTTGCTGCCTGAGAAAAGTGAGGAAAATCCTCAGGGATGACTCACACCCTGGTTAGCACTTTACTTTCCTGCCATTGGGAAGGAGATATAGAAGCATAGCACACAAACAGGCTGAAGAACAGTTTTTATCCATGGGCTGTCAGACTCCTGAATGTGAAATAACATCATAACAGATAAAGATAATCCAAGTTGGAAGGGACCTTGTAGGTCATCTAGTCCAACCCCCCACCCAAGTGGGAGACCCTATACCATTTCTGACAAATGGCAGTCCAATCTCTTCTTGAAAGTCTCAAGTGATGGCACTCCCACAACTTCCAAGGGCAAGATGTTCCATTGGTTGATTGTTCTCACTGTCAGAAAGTTTCTCCTTATTTCCAGGTTAAATCTCTCCCTGTTCAGTTTCCATCCGTATTCCTTTTCTGGCCTACAGGCACTTTAGAAAATAGCTTGACCCCTTCCTCTCTGCGGCAGCCCCTCAAATATTGGAAAACTGCTATCATGTCTCCCCCTGGTCCTTCTCTTTACTAGATTAACCAAGCCCAGTTCCTGTAACCATTCTTTGTATGTTTTAGTCTCCAGTCCCCTAATCATCCTGGTTGCTCTTCTCTGTACTTTTTCTAGAGTCTCAACATCTTTTTTATAATGTGGTGAACAAAACTGGATGCAGTACTCTAGGTGTGGTCTTACTAAGGCTTTATAGAGTGGTATTAATATCTCCCTTGATCTTGATTGTATCCCTCTGTTAATACAATTCAGAATTGCATTAGCTTTTTTGACTGCTGCTACACACTGCTGGCTCATATTTAGCTGTTGTCCACTATGAAGTGTGATAGACTTGCAGGGCTGGCACAACATGTTCACATTGGTGCAATAGAACTGTGTGTTTATTAATATGATTTATTGAGTTAGAGATTTCTGTTTTCACTGTGAGCTGTATTGTGTTGGGGAGCGGGTGCACTAAGGGAGGATCTGCCAATCTCATTGTACACATGTGCTTGGACAATAAAGGTTTGGACTGAATTGAATTTGAATTGAATTGAATTATACATAAAATCCATTGAAATCATAAGAGGGAATGCTATAAAAATAAGAAAATGTTGGTAAATAATTGTAAGAAAGAGAAAGGAAGTATAGCAATGTTTTCAAATATATTTCAGTCATCTGAATTTTGAAATTCTGATATGAACCAATTTTATCTGCAACAGTAGAACAGATTTTTCCTTCAAAAAAAGTAATATATAAAAAGAAGTTTTAAATGCAAATTTGAGATGAAATTTTCTTAAATAAATAAATTAAATCAATAAATGTATTTTGAAAGAAAATATATTTTAAAAGATTATTTGACTGCCAACTGTTGTATGGCTTTAAAACAATTATCGGATTAATGCAGAAAGTGAATGGAATCAATTTATAGGTGAAAATAGATGAAAACATACCTCCTAAAAAAATAGAATCTTTTACTTATTCCTAAGGATGATATATTAAAGGGAACTTCTTGGGCTGTTCAGAGCTACAGCATGGTTATAGTCATTCAAGATTTATTCACATTTCAGCTGGAACTTGTGCAACACACTCTATATAGGCTGCCATTGACAATCATCCAGAAGCTGCAAATGGTTCAGAAGGCAGCTGCAGGGGATAGTGATTGGAACGCTATAGTTCACCAATGTAATATTGGCTTCCAGCAAGGTCATGGTGATCACTTATATAATCCTACTCTCATTGCCTCTGACATCCCACTATGTCATGCCCCTGGTGGAGACTGACTATGAGGAAGAGGAGGAACAGCCAACAGGAAGTGGGAGTGTAGCTCCAGAGGTGGTGGAGGAGGCTGGGGAAGGGCAGAGGCCGGCTGAGGAATCAGAGGAGGATTTAGGCCCATCCTCTATCCATCCTAGGTCACGCAGGGAGGAGAGGATCAGGGAAAGGCGAGGTCTACTCAGGAGGAGATTACCCTGATCCTCCTCGTGGCTTGCAGCTGGGAGCTATGTATATAAGTTTGTAACTGCGCTGTTAGAATTGCTGGAATCAAAGTTTAGTGTTTACTTTGAAAGAGGTTTATCTTTGCTGGCGTTCTTCCCATGGATTCTCTTTGGTTATTTTCCTGGAGTTTATGATTAGTTATCTTGGCTTGCTTCGGAACGCTTGTCCATGTGGTTTGTTTTGGTTTTCTTTTTGCCTCATTATTTACTTTTGTGACTTTAAACTGTGCCTAATAAAACAATGAAGTTAAGTTGAAGGCATTACTGGACTTTAATATATATTTTGGGTTTTGGTTTATTTTGAGAGACTACGGGTCATCACATTTTGACTCCAGCCACCCCTTCAACTTATTTTTGCTTTTTGTGGGGTGACCATGGATCAGCTCAGAGCAGAGATTGCCCAGTTAACCCAGCAAGTGGCTCTTTTGACTGCACAGGTGGCACTAATGCAAGCTTCCTGGCCATGCTGAAAATGCCTAGTGACAGTGCCAGATAAATTTGATGGTTCGCTGGCCCAATTTCCAGCACTTTGGGGCAGTGCCAGCTTTACATGAGCCTTCAGTCTGAGGACTTTCCCCCTGACCAGGATAAGGTGGGGTTTTTGATTAGTTTATTGTCAGACTCTGCAGCACGTTGGGCGACGCCTCTGCTGACCCAACCCAACTAGGTGTTGGACAATTACGCCAAGCTTTGCCATCAGTTTCAGGCCATGTTTGAGGATCCTATTCAAAGCCAAACAGCAAACAGACATTTGAGAGAGTTGAAGCAGGGGCGTGGCTCTCTCGTGGATTATATTGCTAGTTTTCGGGTGGTTGCTCAGGATGTACAATGGAATGAGGCAGAGCTATTAGACCAGTTCCAGGAGGGTTTGTCATTGGAGCTCCTGGATGAGTTGGCGTGCACTGAATGCCCTCACACCCTTCAGGAGCTCATGCATCTGCATCTTCATATCAATGCTAGACTTCAGCAGGGACAGGTGCGAAGATGGACAGAGACCATATCTGTTTCCAGCAAGATGGCACCCTTGGTGGAAGTGCCTTTGGAGGTACCCATACAGTTGGAAGCTGGCCGCCCTCGCCTGACTCAAGTAGAAAAGGAGAGACGTCATTGTGATGGTTTATGCCTCTATTGTGGCAATCGAGGCCATTTTGCGGCCAAGTGTCCTGTTAAGACATCCACAGCAGCAACGCCTGCGGTGGTGGGAAACGAACATTGCTTGCCCTACGGAGGTCTGTAGGTCAGAGTGTGAAGTCCTTAGGCCCGCCATCTTCACCAACCTTGCCATCCTCACCACCTTTGACATCTCCACCACAGTTGTTATTGGTGAAGCATCTTGTGCTGACAGCAAGTTTCTTCGTGCCTGGTGTGAGAGTGGTGGAGATCCAAGCCTTGGTCGACTCAGGGGCCACAGCCAATGCTGCTGGATGCTCATTTTGTAGAGCAGTGGTTCATTCCTCAGCAACAGGTGTCCCACCAGTAATGGTAGAGACGATTGATGGTAGGCCCCTTCATTCGGGACCTGTGGTTGCTGCAACCAAACTCCTTTGGGCAGCATGTGGAGAAAACCCTGTTCTACGTTACCGCAGTGCCTCATTTTATGGTGGTGCTGGGTTTGGAGTGGTTACAGGCCCATGATCCACAGATTGTCTGGTTGTCTGGAGCTGTGCAGTTTCTTGATAGGAAGTGTGCCAACCATTGCTTGCGCTCCTGTGCAGGGAGCGTAGCTATGCCCGTGGACCTGGATCTACCAGCAGCGTTGGTGGACTTTGCTGATGTGTTTGGGGAGAAGGAGGCGGATCAGTTGCCTCTGCATCGGGTGTATGACTGTCCAATCGACTTGTTGCCCAATGCAAAATTGCTGGTGGGTCAAATATATTCCCTGTTGAAACCGGAGTTGGTCGTGTTGCGGGATTTTATTGAAAAGAACCTTCGGAAAGGGTTTATCTGGCCTTCTACCTCCCCATTGGCTGCACCAGTGCTTTTTGTAAAAAAGAAATTGGGGGAGCTACGTTTGTGTTGTGATTACCACAAGTTAAATGCAATCACAGTGAGAAATCGGTACCCGCTTTTCCTCATCTCTGAACTGACTGAGTGGCTTCGTCAAGTTAAGATCTTTACGAAGTTGGACTTGCGTGGGGCCTACAATCTGGTTTGCATTCATGCAGGGGACGAGTGGAAAACAGCTTTCAAGATGAGGTACAGGCATTTTGAGTATACCGTGATGCCTTTTGGATTAACCAATGCCCCAGCTGTGTTCATGCATTTCACGCACAATGTTTTCTATGATTTGTTGGATCAATTTGGGGTCATTTGTTTAGATGACATTTTAATTTACTCAGACTCTCTACAGGAACACTGGCAAAATGTGCAGCTGGTGTTGCAACGTTTGCATGATAACCACCTGTTTGCTAAGCATGAGAAGTGTCAGTTTGCACAAACCACGATTGACTTCTTGGGACATTGTATTTCACCTGCTGGGGTGGAAATGGACCCAGAAAAAGTACAATCGTTGCAGGCGTGGCAACCTCCACAGCGGGTTAAGGATGTGCAATGACTGTTGGGGTTTGCGAACTACTACCGCACATTTGTTCCCCACTTTGCTGCCTTGACTACTCCCCTTTCTAATCTGCTCAAGAAGGGGGACAATTTCCATCAGGGTGCTGAGGGGCAGGCAGCTTTCGAGGTGTTGAAAGTCGGCTTTACTTCCGAGCCTATCCTCAAACACCCTGATCCAGGCCAGCCATTTGTGGTGGAAACAGATGCTTCTGATGTGGCTGTTGGTGCAGTGCTCCTCCAGGCCTATGCTCCCGCAGGCACCTTGTTCCTGTGCACTTATTATTCCTGGAAGTTGTCGGCTCCAGAGCGCAACTATACGATTTGGGACAAGGAGCTATTGGCTGCTTTTGAGACATGGTGGCACCACCTGGAGGGGGCTCATCACCAAATCGAGGTTCGGATGGATCATGACAATTTGGAACTCCTATGTACAGCTCAGACATTGAACCAGTGTCAGGTGAGATGGTCCTTATTCTTTGCTCAATTTGATGTCCGGGTGACCTATGTTCCAAGTGGAGGGAATCAATGCGCCGACGCCCTATCTTGGAAGCCTGAGTATACCCAAAGGGAGGATAAAATCTTGCCCCAGATTGTGATTCCATTGGAGCGGTTTGTGGCCACTGTGGACCTCTGAGTGAGGATTCAGGAGGTGCAGCGGTTGGACCCATTTGTGGCAGCTTGACGTCGAGAATTGGATGAGAATGGGAGACAAGAGACTCCTTGGTCATATATTGGGGACCTGTTGCAGTTCCGTGATTGCATTTACGTGCCTGGAGGTCCTCTTCGTGGCCTTATCCTACGTCAATGTCATGATAGTCTGGCAGCGGGATACTTTGGGGTGTTCAAAACCCTGCACCTCATCTCTAGGACATTTTGGTGGCAGAGACTTAAACATGATGTGTTGGGATATATGGTGTCCTGTGGGATCTGTCGCCAAGCCAAGTATGCTCCTGGTGTGCCCCCTGGTCTCTTGCAGCCCTTGCCCATGCCAGAACGACCGTGGGGTGCAGTTTCATTGGATTTCATCATTGAGTTACCACCATTGAATGGTGCCACAACCATTTTGGTGGTGGTGGATATGTTGACTAAAATGGCCCATTTTATTGTGTGTGCGGGACTTCCATCGACCAAGATAATGGCTCAATTGTTTATCTCCCATGTTTTCCTGTTGCATGGGTTACCAGAACACATGGTATCAGATCAGGGGGTACAATTTATGGCACGCTTCTGGCAGACCCTACTCGCGAAACTGCAGGTTCAGGCATTTCTGTTGCCTGCTCATCACCCCCAAACTGAGGGGGGGACAGAGAGAGAGAATGCTATTTTGGAGCAGTATCTCCGCTGTTTCAGCAATACTCAACAAGACAATTGGATGGAAGTGCTGCCAGTGGCAGAATTCACTTATAACAATGCTCAACATGCATCCAGCGTCCCCTTTCTTTGCGAACTATGGGTTTCATCCATAACTTTTCCCTTTAGCCCCGTCTGATTCCCCAGTTCCGGCAGTGGATACGTTCTTGCAGGAGTTAAAAGCCATATGGTCCACGATCAACTAGAGAGAGCCAAGGAGGACTATAAATGGTTTGCAGACCGACATCATTGCAACATTCTGCCTTTAGCGGTAGGCGATCAAGTTTGGCTCTCTACTTGATACTTACCAACGACGCGACCATCAAAAAAGCTCAATCACTGTTACTTAGGACCTTTTCCAGTCGAGGCGGTGATCCTGTGGCTTATAGTCTCTCCCTGCCGTGGACCATGCATATCCATCCTGTTTTTCATCATTCACTGTTAGTCCCTACCTCAGCCGATAGTCCGCATAGACCGGTTCCATCACAGTTGGCCCCAGTAGCCCCTCTGGGAAAGGGGGAATACAAAGTGGAGAGCATCTGAAATTCACGCCAGTTGCGAGGCCGTTTCAGTATTGGGTGGCATGGAAAGGTTATGGACTAGAGGACTTCACCTGGGTCAATGCCACTGATGTTCATGCTCCTCGTTTGGTCCAGGAATTTCATGCTCGCTTTCCTTAATGTCCTCATCCACCTGGTCCTGGGGGAGGGGGCCCTGGGGGGGGTTAGTGTCATACCCCTGGTGGAGATTAACTCTGAGGAAGAGGAGGAACAGCCAACAGAGAGTGGGAGTATGGCTCCAGAGGTGGTGGAGGAGGCTAGGGAAGGGCAGAGGCTGGCTGAGCAATCAGAGGAGGATTTAGGCCCATCCCCTATCCATCCTAGGTCACACAGGGAGGAGAGGATCAGGGAAAAGTGAGGTCTACTCAGGAGGAGATTACCATGATCCTCCTTGTGACTTGCAGCTGGGAGCTATGTATATAAGTTTGTAACTGCACAGTCAGAATTGCTGGAGTCAAAGTTTAATGTTTTCTTTGAAAGAGGTTTATCTTTGCTGGCATTCTTCCCATGGACTCTCCTCCCTTAACTTCCTGGAATGTATGATTAATTATCTTGGCTTGCTTCGGAACTCTTTTCAATGCGGTTTGTTTTGGTTTTCTTTTTGCTTCATTATTTACTTTTGTGACTTTAAACTGTTGCCTAATAAAACAATGAAGTTAAGTTGAAGGCCTTACCGGACTTTAATGTATGTTTTGGGTTTTGATTTATTTTGAGAGATTATGGGTCATCACACACTAGGCCAAAGAGTTGTGCATCCAAATCCTCTCTTTAAAGAAGTGTCATCTTATAAGATGTGACTTCATTGTTGTGCTTGCCCTTTGTAAAGAGTTGCTTGGTCCCTTGAAGTGTGGGTGTCCCCAACTCCTTTTATGGAGCTGTATAGGCCTGGCTTTTTTTCTATGCATTTGAACTAAAAAAGGGATTAGTTGTTATCCCAAATTTGACTACATCATTTGCATGTTATATGTTATGGGTATATTTGTATGATGCCTAATTAATTATTGTTTATAAGTTAGATGACTTTATATGTCAAAAAAATATTTAATTGTATGTCATTGTGTAGATTTTAATGTAACGCTATTGAATGTATTGAATGGTTTCAAATTTATTAAGGAATGCTATAGTCTCTGAGAGGTGAATTCAAACAGAGATTTTGGCTGAATATAATAATACTTTATTTCAGGGGTATTAAACTCAAGGCTGGGGACAGATGTAGTCTATGAGGTCCTTAGATCTGGCCAGCAGGGCTGCTCTGGAAACAGCAAAGGACTGGCAAAAATGGAGCTTGTGACAGCCAAATATAGACCTCATGAGTTCTGTTTTCGCTGGTAGAGGGTTGCAGGAGGCCAAAAACAGGGCTCAGGAGCCTGTTTTTGCTTTTCTGTTTATTTATTTATTTTTGTTAATTGCTTACAAGATAATAGGTATAAGTAAAAACATAGTTATGAATACATGGATACATATAAGAAAAATAAAATATATATAAAAGAAACAATAGGACAGGGATGAAAGGCACGTTGGTGCACTGGTGCCCCCTACAGACCTCTTAGGAAAGGGGTGAGGTTAATAGTAGACAGTCTAAGGTTAAAGTTTTTGGGGTTTGGGGAAAAAACCACAGAGTCAGGTAGAGTATTCCAGACACTGACCACTCTGTTGCTGAGGTCGTATTTCCTGCAATCAAGTTTGGTGCGATAAACCTTGAGTTTGTATCTATTGTGTGCTCTTGTATTGTTAAGGTTGAAACTGAAGTATTCATTGACAGGTAGGACATTGCAATGTATGATTTTATATACTATACTTAGATCAGACTGAAGGCAGCATACTTCTAGGTTTTCTAGGTCTAGAATTTCAAGTCTGGTGGCATAATGTATTCTGCAATAAGTAGAGGAGTGGAGAACTCTTCTTGTGAAATATTTCTGGACTTTCTCAACTGTGTTAATATCAGATACGTAATGTGGGTTCCAGACTGATGAGCTGTATTCAAGTATTGGTCTAGCAAAAATTTTGTATGCTCTAGTTAGTAGTGTGATATTACCTGAGAAAAAGCTACGCAGGATTAACGCCTTTTTGGCTATGTAGTTACAGTGAGTTCTAGCACTTAGATCATTAGAGATGAGTACTTCAAGATCCTTGACAGAGTTTGGATCATCAACAAGGTCTTGACTATTCAGCCTGTATTTTATTTTCTGATTATTATTTTTTTGCTAATATGTAAGACGGAGCATTTATTTGTTGAGATTTGAAGTTGCCATTTGTTTGACCATTCTGATACATAGTCAAGGTCTTTTTGAAGGGTAGCAGTATTGTCTGTGGTGTTGAATAGCTTTACATCATCAGCGAAGAGAAAGCAGTTGCTCTTGATATGATCACAAAGGTCATTTATGTAGAGTATGAAAAGAGTTGGTCCTAGAATACTGCCTTGGGGGACACCACTGTTGACAGGTACAGAATTTGATAGGACACTCAATTTTGACCATTTGTTGTCTGTTTGACAGGAATGCTTCTATCCAGTTATGCAGGTGTCCAGAGATACAGTAATATTTTAGTTTTAGGAGTAGTTTGTCATGTACCACTGAATCAAAGGCTTTACAGAAATCTATGTAGATTGCGTCTATTGCTTTGCCCTGATTGAGTTGTGTAGTACATATGTTTTTGCAGTGTAAGAGTGGCAGATTACAGGATAGTTTTTTTCCTGAAACCAAATTGTTTATTAGAGAGTAGGTTGTTTGTTTCTAAGTGGAAGATAATGGATTGGTTAATAATTGATTCCATGACTTTACAGGTAACATAACGTAAAGAGATTGGTCTGCAATTTTCAATTAGGCTGGGGTCTCCCTTTTTGAAGATGTGGATGACCATGGCTAGTGACCATAGGTTTGGCAAGGAGCTGGTCCTGAAAGATTTTTCAAAGATTATGCTTAGAGGTTCAGCTATGGCAGTGGATAGCTTTTTTAAGAAGTAGGCACATATTCCGTCCGTTCCAATAGATAGAGATGGTTTTAGATTGCATCGTGCTTTTTCAACATTGTCTTCTGTAAAATCGATATGTATTAGATCATTGTAGTTGTCTGTGGTTTGACTAGGAAATACTGGGCATGATCCATTGCTGTTTACAAATACTGAGCCAAAGAATGCGTTAAAGATATTGGCTTTAATTGTGTCGTTGTTGCAGTCTTTACCATTAGGTCCTATCAGGGGTGGGATGGACCCTTGAGTCTTTTAGTTTGTTGTTTACAAAATTGTAGAAAGCGCGAGTGGAATTGGTGCATAGAAGGTTTTCTTCTTGTTTAATGTGATAATTGATGCATTCAGTCTTTATCTGGTGGCATGAATTTTTGTATTGACTTTTGAAGTTGGCAACATGACCAGATTTGTTTTCAAAGTGATTTTTTTTGGATTGAAGCTTCATTATTGTTATGGGTAATTTGTTTTTTCTGGTTTTGGGAGTTGTTAATGGTGCATATGGTTTGATGACTCTTTTGACTTCAAGTAAAAATATGTTGTAATGGTCTTCTATAGTATTGCATCCAGTGAATAGAAATTGCCAATCAAGGAAAGAGAGATTGTTGTTTATAAGATCTTTTTTGCCTTTTTTGAAGTTATAATTGGGGATTCCGTCATGATGACTTTTGTGTGGACGTATGTTGAGACAAAAGTCAATCATGTTGTGGTCACTGTTGGAAAAGGGTTCTTTAATTTGTATTCTGTAAATTGAATTCAAATTATTGCAGAAAATAATCGAGGCAGTTGTTAAGTCTAGTGTTGTTGGTTACTAGTTGTTCTAGTCTCAGATTTGTTACTGCATTGTAGAAGGTTGCATGTGTGGATTCAGTTGTACATTCATTAAGGGTCCAGTTAATATGAGGTAGATTGAAGTCACCAAGAAAGATAAAAGCATGTGGGCAGGATGCTTCCCATGTTAGTAGTGTATTTAGCTTGTTTGCATGTTCGATGTCATAATCAGTGGCTCTGTAACATAGTAAGAACCGAAATGTGATATTTAAGGACAGTTCACAGGCGAGCTCTTGGGTAACTTGGATGTTTTTTAGATGTAGGGACTTTTATAGAAGATAGTAACACCACCTCCTCTACGGATTTCATGATCTGATCGGTAAACATGATAGTCTCTTACTGTGGTAATGGAGTCAGGGAGAGATGCATTGAGCCATGTTTCACAGACAAATATAATGTCGAATTTAGCCGTATTTAGTAAGAGGAAAAATTCAGGTATTTTATTTACAAGGCTTCTTGCATTGAGTAGCTTGTATTTAAGGCCAGTTGTAGTTGGAATAGAGGTAGTTAGGGGCATGCATGCCTAGTTTTGAGTAATGGTGGATTGGATGGGGTGGGGTTGGATGCGGAGTTGTGGGTTGTGTGACTTTCTTTTGATGCAATCAGCTCTGAAGTCAATGTATAAGTCCTTTTCTCCGTTGTCTGGACTGTTTTTGACTTCTGCACAGAGTTTGCGGGAGCTTGGGCAACCACAAGCACCTCTGGTCATGAATGACGTTATACTGACCATGCCCACCACAGTCATGCCATCACAGCCCCCTGAGGTCAAACACAATCTTGATGCAGTCCCCAATGAAATTGAGTTTGACCCTCCTGGTTTATATATACTATTGGATAAATACCTTTGTTTTTAACAGAATGTCAGAATTGTATCATAAGAAGCTGTAGTTTAAAATATGTTTTGAAATTAAATGCAAAAGGGAATTTTATGTGTATAAATTTCGTAAGAGAATTTATTTGTAAAACAATAGTTAAGCATTATAATATAGGCATGGATAAACTCGTAAGATTGTTGCCCAGGGGATTTTGTATCAATGTTTTCAGATGTTCACATATCCCCAGAAAGTATTATGATCTCATCAGCTATTTAACAATGGCCACATCAGAATTACACAGTCCTGGAAGAAAATATGGATATGTCACATATAATTCATTGTATACTCATTGCATTTCACAGCCAAGGACTGAGATGGCATGATAGCACTGTTCCAATATTTGAGAGTTCCTACAAAGTCTATATTCCAAAGCAGCCAAAGGCAAGACAAGAAACAATGGTTGGAAACTAACCAAGGAGAGAAGCAACCTAGAACTAAGGAAACATTTCCTAGTGGTGAAATCAATCAACAATGGACTAGCTTGCCTTCAGAAGTTGTAGGTGCTCCATCACTAGAGACTTTAAAAAAGAGATTGGACAATCATTTATCTGAAATGGTACAGGGTTCTCCGCTCAAACAGACATTTGACTAGAAAACCTCCAAGACTCCTTCCAATGTTCTTATTTCATTTTCTATGTTCTAACTAAGCAAAATGGGATTTTGCTGATGTTTGTATTCATTTGAGAAATTAGATATGAAACTGAAACAAGGCTTCAGTTTTTCCTTAACTAGCCTTTCTCACCAAAATATATTAAGAAATCATATTTTCTGTAATTTCTTATTAGTTATACTTAACAATATAACTCTTTGAGAAATATATTGCAAACATAACTTCGATTCTTATAATGCAAGAAAAGCTTACATTTTTGGATAATTTCACATTAAAAATACTGATTAAATGTTTGGTGTGGAAGTTGGTTACACTAGACCTTACTTTGGTTTTGTATGGCTATTTTTAAAACTTTTTATGGTATACTAAGGTAAGGGATTTTTGCACTTATTCTTAGAATGTTTAATTTTGATTCTATTGCTGCCTCTAAAATTTCATAATAAAATGAGGTTTGGGAAGAATTAATTGTGTATAATCAGTATTTTTGTTTATAATCAAAGAAGATGATGACATTGACATTAATAAATTATATGACCTCTCAAATGATGAGCTTTGACTCTGGAAAATCAGTGGAAAATTATATTCTATAATGTGAAATTGGTTTTCTTTTTATCTTAACAGATTTTAGGTGGTTTATACTGAACATCTGATAATAATTATATGTATGTAATTGCCTTCCTGCTGGAGATGCATTTGAGAAATTGAAACATTAACTCTTAAGGACTTTACTTGTCTTACTTTTGCCACATTTGGGACTTTAAATCAATAATTGCTGATTAAGGATGCATATCATATGCTTGAACGTATCCCTGGCATTTGGTATCCATCAAGGCATCAGGAATTCATCTTCCTTTCATCCTTCTGTAAATGTCAGGGTTTTTTATTCCCTCTTTTTATTGCATTTTAGTTAATTTAGCACAATAATCAAAATTACACTTTTACTTCTTGCTCCTGATATTTGGTGGAACAAATGTTAAAAACTACAAAAAAGCATTTCAGAAGTTAATTTGTGTGCTGAGTGGATACTCCTGTATTAATTAAATAAAACAATATTTGTTCATTCTATTTTATCGTATAAAAATATAGATAAATTCTAAGCTGTTGCAAAAGAGGGTAGAAGAAAAACAAATAGCAGAAGTATTTAAATAACAAAAAGTTCAAAGTATCCAGCATTACTATTAGATCTGGGAGGACGGTTCAAGAACGGAGGCAAGACTCAGATAGTAACTAAAGCTCTTTATTTGTGACTTCAGATCTGAGCAACTAACCCCAGCCGCAGCAGCCCCTTATATAGGGCTGGCTGCGGCTAGGCAGCCAATGAAGGCGATTTGAGTTTGCTGCTCTTGGCAGGGCCAATCGCGGCAACCCGTTTACTGGCCAATCGCATCAGTCTATGGTGACCAATCACGATCGGCTTTCAGCGGGCCAATCAGATTTGCAGGCTACGAGCCTGCTAGTCCAGAACACCCCTCCCCTCTTGGTTCCGTTTAAGGGGTGGAGTAATATAGTCTCGCAGGTAAGCAGGTCTTGACTTACGCAGTTCCGCTTGACCCTGTTCAAACCCGGGTTCAGATGGACTGCTTGCTGGATCAAACAGGAACGGTGAACCGGTGTCATGGTTAGGGCTCTCCTCTGGTGCCCCCGGGGTGATGAAGTCCTCAGCCTCGCTGTTACTGTCATGGCTCCCGGGGCTCGCTGAACCTGCCTGGTTGCTGCTTCCTGGCGAAGTGTTCGACTGTCCAGTCTCAGTTGCAGCTGGTGAGTGTTGCCAACCATGGTGCGGTGATCTCGGTGATAGCTTGGAATAAACAGGTGTTGGTTCTAATTCTGAGTTCACTGCTTCCCCTCCCCCCCTAGTGTCAAAGTTAGGGTCAGGGTTGGAAGATGTGGTTAGTCTGGAGCGCAGTTGGTCAATATGGCGTTTCCATGGTCTGCCATCAGTGGTGAGTAGACGGTAGGAGCGTGGACCCGTAACTTGAGTTACCTGGGCAGGAATCCAAAGGGGATCCCCAGAAAATTTTTTTGCGAAAACAAGGTCTCCTACCTTGAAAACACGGTGCTTGCTGCTGGAACCCAGGGGCTTTTCCAGGGTGTAGGCAGGGTGCAAACGATCTAGAGGCGATCTGAGTTTCCTGGCCATCAGGAGTTCAGCTGGGCTCTTGTTGGTCGTGCTGTTTGGTGTGATGTGTTGTAGGAGCAGCATTCTAGTGACTTTGTCGTGGATGTTGCCTTGATCCATTTTCTGCAGGTTTTTTTTCGTAAACTGAACCATTCATTCAGCCCTACCATTCGCCGCAGGATGAGACGGCGATGTGAGTGCATGTCGGATGCCCCATTCCGCTAAATACTGTTCAAAGGCTAAGGCAGTAAATTGGGGCCCATTGTCAGAGACCAGGACATCTGGTAACCCGTGTGTGGCGAAGAGTCTGTTCAGTTTTTTAATGACCTCCTCAGTAGTGGTTGCTTTCATTTTATTGACCTCAAGCCAGTTTGAGTAGGCATCAACTGTTATTAAGAAGGTGTGGCCTCTTGCAAAGTCAATATGAATGCGAGACCAAGGACCCCTGGGTGTTTCCCATTCTGTTGGTGGGGCTTTAGGTGGAGCTGAGTGGTTTTCCTGGCATTTGTTACAAGAGGCGACCCAGGTTTCGATTTGTTTGTCTATACCTGGCCACCAGGCGTAACTTCTTGCCAGCGCTTTCATACGCACGATGCCCGGGTGTCCATCATGTAGCATTTGCAAGACCCTTTTTTGTAACTTAGTTGGTACAACAACTCGGTCTCCCCACAAAACACACCCTTTTTGTGAAAAAAGTTCCGTTTGTCTGTTTTTAAACGGCTTAAACATTTCTTTAGTGTCGTAATCTGGCCATCCCCTCTCCACCCAGCCAAGAACTCGTGCCAAATAAGAGTCTCTTTTGGTTTCAAAGGCGATGTCTTGAGCCGTTAGTGGAGGCGATGGCATTGTCTCTATTTGCAGTACCGGGAGTGTGGGAGCTGGGTCTTCCTGTGGCTCGGGTAGTGGTGAGCGGCTCAAGGCATCTGCGTGGGGAATAGATTTCCCCGGGCGGTACTTTAATTGATAGTCGTAGGCAGCGAAAAATTCTGACCATCGCATCATTCTGGGGGAGAGAATGTGTGGAGTAGGTTTGTCGCCCGCCAGGATCCCAAGTAGTGGCTTATGATCCGTTATAATAGAAAACGGTCTCCCATAAACATATTCATGAAATCGTTTTATTGCAGAGACAATAGCAAGGGCTTCCTTATCTAATTGGCTATAGTTTCTTTCTGTTTTTGATAGAGTTCGTGAAAAAAATGCAATTGGTGCTTCTGAGCCGTTTGGTAGGACGTGGCTCAGGATGGCCCCCACCCCAAATGGTGAGGCATCACACGTGACAGTCAAAGGTAGTTTCTCGTTATACTGAATTAGTACTGCCTTTGAGGTAAGGAGGTCTTTTACTTGATGGAAGGCGTGTTCCTCCCGACCTCCCCAAATCCAGGATGCCCTTTTATCGAGTAGTCTATGAAGGGGCTCAGCAATAGTCGCCTTCTGGGGTAGGAATAAAAGTTAATAAGTCCCAGGAAGGCTTGGAGGTCGGTTTTGTTTTTGGGTCTTGGCGCATTTTTGATAGCTGCCAATTTTTTTTCTGTGGGGTGGATTCCTTGCTTGTCAAGGAGGTAGCCAAGAAACTCCACCCTTTCTGTGCAAAGCTGGCACTTTTCCTTCTTAACCTTGAGGCCAGCGTTTTTGAACCTCTGTAGGACTGTTCTGAGACGTTTTTCTAATTGGTTTTTTGTGGGTGCTGCTATTAATACATCATCAAAATAGGGCACGACCCCTTTTATCCCTTGTAATAGTCTGTCCATCAGGCTTGAAAGATGCCTGGGGCTACGCTCACACCAAACTGGAGCCTGTTGCATTTGAATGCACCACAATGTGTGACTATAGTTTGGGCTTCTGCAGTCTCGGGATCAACTGGTAGCTGTTGATACGCTTGGGCCAGATCTAATTTTGCGAATATTTTGCCACCCCCAAGTGAATGCAGGAGATGTTGAACAACTGGCACTGGGTAGGCGCTCTGCTGTAGCGCATGATTGAGGGTGGCCTTGTAGTCACCGCAGATTCTTATGGACCCGTCAGGTTTTATGGGGGTGACAATTGGTGTCTCCCATCGGGCATGGTCAATAGGTTCTAACACGCCTTGCGCAATTAATTTGTCCAGTTGCTCGTCAATTTTGGATTTAAGAGCAAAGGGAACTCGGCGTGGCTTTAGACGAATGGGTGCTATGTCGGGGCGAAGATTAAATGAAATAGGGGACCCCTTGTACTTGCCTAGGCTTTCGTTGAACACTTCTCGGAAGTCGTGGAAGAGAGCCGCCTCCCAGTCATTGTCTTCAGTATGATGGATGCCAGCCATTCCGATTCCTAATGGCGCGAACCACTGAAGACCCAATAGACTTGGCCGGTCTCGGTCTACGACGGTGAGTGGTAGAATTGCCTTATGTCCTTTGAACGAGACCTGCAACTGGACCTGGGTACCTGCGACTGGAATCCGGTTGCCTTGATAGTCTTTCAGTATGAGTCTCTGACTGCTGAGGTCTTGGCATCAGATGTTGGGGATTAGCTGCTTGAGTGTTCTCCAGGATACCATGGATAGTGATGACCCAGAGTCGACTTCCATGTTGCACGGTTTGTTTTCAATTGTGACCTCTACTCGGATCTTTTTAGCGTCAAGTGATGAAGCGTGGCCGATGGTGATGGTTTGATGAGCCTCCTCTCGTCTGGGGGCATCGTTAAACCTTCGGGGTCTGCTGTACCAGTTCCACTGGTTGCTAGGGCGGTCCCTCTGCATGGTGGCATTGCCATCATTTCTCTTTGGGCTGCTCCCTCTCCGTCTGGGGCTGGAATTTCTCTTGTTTCTGCATACCTTCGCGATATGTCCCTGTTTCTCGCAAAAATGGCATATGGCATCTAAGAATCTGCATTCGGATCGGGGATGGTTTCCCCCGCATCCGGCGCATTGGTAGTTGGATTTGCGACCCCGCTGGTCCCGTTGCTCACGTTCTGAACGGAGCCTGTGGACTTCTTCTTCCTCGCTGTCTGAGGATGACTCAACATCTTCGTGATGGGTGGTTGATGTGTACTTGTCTGAAGGTTTCCCAGCATCGTTGGTGGGTTGGCGGTTGGTCCCGCTGGTTCGACGCATTCGTGCTGCCGATTTATGAGTGGCTTCGGCTGCTGTGGCGTCTGCTATGGCATCTGCAAGCGAGATGTCTCCCTTGGCCATGATCTTGCTCTGGACGGTTGGGTCTCTGAGGCCAAGGACGATGCGATCTCTCATGGCTTCTTCGAGGTTGGCGAAGCCACACAACCCACCCAGGTTCCTCAGGTCAGCCACAAAATCCCCAACACTCTCACCTTCACGTTGGTCCCTCTGGTAGAACTCATGCCTGCGAATGAGAGTTGGCACGGCTGGGGCGTAATGGTTGCGCAGGATGGGAGCAAGGGTGTCCCAATCCATGGTTTTAACTTCAGCTGGCTTGGCTAAGGCTTTAGCCATCTTAAAAACAGCTGGTCCACAATGGGTTAGAAAAACGGCTCGTTTCTTGCTGGGCGTGGCATCTTTGAGGTTGTTGGACTCCAGGAACATTTGAAATTTGTCCATGTATGAGTCCCAATCTTCGCTAGCTGGATCGAATGGTGTGGGTGGTATAGCGCTGCTGGCCATGTCACCGTCGTTGCGCTCTGTCAGCCACGTGCTCCTTCGGCTAGCTCAATTCAATAGCTTCTGTTGCCTCCGCATCCCATCCTCGTCGCCAGTGTTAGATCTGGGAGGACGGTTCAAGAATGGAGGCAAGACTCAGATAGTAACTAAAGTTCTTTATTTGTGACTTCAGATCTGAGCAACTAACCCCAGCCGCAGCAGCCCCTTATATAGGGCTGGCTGCAGCTAGGCAGCCAATGAAGGCGATTTGAGTTTGCTGCTCTTGGCAGGGCCAATCGCGGTAGCCCGTTTACTGGCCAATCGCATCAGTCTATGGCGACCAATCACGATCGGCTTTCAGCGGGCCAATCAGATTTGCAGGCTACGAGCCTGCTAGTCCGGAACAATTACAATGCATCACAGCAGTAGATACAGCCAGCAGAATGGAAATGAATGAAGACCGAAAATATGTTTTTCTCATATTAAAAGAATCTTTAAAACTCTTTAAAACTTAGTTTGCATGATTTTCATTTTGCATGATATTCAGTTTTAAAGCGCGAATTGTGCTATGATCCAATTGGTCCCCTTTCTCCTTTTCAGATGTTAGAATTAGTTTTGGAGAGGGAAGAGTTTTGAAACTTTCTATAGAGACCACAAAAGCAAAGTAAATTTCATATATTCTCTGCATTCTTTAGAAACCATAGCATTTGTCTTCATTTGTTATTTCATTTAGAGAATAAAACTAAAGAATTGGCATTTCTTGACAAATGAAAACAGGAAGAGCAGCTAATACTAGAAACTAGTAAAAGTGATAATGTAAGAGGTGAGATGTAGATGCTAAAGCAGACTGTAGCTAGGAACAAAATTTCATTTTTTAAAAATTTAGGGAGTTTGGGGAGAGGGTTAGCTGTTTCTATAAGACCATGTCAATTATTATTTTTAAATAAAAGTTTTTGTTAACCTTATCATTTTAAGAAATAATAGTGCTGTTACACACCTTCAATATTTATCAAGCTGTTCTTCCTTTACTCCTTCCACCTTCCAAGTGTCCCTTGGGTGGATTAAGAATTGAAAAAGATAAAGAGGTGATACTATATCATCTTTTGCTGTTAAGTTTAACTCATGGGCTAACTGGTTAAAAGGATAAACCAGCAGAGTCATTTAAAAGATTATATCTGCAGTGTTATCAGTCAGAATAGGGTTATTACATATGCTGGAAGATTTGATTTATGAATGCTCACAATATCCTATTATATCTGGAAGTTTATTGGTGCTCATGTTAAAAAGCATATATATTAAATTGAAAAATGCTGGAATAATTTTTATCTAAGTTTTAAAAACTCATCACTATCAGTATAATGTTAGCTGAAATAAATATTATCTTTCAAGAATGTTTATATCATATTCCTTCTGTGGATGAAAATAATCCTTTTTAACATACTAATTATCTAGACAATTTAAACTTTTGGATAATATTAGTTTAACAATTAACATTAATTATCATTAATGTTCTGAAATATTCTGAAAATTAAATAGAGAATGAGTTAAATATTATATGATATATTAATGTTGATATATTAATGTTATCACATTAATATATCATATAATATTTAACTCATTCTGAAATTAATTTTCAAAATATTTCAGAATATATTCTATTTAGCTCTTATATTTGAAAATTAAAAATCAAAATTAAATACTCTCACTAGTAAGAAATAATTCATAATAGAACCACCAGTGGTAAAGACTTTACTGCTTTCTTTTAATATGGATTATCTTTCTGATGTCTGATGTAACCACTCTGAATGTTTTTAAGATCTTAAAATTTTAAATTGGCACAAATTTTATTGAGATAATATTAATTATAAACTGGATTTGAATTAAAAATACCATTCAAATATATTCTTTTTTGTGATTAGTCAGTTAGATTTATTTTTATTCATTTATTAAATGGATATGTTTTCCATCTCACTATCTAAAGCAGTGGTCCCCAACCTTTTTTGTACCACGGACCGGTACAATCCACGGACCAATCCGTGGACTGGTACTGGCATCAGCATGCATGACCAAGGCAAGGCAAGCCGATCGACCAGCCAGCCAGCCATCCCCCGCTTCTCCCCGCCACCTTCAACTCCTCCTTTGTACCTTCTCACGGTCGATGGGCTTTTCGGGCTTTTCTTAATCTCCTCCTGAGTAATGTGAGACTCCACCACCATCCGGACAGTTCTTCATTCAAAGCCGCCCCCACTTCGACGAAACTAAGGTTGCGAGGATTCTTTCAGCACTCAAACGTCGCTTTACAACCGACGACCAACAAGCTCACCTGGAAGCACTTTCTCAAGCGCCATCGAAACAAGATGGCGGTGCCCACTTCTTTATGGCCCAGTACAAAATGACCCACGGACCGGTACCGGTCCAGGGCCCGGTGGTTGGGGACCCCTGATCTAAAGCATCTGAAGATGGAGGCAACAGGTCCCGAGTTCTTATAAGCAAATTTACAATATATGTACTTACTAAATTATATATGACAGTATCATATATGGATATATTATGTATATGTTTACCATGCCATTCAGTAGTCATTGGAATAGAACAATGTGTTGGAAGATATATTTGTGTTGCCTGATTGCCAGGATTGCTATTGACATCCTCAGGTAATTCATTGGTTTTGAAGAGGGGTTTCCAGAGAATGATCTCAATTTGTCACTTGTAGATTCTACTTTTTCAGAAAATATGATTATCTTAGGAAAAACATGCATGAATAGAGATGTACAAAAGTAGCAGTCAATATATAGAGGTCAGGGACAATGTTCCCATTTCTCAAAGGGATGGAGAACCAAAACTCACACAAAGCTGTGATTTCCTGAATTGAAGGGAACCTTCTTATTCTGTCTTATATACCATTATTTCAAAGTGAGAGGTGGTTACAATGGTAGTGGTTTTCTCTTACTTCAGTGTTTAAGAATTGCATTTGCTGCCATAGTAGCTCTGTTCTCTACCATTTGTGCAGTATTTATGTAGCATACATAAATTTTTATGAACAGGTTTTTATGAACAAGAGCTTCAGTGTGGAGACTAGTTAATTGGTTGCAGCAATTTTCAGAAACAGCAGCTTGAATAATGTTGGTTTAATCGTGAAAAATCTCAGTGTTACTGAAAATGAAAAGGTGTGACTGAAATTATTCAATTGAAGGTTCTTATCATATTATTCAACTTATTCAAATAACCTAAAATATTTTTGATGGAAAAAATTTTCTAGCTACCATTCCCTTTGATGATAAATCAGATAATTTTAATCTTTTAAAGAGCATGAAAGAGAACAGCTATTACATCCTAAACTGTGAAATAGTTAAACTTTAACTGCAGGATGCTTACAGTTGCTTTTTCTTCTAAAGTCTAAAAGGGCTGGTGCGCCAAATAATTTTGTTTTTGTGATTAAACATACCCTTTCAATGTGCTTTTGGGCAATCTCCCCTGAGGGCTTCTTAATTCAAAGTAAGCTGAAGCTTGTGAATGAATTCCTATCAACTTCAGCTGACTTTAGATCAGTCCCTGAATTTTAAAATAGCTCCTGGATGACTAAAAGAGAATGGTAATTTACTGGTTCTGAAGGGGTGCATTAATGAGAAAACCAGCAGGAGAGGAAACATTTTGAAAAGTTGAGTCTGAAGAACATATTTACTACATGCTGATTATATGGCATTATGCATTGTTTATATCATTAATATAAAGATTGCATAGTATGACTTTTGCAACAATGTTACAGTGTTGTTCTCTTAAGCCACACTAGATTTGTTGGCTTTCAGCCTAGCTTGCTCTAGGAACCTAATATTTGTAGTTTGTAAATCTTTAGAACAATACATGAAGTCCAACATAGCTTCTACAACAAGCTATGGTTAAAACAAAAGAGATTTCAGTGTCTTGTATG
The DNA here is from genome assembly GCF_900518735.1 of Pseudonaja textilis. The sequence goes on from NW_020769326.1 coordinate 12,486,862, forward strand.
AACACTGTCAGTATATTTGAAGGGGTATATATGAAAAAGGTGAGTCTCACCTACAAAAACACACAAAGAATTAAGTGTTACCTCTCCTCAGGATAACTATTACAAATAGATTCTCTCTTTTTCCATTCCACATTAGATTTTCTTTAATTTAAAATAGAGATTAATTATGTCCCATGATTCTGACTTTAGAACTAAGAACATAGATTTAACTGGAGACTTTGTTAAATCTGCAAGATGGTAACCTTTTCTCAGGAATTTATTGCTTTTTAAAAAGCATTCAATGAGCATTCTGCCATTAATTATTTTGTCAGGTAAACCTAAGTAGTCCCTTGGGCCTTGATTTAGTTCATCTGCATATGTTACATGTAGAAATTTTAAGTGCTATATTGATTTATTAACTAATTTTTCTTCTTAATGTATGATGTGAAATAGCATAGGCTGTCTTTTCAAGGTAAGGATTATTTTGTATTGCAAGGCATTTTATTGTTTTGTTTGTTGGAAAACAAATTGCAATCAGTAAACCTCATTATGTCCTTGGAGTATAAAGCAACAGATGGATATATTTATGTATTTGTGTTGCTTATGTCCAATACTTCCTGAAAATTTTGTTTTTAGAATAAGAACAGTGAGTCTGCCTGCTCTCTTCTTTGCACATATTACAATCAAGCTTCCCTTTCTTTTCCTTCTCCGTCAGCTTTAATAGAATCTAAATCTTATCTTTTTCCTATTCTTCTCAAGAATTCACATTTCCTCCACCCCTTCTTTTTTTGTTATGGTGGTTAATGATAATGAAGCAGGAAGAACATAGCTGGAATTACAAATTTGGGTTTGAATAATGTTTTTGTGCATAGACATATGAGAATGTTGGTATATCTTTGAATGAATAAGAAAGATTTGGCCGTGGAACTCTCTGAATGACTTTAAGCCATTATTCTTTTGCAGCCAATAGTATCTTCCAGAATGACTGTATGAAGAATAAAATGAGGACTGAGTGACTTGCAAACAGTCACTTGGAAACATTAGGTTTGTAACGGGGGAAGTGGATATGGTATGGTGTTCTAGAAGTTAGACATATATGTCAGAAAAGATACACTTCTTAGGTTCCATAAAATGACACACTTTAATTGAAGGGAATGGAATATACACAGTGGTGGGATTCAAATAATTTAACAACCAGTTCTCTATTCTAATGATCAGCTGGTAGGCATGACTATGATGGGTGTGGCCAGGGAGTGTGACATGCAGCACTTGGCCTCTTGCATCCCTCTGGGAGCAAAAATGGGCTGCAGGGGGAGTATGCCGTCCCCATGCCCCATTTTGGGCCCAGTGAGCATTTCTGCAGCCTCCTGGGAGCAATAATGGGATGCCCCCCGAGGCCCACAGAAGGGCCAATGGAAATGCCCGTTTTCCGCCTCCATTGGGCTCTCTGTGCTGCACTGGATTGGGTTGGGGAGTGGGGAAGCAAAAAGCCTACTCGATCTATACGTACTTACCAGCATGATGGTGAATCTTTCTTCCAGATCACTCTTTCAGGTATTGGGAGTTTGAGGAATATATTGTTTGCCCTGAAATCCACCTGCTGCTCTTCTAATCCCTGCTCTAGCTGCAGCTGATCATTGGCCAATTTTCTTGGAGAGTTCATTCAGGGAATCCCAGGAATGCCAGCATATTACATGCTTTTCATTATAAGTAGCTCAGACTGGAAAACGCATGGCTGGGGTGGAAGAGCAGTTCACCTTAACAAGCTCCAAACTTGCTGCTGCTGCAAGCCTGAGTTCCCCGCATGAGTGCTGGAAGTCCGGTACTCCTTCCCCACCCAGTCAGCCTGCACTACCCTCTCGCTCCAGGCACCAATTTCCCTAATGCTCCATGTGCGCAACCCTCCAAAATTTTAAAGAATTAGAGCCGCAAAGTGTACTCATCTCTGTTTCCTTCTATGACCAGCCTTGGGAAAGCCTGCCCTCAGAATCAGACTCCCTTTCTTCCAGTACTCATTTAGGGAATCCTGGGAGCAGCAGCATATTGCATCTTTTCACTCCAAGCAGGCCGGACTAGAAAACACATGGCTGGGGTGGAGCAGTCCTCCTTAACAACCTCTGAACCATTGTTGCTGCTCCAAGCCAGCTCTGGCTGCAGGCATGCAATTGTGAGGAAAGGCTTTCCCAAGGCCGGTCGTAGAGGGAAACAGATGAGTGCACCTTGCCCCCCTGCAGCTCTAACTCTTTAAAATTTTGGGGAGTTGCACACAGGTAGTGCTGGAGGAATAGGTGTCCAGAGCAAGAGGGGAGGGCAGGCTGACTGGGTTGGGAAGGAGTACCAAACTTCCGGTGCTCATGTGGGGAAACCAGATTTGCAGCAGAAGCAACAGTTTTGAGCTTATTAAGGAGGATCGCTCCTCCGCCCCAGCCATGCGGTTTCCAGTCTGGGCTGCTTGGAGTGAAAAGCATGCAATATGCTGCCACTCTCGGGATTCCATCAATGAGCACTGGAAGAAAATTGGCCAATGGTTGGCTGCAGCCAGAGCTTGGCTTGGAAGAGCAGCAGATGGATTTCTGGGCAAACAATCTACTCTTCAAGCTCCCAATGCCCGAACTGGTGAGCTGGAAGAGAGATTCACTGTCATGCTTGTTGTAGAGCGGCAGAATAACTGAGGGAAACACGGAGCAAACTTCAGCTTTTACTTTATTGTAACAAGGGTTGCCGCGGCTGCCGCGCTAACAAGGCAGCCAGCTGGTGGACACCAGCTGATGCCGTTTGACAGCTCCCTTTTATAGCCAGCTGTCAAACAGCATCAGCCAATAGGAATGGTCCGTGTTCCCACTGGAAACACGGACTGGAGTGAAGACTTCAGCTCAGTCTTTTCCAAATGCCACACTCCTTTCTCCCAGAATGGAGCATGCGTAGTCCTTCAGATAACTTGGGCGCTTGCGCAGGCTGCCAGATCTTCTAGGCTCTGATGGAGCTGCTGCGGGAAGGAACTTCTCTGCTTGTCAGGCATCTTCTGGCACCGACGAAACTGGCGTCTAAGCTTCAGGTGGCTCTGGGTGAGGGACTGATGACTGCTCAGGCTTGCGTCACTGTCAGGTTCGCGGGAAGTTTCTTCGGGCGCTGGTGGCTTCATGCTGCATCGAGAGCCCAGGATGGGTTGACTCCTTCCTATGATGTCATTTAGCTGAGTCTGTACTAAGATATAAAAGCCAGCCCCCGGAAGAGACCCCAGCTTTTGACTCAGCTTCTTTCAGTCAGTAGCTGTGTCTCTGAAAGCTTCTGTTAGATAACACTTACCAGCGATCTTCAGTGCCGTTTTTCCTCATTTCAAGCAAGATTGGGAGCAGCGTTGCCAGAGCGCTGTTCAGGCAAGTTGGGCAGTGTCTGTAGACCTCCCCCACGCCTGCGGTTTGAGCAGTTGTAAAAAACGATCGGCAAACCGATAACAGCTTCAGCCAGCTGAGGTTCTGTAGATAGCACTCACCAGCGATCTTCAGTACCTTTTTTCCTCACTTCAGCAGCTCCCAGGATCTGGGCAGCTGCTCTTCCAGGAGAGCAGGGCTCTCTCTCTCTCCTGCAGCGTTGGGAGCAGCATTGCCAGAGTGCTGTTCAGGCAAGTTGGGCAGGGTCTGTAGACCTCCCCCACGCCTGCGGTTTGAGCGGTCATAAAAAGCGATCAGCAAACCAATACCAGCATCAGCCAGCTGATCGTGTGGCCAGAGACTGCCCTTTTCTTTGCTGACATCACTCGGGGCTCTTTATAGCCTAAGGAGAAATTCTTCAATCTCAGAGCCTGTTTCCCATAGTCAGCGGCCATCTTGGATTGAAGCCTTCCACCACGAGGTGAGCAGCCATTTTGTAAGTCCAGGGGCCAATTTATAACCTAAGGGGCTTAATACAAAAAAATTACAAACAGTTTCTTTCCATCGTAAGAGCCTTATTCTTCAAATGGAGCAAGATATGGGTCAGGCAGAGTCCCCCCCACCCCCCCAGTGGAACAGTCTCTTAAGCCAATAAGAGAAAAAGTTGTAGGCAACACACCCAATCAGTCCAGAGGGAGGCTCTAAGAGCTAAGGCTCTAGCCCCTAAGAAGGCAACTCAGGCTGAGTTGAGAGCAGAAAAGCGCAGACATGCAGCCCTAGAGAGGCAGTTCAACAGAACTATTCAACAGAAGGAAGTGCAACTAAAGCATGTTTCAGTTGATACCTGTGGGCCCCAGCCAAGCCCTCCCAGGGGAGAAGTTATCTATGAGCCTGTCTCCTGAGGCTTTTGCAGTACCATGATCCCCAGGATCTAAGCAGATCTGGGCCTTATTTCCAACAGGCTTCTGGGCCCTATGCTCCTCCCCCTACCTCCAGACCTCGAACCTCTTCTCAATCTAGGCTTGAAGCCACCTTCACTCCCTCAGCAGCAGGCCTTCGGCCTTCTGCCCCTACCTTTGAGCATAGACCAGGGGATATCCAAGATGTTGTCTCTTTGGCCATTAGGCAGGGGTTGGCTGAAGGCTTCAAGCAAATCCTTCAACCTCCAGAAAGGGTTCAGGCCCTTCTCCCTTCTCAATCTATAAGTTGCCTCATCACCCTGATTTGCACAGGCCCCAGGACCTCAGGGTCCATTCTTCTCTACCAGAATGGGAGGAGGTTGATGAGGAGGGAAGGGCTTCACCATCTGAACACAGTTACTCCTCTCGTTCAGAACGTGAAGAGGGCGATACCTTTGACCAAAATCTTTCAGAGGAAGAGAACTCTCGCCCAGAGCACACATCCTCTGCATTGGTCTTCAATCCTTCTCTCTTCAGGCCATTACTCAGCATGGCCTTGGTCACTGCCAAGCTGTTACCAGAGGAAGTGGCTCCCGAGCCACAAGGAATTCCCTCTAGCCAGGGAGACTCATTCTTCTTCAAGCCTGTAGTGCATGCAGGGGTTTTGCCTTCTCCCACTTTGTTCCTGGACATGGTCAAGGAACAGTGCACTTCCCCTTCGGCATGTCCTTGCCCATCTTCTCTGGATAAGCGTTTCTACAACATCAGCATAGCCCTGGACAATTCCCTGGCAGTGCCTTCTGTTGACATTCTGGTTCTGGTCTCGTTCCCATTTTCTGGCACTCTCATGTGGGCATCCATACAGTGGCTGCACCAATCTCAGATTAGATTGCCTACATCTGACCTTCGGTCTCACCAAGGCCTTAATAAGATTATTGCAGTGGCGGAATTCACTGAAGATGCCACTCTCAATTCCGCCAAATTTGCATCCAGGGCCATGGCATCTTCAGTAGCAGCAAGAAGACTGTTATCGCCCAGAAATTGGCAGACGGAGTCACGCCGTAAATGGAAGCTGGTTTCAGATCCATTCACAGGTGAAAAGCTTTTTGGCAATGCTCTGGAACTTTATCTCATCGAAACCAGAGATAAACATAAAATTCTCTCTTCTACTGGGAAGAGAGCCGACTGTCGCCCAGCTCCATATACTGGTAAACAGCCCTTTCGGGTGGGTGGGGGGTCATTCCTGCCATCACTCTAAGTAATCCCTCTTCTCCCTACCCATCGGAGGTCGCCTAGCCTTCTTTGCCTCCAAATGGGAGGAGTCAACGGCAGATGCCTGCATGCTCAGCACTATTAGGTCAGGATTACAATTGGACTTCCTAATGCACACACACACACACACACACCCAAAATTTTTTTGATCTGTCTTGTCTCTCAGGACATTTCAAGGCAAGACCTCATGAATCAGGCCATTCAACTCCTTGAAATCCGAGCTATTCAAACCTGTTCCTCCCTCTCAGTGGGGACATGGGCTTTATTCTCACCTTTCATCATTCCCAAAGCCTCAGGGGGGTTAGCGAACCATCCTGGATCTAAAATTTGTCAACCAATTTGTAAAATACAGGCTATTTAAAATGCAGACTCTGCATTCTATTTTAGAGAGCGTTCAGGAGGGCGATCTCCTCTCTTCCACTGATCTCATGGAGGCTTACCTCCACATCCCCATTTGGCCTCAACATCGCCAGTTTTTCCGTTTCTGTTATCAGAATACCCATTACCAGTATTGAGCACTTCCCTTCAGCCTCTCATTGGCTTCAAGGGTCTTCACGAAGGTTCTGGCAGCATTGTTGGCATCTCTGCTTTCTGTTCCAGTGAGGATCCAATGCTGCTTGGACAACATTTTGATTCTGTCCTCCTTCATCCATGCAGCCCATTGGGATCTGCAAATTACCATCATATCTCCAGCGCCATGAATTTTTCCACTCCCGCCCACTCTAATGGTTCCTGCTTCCCTACCAATGAGCAGGAACCAGCCACTCATCCATCAAGGTCCCACTCCCACCACAAATCTGGAGATCTCTCAATTGGTGGTATTCCCTGTTAATCTGGAAAGGACTCCTTTTCAGGATCCCAGACAGGCTAGTGATAACCAGCGATGCCAGCCTCCCATATGCAGGGCCCTATTGGCTCAGGACCTTGGTCCAGGTCAGAGCAGGCCCTTCCCATAAATTGGCTAGAGCTCAGAGCCATTTTTCTATCTCTCAAGCATTTCAGGCACTCAGTGACCGGCTCTCATGTTCTAGTCCTTATGGACAACATGGCTGCCATGGCTCATGTCAACTGGTGGGGGGGGCAAGGTCCAGAGCCCTCATGGGAGAGGCTCTACAGTTGGGGTTATGGGCAGAGCAACACCTGTTGTTGATCTCGGTGGACCACTTCTCTGGGATCAACAACTCCCAGGCTGACTGGCTCAGCAGGAGCCTAATTGACCAGGCAGAATGTCTATTTCTCCTTCTCTATTCAGGGACCTTTCCCTCAGATTTGGAACTCTAGAGGTAGATCTTCTCCACTCCTCAAATTGCCCAGGTCACCAGATTCTTCACCAGGTTTCCTTGCCAAGGAGCGGAGGGGACCAATGCCCTTCGGTGCAGATGGTCCTCTATGCCTTTCCCTTGCTCCCATCATTCCGGCAGTAATTCAGAAGATGTTGGAGGAACGAGCGGAGCTCCTCCTCCTGGCACCCTATTGGCCAAGGACTCCCTGGTTTGTGGACCTGGTCAACCTGTCAGTGGCTTCTCCTTGGAGGATCCCAACCCATCTAATCTCCCTTCATCAGGGGATTCTGCTCCACCTGGAGCCCCAGTGGCTCAAGTTGACCATGTGGCACTTGAGCTGCAGCAGCTAGAGGTGGCTGATCTTCCTGAAAGGGTCATCATCACTATCCTGGCATCTCACAAACCTCCCACAAGGCGCATCTATGATGCCACCTGGAAGGCCCTTCTCGATGGTGCCTTAGGGAGGGTCTCTCTCTCCCGCTTTAGCCCAGTTGGCAGAGGTTCTTAGATTCCTTCAGCATGATCTGGAGAAAGGCTTGGCCCACAACACCTTATGCAGGCAAGTTGAGGCCCTCTTCTCGGTTCTTTCATGGGGTTTGCTTCCTTCCTTATCCCATCACCCTTCAGTCAGGAGGTTTTCGAAAGGGGCTTCCAACCTGCATCCTCCGGTGGTTCACAGGTATCCTTCCTGGGATCTTCATGTGGTCCTTTATGCCCTTACAAATCCCCCTTTTGAACCCCTTAGAACATTGTCTCTCCGTTTCCTGACTTTGAAGGTAGTGTTCCCCGTTTCCATCACTTCAGCCAGGCGGGTATCCGAGCTCACTGCTCTTTCCATCAGATGGACCTTTGTTCCTTCCACGATGATAGGGTGGTCCTCAGTTTGGATCCCTCATTTATTCCAAGGGTTAACAACTGTTTCACAGGTCCCGGGACATTATGTTGCCTGGCTTCTGCCCCCTCCCGCACCATGACTTAGAGCAGCAGTGGCACTCGCTAGATGTAGGTAGGGCTTTTAGAATATACATTAAACGCACTTCCTCCTTCAGGAAGTCTGAAGCCATTTTGTTTCCCTTTCCCTTCTCACTTGCGGCACAAGGCCTCTTCTCCTACTATTAGCAGGTGGGTCAGATCTTGCATTGAGCAGGCCTACAAAGCTGCAGCCCTTCCAGTTCCTCGAGGTCTGACAGTGCACTCTACCAGAAATGTGAACACTTCGGCTGCCTGGGCGACCCAAGCACCCTTGGAGGAGATTTGTCGTGCGGCCACGTGGACATCTCTGTCACCTTTCATCAGATACTACCGTCTGGATATCTTTGCCTCAGCAACTGCAGCCTTCGGCAGACGGATGCTTCAACGAGTGGTTCAACAGTCGGTGTGATGAGCTGGATGAGGACCCACCTGTGGACATGCAAGGTTTGGTATGTCCCATCCTGGGCTCTCGATGCTGCATGGAGGAGAATGGGCATTGGTAGAAGTTACCCTGAACGCCCTTTCTACCTATGCTGCGAGAGAGCCCAGCCCCTCCCTTGATTCGTCCGGAGAGGGTAAGTCATATTTCTATTCATTTGTATTCATTTGTGCTTTCAGAGACACCTTTCATTCTGTCAAGTATCTTCGCCAAAACTGGGGTCTCTTTCGGGTGCTGGCTTTTATGTCTTAGTACAGACTCAGCTAAATGACGTCATAGGAAGGAGTCAACCCATCCTGGGCTCTCTTGCAGCATAGATAGAAAGGGCGCTCAGGGTAACTTCTACCAACGCCCATTCTCTGTCACAGGAACGTCCTGAGGACCATCTGCAGATGAACTCCAACGCCTTCTAAGTTGATCGATATGGTGGTGCCAAATGCACGCAACTTGCAGTTGGATCCTGTCAGACTTAGGACTGGTTACTGCCACAATCTGCCCAGGCATCCACAAAGGGTGCCCTGCATAGTTCCTGGAATAGACCTGGTCACTCTCAGCAAACTCCCTTGTCTGGCTATTTGATCGAAGGGACGTGACTGGGGTGTAATATGGATGGAGTCTGTCTAAAGTCTACCCATGAGAAGTTCAGCCGGAGACCTATTAGTGGTGGCAAAGGGAGTCGTGTGCTGGGTTAGAAGATACTTAGCAAGCCTAGAGTGCCAATCTATGGGCCCAAGCCTTTCCAGGACCTCCTTAGTAGATCAGACTGCCCTTTCAGCCAGACCATTACTGGCAGTGTGGAAAGGAGCGGTAAGTGCGTGCCTGATTCCCAGGTTAGCTAGGAAGACCTCAAACTCACAGGAAGTAAACTGGGGGCCGTTATCAGGCATGATGGTGTTAGGGAGGCCATGGGTAGAGAATATCCTTGATAGAGCCTTAGTGACAGCTTCTGAAGTTGTGGTGGTCATCAAGGTCAGCTCTGCCCATTTAGAAAAAGAATCAACCATCACCACCCATGAAAAGGGCCAGCCAGATCAATATGCACCTGGGACCAAGGGGTCTCAGAATCTTCCCACCTGCCTGGAGTGGATGTTGGCGGAGCAGGTCTGGTAGCTTGGCGTGGCTGACAAGCATTCACCCAACTTGTAATCTGAGCATCCATGCCCGGCCACCATACATAACTGCGAGCTAGGGCCTTCATCCTGACAATGCCGGGATGTCCTTAATGCAGGACCTTTAAAACTGAGGTTTGCAACTTGGAAGGAATAACTACCCTAGTTCCCCAAAGTAAACAGCCTTGCAAAGAAGACAGTTCTTGCTGGCGAGTTTTGAAGGGCACGAATTCGGGGGTATAAGGAACTGCAGGCCACCCCCTTCCCACCCAGTCAAGGACTTGGGAGATTACCTTGTCCCTGGCAGAGTGGGCAGCAATATCAAGGGCGGTAATGGAAAGTTTGAGATCGTTGATCAGGAACACAGCATTAGTTGGTGCAGGATCCTCAACTGGAACAGGCAGGGGACAGCGGCTAAGGGCATCAGCGTGGCAGAGACTCTTGCCAGCTCGATGAAGCAGTGTATAGGAATAGGCAGCCAGAAATAAAGTCCACCTGGTCATTCTTGGAGACCAAAATCTGAGGAGTTTGTCTATCGTCTGACAGAAGACCTAACAGAGGCTTTTGTAACTAACTTGAAATGGTGTCCATATAGAACCTCATGGAATTTTTTGACAGAAGCAACTGCAACCAAAGCCTCCTTGTCAATTTGGCTGTAGTTGCGCTCAGCTGGGGAAAAAGTTCTGAAGAAAAAGGCAATAGGTGCCTCAGAACCATTAGGCAGTCTATGACTTCAAAAGGCACCTACGCCAAAAGGAAAAGCATGTGTTACTAAAACTAAAGGTAAATGCTCATTAAATTGGATCAGAACAGTATCGGATGTAAGCAATGATTTGACTGCACGGAAAGCATGGGCTTCCTTAGGTCCCCGATGCCACGAGGATTGTTTATCCAAGAGTCTATGCAGAGGTTCTGCAATGGAAGCCTTATGTGGCAAAAATGAAGCATAGAAGTTAAGAAGTCCTAAAAAAGCCTGGAGCTCGGTTTTGTTAGTTGGTGTGGGTGCCTCATGAATAGCCCTTACTTTGGATTCGATTGGGTGAACACCAGAGGCGTCAATTCTGTATCCCAAAAATTCGACCTGTGGGTTGGCAATAGTGCACTTCTCTTTCTTTAACTTAAGCCCATGCTTCCTGAAACAATTGAGGACTCTTTTGACTCTTTGCAGTAAATGAGGCTTGTCAGGGCAGATATTAAGATGTCATCGAAATAAGGAATTATGCCAGGTAATCCTTGAAGTAGTCTTTCCATTAAGGATAGGAAAATTCCTGGGGCCACACTTAGGCCAAATTGGAGGTGCCTACATTTAAAAGCTCCCCTGTGCGTTACAATAGTTTGTAATTCAGTGGCTGCGTCATCAACAGGGAACTGTTGATAGGCCTGTGACATGTCTAGTTTCACGAAAATGGCTCCTGGCTCAAGAGAATGCAGCAGGTGCTGGATAACTGGGACTGGATAAGCGCTGATTTGTAAATATTTATTCATTGAGCTCTTGTAATCTGCACAGATTCTTAAACTGCCGTCTTTCTTCAGGGATGTCACTATTGGGGTTTCCCATTTTGTGAAGTCCACAGGCTCTAATATACCCTGTTTAATTAATTTGTCTAGCTCCATGTCTAGTTTGGGGTGGATTGCAAAAGGTACCCTTCAAGGCTTTAAATGGATTGGTACTGGCAGAGGGTCTAAGTTGAAAGATATTGGGATTCCTGAGTAACAGCCCAGGCCCTCGCTGAACACATCAGCATAGTCATTAAACAAGGCATCCACTTCAGCATTTGCAATAGAGTAGATTCCGCTTATATGGAGGCCAAGGACAGGGAACCAGTCTAACCCCAATAGGTTTGGGAGTGCACCATCCACTACCAAGGCAAGTGACCTTTAAAATTTTGAAATTGAATAAAAAACTTGCCTTTTCGAATGACTGGGATGGTTCTGCCTTGGTAGTCATGTAGGGTTAATTGACAGCCATGAAGCCTCTTCTTAGCCATTCTGGGAAGCAGTTGTTTCAAGGTGCTCCATGAGATGATGGACAGTGCTGAGCCAGTGTCAACCTCCATACTGCAAGGTTTTCCTTCTATAGAAACAAAAACACTGATTTTGTTAGAGACTTTGTTAGTCAGCTTGGCTTGATTACAGGTGAAACAGTCTTCAATTTGTTTTTGGAAGTGCTGAGTTGTCTGAGGCTTTTGGGCAAAAGTCTTTTCTGCTTTACAGATCCTGGCTAAATGACCCTTTCTCTGGCATTTTAGACAAATGGCATTCCTGAACTTGCAGGATGGCCTGAGGCATTCCCCCACAGCTTAGACAAATGGGCTGAGACTGTGGAGGTTGATTGGGGGTTGATCTGTTTTCCCTTTCACTGGTTTTGGGCTACCTGAGCCTATTTACATCACTAGCCTCTTCATAACCTTCTTCTATGGAGGCTTCATCATAATGGATGGCTGAGCTGCTCTGGTTAATTGGATTTTCCTGAATTTCTGCTGCTGAAAGTGCCGATAGTTCAGCAGCTTGAGACTCTTCAATTGCTAATTTAAGGGTTAAATCCCCTTTAGTCAATAAACTCCTTTGTAGCCTTAAATCCCTGACTCCACAAACTAGTTGGTCTGATAACATGTCCTCCAGATAGTCTCTAAATCCACAGTGCAAGGCAGCTGTTTGTAGGGCAGCCATGTACCCACTAATAGTCTCTCCCTCAGCCTGAATCCGTCTTCTAAAAGCATGATGCCTGGCAATTCGGGATGGCTTAGGGGAATAGTGGTTAGAAAGAATTTCCTGCAATTCTTCCCATGGAACAGTCTTAATTGAATGCGGAGCCAATAATGCCATAGCAGTATCAAACACTGTGGCTCCACAAAAACTTAAAAAGTAGGATTTTTTCCTATTGTCGGAAATGTCAGCGAGGTCTATGGCATCTAGGAAACAGTCAAATTGGTTTCTATAGGATTCCCATGTTTCTGCTGTCAATCTGAGAGGCGGGAACGCAGGGTTTGAAGTCATCTCGACTCAGTGGTGCCAGATCTTCTGAGGAAAGTTGAAATTCGCGCTCACGAATAGTGACAGTAAGCTTGACAGTAAGCTTAAAGTGACATACAGCTCGGTAGTGGCTTCGGCTCTTTTTGTAGTGACTTCACCTAGCGATTCTTTGCCCAGTTGCCTCTTATATATATCCCGCCCTCGTCACCAGTGTTGTAGAGCAGCGGAATAACTGAGGTGAACAAGGAGCAAACTTCAGCTTTTACTTTATTGTAACAATAAAGGGTTGCCACGGCTGCCACGCTAACAAGGCAGCCAAATGGCGGACAACAGCTGATGCCAGTTGACAGCTCCCTTTTATAGCCAGTTGTCAAACTGCATCAGCCAATAGGAATGGTCCATGTTCCCGCTGGAAACACGGACTGAAGACTTCAGCTCAGTCTTTTCCAAACGCCACAATGCTGGTTAGTATCTACGGACCAAGTAGGTTTTTGCTTTCCCCCCTCCCCATCATGATCAAGCATGGTGCAGACAGCCCAATAAAGGTGTTAAATGGGGTATTTCCTCCTGCACTTTTCTGGGCCTCAGGGACCACAGGGAAGGCATTGGGGAAGGCAAGCAAGCCCTGGACTTCAAGGATTGCAAGGAAGGTAGTAGGAAAGGAAGGCAAGGGTGCTGGGCCTCAGGGACAGTGGGGAAGGCAGTGGGGAAGGCAGGAAAATGTGCTGGATGATGTAGGAGGCAGCTAGGCCAGGATTTGGGCCTTGCTGCTAGCAGTCACTCACCTAGGCAGATCACAGCAGCTTAGCTGGGATGCATGGAGAGTGTTCTGTGGAATTCAGCTGTGCAGAAGGCAGGCAAGCTTGCTAGGCCAATGGGAGGCAGCTAGGCCAGGACTCAGGCCTTGCTGCTTGCAGGCTCACCCAGGCTGCTAGGCAGCTCAGGGCAGCTCAGCTGGGCTGCATGGAGAGCACCACATGGGATGCAGCCAAAGGTCAGCAACCTGGATGCCCTCAGAGACCATGTGATCAAGGCAAGCCAGGGAGCCAGACAGAGCAGCAGCAGCTGTGCTGGGTGAGTGGATGAGATGAGGAGTGACTGGGAGAGGCAGGGTGTGGTGAGGTCAGCTAGAACTTTAACAACCCACCATCTTCTGTCAGACAATGTAAGATGTGTAGAAAGAACTGGAGAGAAGTGGCCTCATGCTAAGGAGGGTTTTATAATTGACAACCAGTATCTTGAATACAAGCTGAAAGCAGCTGATTTTGCTTCTTTTAGACTTGGGACAGGTGATATTAAAAATTCATTGCTCTATCAATGTTTAATAATGTTTAGAATTTAACATCTTACACAGTTACATTTAATTACAGTGCAATATGACCTTAATATTTTACAACAGCTTGGTCTTCTATCATTCCTAAATTCATAAATATAATTACCAAAATGCAGACTTGAGAGTGAAATTTAATTCTATATATGATTAACCAAAAGTCAAATTAATACAGAAATTTTTCATTTATCAAAGCAATAGATTTGTAGATTTACTTTATTTGCACTTGGAGTTTATTCTGGAATTCCAATTAAATTATTTTAAATTTAGTCTATTGACAGTATCAGCTCTATTTATATTTATTTATGACTATAAGGCTTTTATTAACCCTTCTATGTTCCCTTCTTTCTTTTCAAAAATTGTACAGACAAAAAAGAAAGATTTTTTGTTGCCAAATTTTAGTGGCGTAGTTAAGATCATAGAAACTGTGCTGAAGAATCATTGTGGTTACCATTAGTGGTTTTATAATAATCAGCCAGTCATTCTGGCAGTACTTGGGGATAAATCTTAAAATTATCATGTTTAATACTGCCATATTATGTGTGTGTGTGTGTGTTCCAATTACATTCAAGCATCCTCAGCTATTGCAACAGTGAAGAATATTTTAAAGTGTATAATCCTGATTTGGTATCCTCAGATAATTACTTTTGACTGTCTCTATTTTCAATTATATTTACACACATATTTTTCAGTGGTCTTGGGAACTTCAATTTCTTTCTGAAAGTTTTCTTTATAATTTCCATGGTTCATTTTAGGTTGATGGCAAGACCCAGTTTCTATGACATTTGGCAATCATTGAATGGTCAACCAAGATCTTTAGGCAGAACTTCAGATTAATAATAAAGAAAAAATGTCATGAGAAGATGAAATAAATGTCTCTTTTCATTAACTCAATAGCAGGGAGAAAGACCCATATATTTAACAATATATTAAATCACTATTCTACATTATATTATATTAATAAAAATAATCAGGAAAGATTATCTTATAACCTCATAAACTGATGTACAGTTTTCCATGTGCTGTTTGAATATGTAAAAACCAGATGACACATTCCTTAAATATCTGCTTGCCTGTCTTAACATAAATACATAACATTTTGTTTTACTTAGCCTAAACAGTATATAATTATTCAGCAGTGATTTTATTTTCCTCTTTAGGGGCTGATGTTATCACTTTTGATGGCCATGCTGTATTACCGTATAGATTTGGACACAAGAAGAAAACACTGAAAACCCTGAAAGATGTCATCGCTTTGAAATTTAAAACCATTGAAAGTGAAGGTGTACTCTTCCATGGAGAAGGCCAGCAAGGAGATTATATCACCCTAGAACTGAAAAAGGCCAAACTGGTTCTTAATTTAAATCTAGGTATGGCTTAAAAAAAAAGAAAGTTTATATGACTTAGCATTAGATTTATAACTCTAAATGTATCCCTTACCTTTTCTAAAAGAAAGAATTTAAATCAGCTTCTAGGTAGAATAAACAATATCTTAAAAAGCTAGAATGATATAGATTTATTTTAGGAACATTTTATCTAGAAATGAAATCAAATCCTTTTGGGTTTTTTTAGTTAAAGCCTACAGAGAAAAGTATCAGAATTTTTTCAGTAATTTTAAGTAATTAAGTAATTTTAAGTTCAGACCGTTTGGTCTCAGTCTAGGAATACTAAAGGCCCTATGGAAGGGATGTGACAGAAATGCAGGGTTAGCAAATTCACAGAGATTTTATTTTTCTGCCCATGTTTTTTATTTTGGCATCCTTTGCATAACATAATCAATCAATATAGAAAACTTTGGCAAAGTTACTTGTTATAGTTTTTCCTATACTTCCATGAGTACCACATGATGGGAATGGAATGATTGAAACTGTCTCTGCCCTAACTCTGATGTGTACTTTTCTATTTCAGGAATGTGTGAATTGAAATATTCCTGAATTATATGTTTACTTGTTTGAATGTAAAGCTTAAGTGATTAAATTATTTTTTTAAATGTTTAACAGTGCAAAACTCATCAGTTCTTTGCATCACTATATTTTATTGCTTTTAGCTGGTTTTTCTTAACTAGCTTCTAGTACTAACTATAAAAAAAATCAGAGATGACTTTGGAGGAGATATGAAAGAATGATTAAGAAACAACAGGCAGCAAAGATTGCATAGCCTGGAAAGTGTAGGAAACATTATACACAAAGTCCAAATAAACCACCTAGATTTTTTTAATGTAACATGGGTCAGATATAAACTTTGACAGGCTTTCAAGATTCTGAGGCAAAGCCTTGTAATAATAGGATAGAATTTCTTAATCTGATTTACCTTAAAGGACTGACAAGGACAATGCTAACTGGTTTATAATATCTCGAGACGTAAGGCAGAGGAAAGAAGTGTGTTATGTAACTTTTCTTTGTATATTTCTCTTATAAAATATTACTCACATAACTGCTTAATAACAGAACAGACAAACTCTCAGATGAGAAAAATCAGAGAACTAAACTTCTCTAGACACAGTGATGATCAAGAGACCTGTGGCAAGCTTGGTCCAACAGAATGAGGAAAGATCAAAGGTTGTCCACTGAACAGCTTCTCCATATGAAGAAACTGCAGGGTAGAGATCATCTTGCAGGTCTGAGTTTTGTAGACAAATCAAGTTGTCAACCATAGCTGAGCCTTTATGGACCTTGGGTTGTACTATCTTATTTTCTAATCACCTTTGAAATCACTATTATTTTAGAGTTAAGTCTTCCAAAGTGGCTCTTCAAGTTTCAAACAGGATTTTTTTCCCAGTTCTACTTAAGGAAGTTGTATTTGTACCTAGGCCCAAATTTTTGCATGCAGAGCATATGCTTTGCTACTGAGCTACATTTTATTCATTAATTTTATTCATGCATTCATAATCAAAATAAAATCAAACCGTCAATATATTTTATCCATTAAAACAGTTAAAATAAAACAATGTTGTTTTTACCACTGTTCCTATAAAACAACTTATCTGCTACACCTAGCTTATTTTTTACTTGATCATAAACACTATTAAACACTTTATACCAGATTTTTACCATACTTTTTAAAGCTTAAACAAAAATAAAAACAATTTTTCTAACTGCAAGCACATATTCTTTATACGCAAATATTATACTACTACAAATTAGTGGAGATATACATAAACTATATTTAAATTCCAAACTGAATCAATCCTCTCAGACTAGATTTGTGGCCAAAATGAAATACATATCAACCAACCTGAGCTAAATCGGGAGACTTCATGAGTAAATAGGGTGAGGCACTGAAAAAAAAAAAAAAGATTCCTACCTTTGTTAATTTATTTAAAAATAACATGGTCTATCTTTTTTTTTCATAAAGCCTGAAGGTAAACAGAGGAAGAAGGAAAAATCAAATCATATAGACACTTAAAAGAGGAAATGGTTCATCAGAGGCTTTTTAATTACAGCATTTGGAGACATCATATGCTTAAAATAAATAGGTATAAATAGAAAATAACTCCAAGAAACTACAAAATTATTTGTTTATAAATTCAGTTTGTGATTATGTTTCAGCATCTGAGAATAGAGTTCTGGGAACAGAATAAGGTGTAATGCCTGTTTAGAATAAGAGGAGATAAAAGAAAGAACAAAAGATCCCTTATACTAAAACAATTCACAGGAAAAAAGCACAAGAGGGTGGGTTTTTGTTTGCTTTTTTGGAAGGAACAAATCTGAAAGTTCTTGTCAGGCTTTAAAGCTATTGGCATGCAGACGGAAGGCTATCAATTAATTTGATTTCATTTACCTTGAACATACTGGTTGTTGGAACTCCAGCTTTTCTCTGAAGTATTTTTAGAATACTCTGGGGAATTGCCAATAAATATATGTGAGCTTGTAAATCAATAAGTCCTAGCTTTTCATGCAAAATTGCAGATTCTCATTATCAAAGAGCATGATTATAAACCTAAAAAAGGGAAGGTGAAAGTTTCTTTATCTGTTTGATCAACAGCTGCATCTTAGTTGAAATTCATTCATTCAATTAGGACACAAATTCCTTTTCTCAGGAAAAAGTGAGGAGGGGAGAGAAGTCATTTGCTAATCCTATCAGCATGGAGAAATTGGATGAAGAAGGAAATATTATAGAAACTTTGACAAAGTTATCTTAAGGTTCATAATGTTAAAGGAGGAAGGAAATGAATAGTCTTGTATTCTGAGTTTCAGAAGAAGTATATATATATATTGTTCTTGTTGCTTTTGTATACACCACTTAGATCAGGGATATCAAACTAACAGCCCAGGGGCTAGATCTGACACACAGGGCTCCCCTGAAAACAGCAAAGGACTGGCTCGCAGTGCCTCTGCCAGCAAAACAGAAATTTGCAGGAGGCTGTTTTAGTGAATGAATTTAATGAAATTTAGTTCTTGCAGCCCAGAGTCACTGAGCAGCATAATAATGTAATACAAAATAAAATTAAATCAGTATTTTTTTTCTGTTTTTTTCACAGGTAGCAACCAGTATGGTTCAATTTATGGGCACACATCTGTGACCACAGGTAGCCTTTTGGATGATCACCATTGGCATTCTGTTTTAATAGAGCGTCATGGGAGAAACATCAATCTCACCCTTGATAGGCATTTGCAGCAATTTCGTATCAATGGGGAATTTGACCACTTGGATCTGGACTATGAGGTACACCATCATCTATTACTATTCAATTTGTGTTCAGTGCTTTCCTATAAGATATAGGATATGCACATTAGCAATTGCACACCAAGGATGTTTTCAGAAGTTATAAAATGCCTGTAATATTTCAGTACTGATTTAGATAATAGTCAGTTCTAAGTCACAAATCAATTCAAATAAGCTCAAAGCTATTCTAGTAATAATTCTAGTAATAGAATATAAGAAAAAAATTACCTCAAATAAGGACATCTTTAGCAAAGGGGAAGATTAAATTGAACAAGGTTTAAAATTCTTATTTAGAGGCTTTTTAGTCTAAATAGTGATTAAATATGTATAATGTCTTGAGCTGTAAAATAATTGTAAACAACTGTAAATCTGATAATATACATATATAACAAGCAAATAAATAAAATAAAGATATAATGGGAAAAAAATTATTGTGCCTTTTTGTGTTTTAGCAACAATAAAGAAATGGTTAGCCACTGCCTAACAGGAAAGTTTCCCTAAGATTTTATTTTGTTTTTTTCTAAGCTCTAACTTAATCCAACTTTTCATAACATTTCTGATATCAATGAAGTTTGGCTAAGTACTATTTTCTCTTCTGACATTTTTCTTATGCATGTTTAAAACAATAAGAAGACAAACTAGATAAACAAATAAGATTTGATATACATCCTGCAATAATACTAAAATATGCCAAAAATAATATTCTTCCATATTTATATGAAAGTGATTTATTAGAACATCTGTAAAAATTATCCTCTGCAAGTAATGAAAATAGATAGGAATGTAGAGTTGAAAAGTAGTCAAAAGCAGGTTAAACGATTGTAGATATTCAAATACAAATTGGTAAATATCTTGGCTCATAACACCCCAGATTGAACAGAAGTTGAAAAGGAGAAAGTATGGATACTTGATGTCGAAATACCAAGAGGTAGTAAAATAGAAGAATTGTATCACAAAGTATCAATATGTAAAAATCAAATTGAAATAATATGGCATAAACTAGCTGTGGTGATCCCAATAATTTTCAGCACACTGAATAGGACACCAAAAAATACTGGATAGCACTTAGAAAATATGCGGATTGATAAAATTTCAAAGTCCAAATTCAGTGGAGGTAGTACCATCGAGACAATTAACCAATTCCAATCATTAGATACACAGTTGGAATAGCAGACTAGACTCAAGCAAAACTAAAAGCCCTGAATAGGAAAACTAGAAAAGTAATGACAATGAACCATCGCAGCTAGTTTATTCCCTTATCCATGTAGCAATATTAACATATTCTACTTACCAAGGAAACTAGGTGGAATATTGCAAATACCTCAGACAGTCGAAGAAGAAAAAAGGTCATTGAAAGAATATCTGAAGGATAGTGAAGAAGATGCACGGAAGCTAGTATACCAGGAAGGCTTATTGAGTATTGAAGAGACAAAACTAGACTACAAGAAAGACCAATGGGGGAAAAAAGAAACATGGAAAGACAAAGCATTATATGATCGGTACACACACAGACAACAGACACAAACACACACACAATATCAGGCAAAGCAATCTTGACAAGGGCTAAAAGTAGGAAAGTTTAAGAAAGGGACAAATGGGCTCATTTTAGCTGCACAAATCAAGGGTCAGATTTCCAAGTGATGAAATCTATTTAAAAAGAAACGAGCAAAGTCCACCTTCCAAAACAATTTCTTCTTTTTAGGAAAGCATCAAATTGGCAAAGTCTGTTGTAATTCCAGATCTGACACAACCCAGAATTACACCACATAATATTGGAAATTAGAAACAACTTCAAAAGTTACATTCCCTAACATCAACTTTGCTTGGTGTCATTAATCTCCACCTCCAAGTCTCAGCAGGGTCAATTTCTCTTCCCATGGAAAGAAAAATCACCTAGCCTAAAAAACCCTCACTATATCCACTCCTCCCACCTTAGGAATGTGGGAAACCTGAAATCCTCCCCCTCCATAACCAGCAAAGAGAAAGAAAGAAAAGGAATATATGATAGGATTAAATAAAATAGCTACGTATATGTCAATTTCAGGATTGACATCAAGCTTTAACAACAAATGTGTATAAAGCAACATACAAAGAAGATAGCAACAGAGAGCTGCTCTACAAAAAAGCTGAAGAAACGATTTCTGGCTGATATCACAACAAAACCAGAAGCAGCAAATGGAGGTGTCCATTCCTGCTCTGGCTTCTCACCATTTTTGGGCTCCAAACAGAGCTTTAAGCTGCTTCGGAGGGACAGTGAAGCCAAGGAGAGGTGCCTGGTGTGGTTCCTGGGGAGAACACAACTCCCTTGTAGAAACCCCAAGCTTGCTCTCTATGCCACAACAGAGAGAATGGCGTGCCAAGATTGCTGCTACAAAGTTGGGACAGCTGAAGAACATCTAAGCGCAGCGCTGGTGTGGAGATTGGGAACAGTATTTGGAGAAGGGTGAGAAGAATTTATTTTATTTGTATTACCCCAAAAGACTATAACAGAGAAGAATAAGAATAAAGAATTGTCCTTGCGGCGAATGGAAGATAGAAGAAATTGGGAAATATAAAGAGTTCAAAAAAAAAAAACCCTTTAAACTTGAAAAGGAATTAATTTGGAAGAATATTAATTTGGAATTGGCAATCGGACAGGATTTGGCATCAAAAGGCATTGATTTTAATGTTAGAAATAATTGTTTTAAAGAGAAATGATATTTGATTTTTAAAATTGGTGAAGCTAAATAAAGAAACAGAAAAAGAGGCTGTGAAACTGAACTAAAAGTGCCACTTGTTGATGAAAGAAGAATCTTGTAGATCCCTTCAAACTAACGATTTTATTAAAGGAAGAAATTGAAAAAAGAATAAAAGAAAAATATTATTATAAGACCCCTGGAAGTTGAAACATATTATAATCGGAAAGTAAGGACACAGGAGAATACTACCCTGGAACGATCAGTGACTTGGGATATAAAGATTTGAGGACTTTGACATTTTAAAATAAAAAGATGACACTGGTTTAAATAAAATAAAACTTACTGAATACTGGACAATTGGAACAATAAGCAATATAAAGATGAGTGATATATGCAAAGAAAAAAAGATGGACATTTGAGCCATGAGTGAGATGTGGGATAGAATGTTGGATTTATGCACTAAAATACAGAATACAGAAGAAAATTCAGAAATGGTGATGGTAGTAGAAGAAGAAAGAGAAAGAACAAAGGAGAAGGAGGAGCTAGAAGAAAAAGGAGCCAGTGAAATGGAACAGAAGGAACTACAAATAATAAAAAAGAAGAAAAAAGGTTGAATATGAGATATTAATGATACATGTAACAAATGGGGAAAGATATTGAGATTGGAATGCTGATAAATGAAATGGTTAGGGAGATACAGAGAGGAAATCAAAAGAGGGTGGGGGAAATCTTTATGAAATGGGAGATAAAATGTAAGACAATGATGATAAATAGAGAAAGGATTAAGGGAAAAAGCCAAAAGATGATAGTAAATGGTAAGCAAGCAAAGAAATGATTAATTAATATAAAAGAAAGACTTAGAGATAATGGTTAGAAATAGAAAAGAGGGAGACTCCGCATCAAGAGGTATATTTGTAGTAAAAATATATATAATAAATTTGGAGGAATTGGAATTAAGAATAAGAACAAGAAGGAATAATGTTAATGTAAAAGTGATGAAAATGAGAGTTTATAACAGATTAATTAAGTAAGATAGAAATGTTTATATATGATGTAAGTAATTAACAGTTAAGATATGAAAAGAAATGTTATGTGGAGTTTGACAGAGAATAGATATAACCATATGGTAGGATAATATTTTTAATGAATTATATATTTTGTTATTCATATATATAAGATAATGAGGTAATAATATTAAAAGTTTGAATTTATTGGCTAAGAGAAAATATACGTGTAAAAATGAGATGTTAGAGGAAAGGGAATATATAGAAAATAAAATACAAGCAACTGTAGCAAATGTAATATTGGAGAATATAATAGGGGATAATATAAATTAAATGGAATTTTTAAATGCTTAAAGAATGATATGAAATTGGCTTCTGGTTTGAGCTTCTTCAGCGATGGACCGAAATCCGTGATCGTGCGCGGTTTCAATCCATGCTCACCACCAGAGCACCCCGAGCCAGCTGGATTCAGGGCTAAGCCATCCCGTAGAGGTGGTGAAGAGCGGGGAGACCGCCAGCAGGGTCAAGGAGAGCCATATCTCTCCTTGTCAGCTGGCCATTACTCCCTTTCCCAAAGGCGGTTGCAGGAGTAGTCAGAAATGGCCACCTCAAAGAACAACTTGACCGGAAAAGAATGTACAGGAGGAAGATAAGAAGAGAAAGTTTTGGTTGACTGGGTTGAACTGAAAAAGCAACAACGTAAGGTACCCTGGAATTTGAAGTATAAAAAATAACATTGTTCCCAAAGAAGATTTTGAAGCAGCGAAGGAGAGAGGAAGGGTAAGGATCTGCCTTTTTTTTTCTTTCCTTCCTTATACTGACAGCTAAGAGATCTAAATTAGAAATTGACAAAAATCAACTTTGACATCAATAGGCATTTAAGCTGAAAATAAAATGTCAAAGGGATAATAAAGACTTTTGGATACTCAAAAAACTTTAAAAGAAGGAAAGGAGAAAAAAAGGAAAGAATACAAGGGCGGGATCTGGAAAAATGGAGGAGACTGCCTGGAACTAAAAGGAACTTACAGCGAAACTTTAACAAGATTTCTAAAAGATACATTCTAACTGAAACTTTGTAACAAAATAGTAGAACCCCAGGAAGAGAAAGTAGAAAAAAGAAGCAAAAAGAAACAGCTTTGGATTATTTGGATTTCTTGGTGATTTTTGGATTTTTTGCTATTGGATTTAAGTGACTAAAATCAATCGGGAGGTTGTTTAAAAATGTTTAAAATAGCATCACTTTTGGAAGAACTGAAAATGGAACGTAAAAAACAGAAAGAAGATGCACAAGAAGGAAGAGGTTCTTTTGGAAGCAACAGAAGAGAGGATTGCAGAAGAGAGAATTAGAAGTAGAGAGACAAGGGGCAAAAAGGGGAGGAAGAAAAAGAGGGGGAAGGAGGAAAGGAAAAGAAGTTATAAAAAACAGAAACAAGATATAGAAAAACAGGGAAAATGTATAAGGATTGAAAGTATAAGCCTATTTAGAGATAATGGGTGAAAATTTAATTGAAAAAGGGATTCTGCAAAGGTACATAAGATAGTATTGTTATATTAGAAATAGAAATAATTTTAGAAAATATGAAACAATGTATGATTAAATTGATGGATGATGAAAGTGTGGAAGAAAAAGGTGCACAAGCAGCAGGGATGACCGCAGCCTGGAGAGGATTGTCAGGAAAAGCCCATTCAAAAGTGTTGGGGACTTTCACAAGGAGTGGAGTGAGGCTGGAGTCAGTGTATCCAGAGCCACCACACAGAGACAGATCCTGGACATGGACTTCAAATGTCGTATTCCTCTTGTAAAGCCACTCCTCAACAACAAACAACATCAGAAGCATCTTACCTGGACTAAAGAAAAACAGAACTGGTCTGTTGCTCAGTGATCCAAAGTCCTCTTTTCTGATGAGAGCAACTTTTGCATCTCATTTGGAAACCAAGGACCCAGAGTCTGGAGGAAGAATGGAGAGGCACACACTGCAAGATGCTTGAAGTCCAGTGTGAAGTTTCCACAGTCTCTGTTGATTTGGGGAGCCATGTCATCTGCTGGTGTTGGTCCACTGTGCTTCATTAAGTCCAGGGTCAACGCAGCCGCCTACCAGGAGATTTTGGAGCACTTAATGCTTCCGCAGATGAGCTTTATGGGGATGCTGACTTCATTTTCCAGCAGGACTTGGCACCTGCCCAAACTGCCAAAAGCACCAAAACCTGATTCAATGACCGTGGGATTACTGTGCTTGATTGGCCAGCAAACTCACCTGACCTGTACCCCATAGAGAATCTATGGGGCATTTCCAAGGGAAAGATGAGAGACATGAGACCGAACAATGCAGAAGAGCTGAAGGCCACTATTGAAGCATCCTGGTCTTCCATAACATCTCAGCAGTGCCACAGGCTGATAGCTTCCATGCCATGGCGTGTTGAGGCAGTAATTGCTGCAAAAGGGGCCCAACCCAAGTACTGAGTACATATGCATGCTTATACTTTTCAGAGGTCCGATATTGTTCTATGTACAATCCTTGTTTTATTGATTGCATGTAATATTCTAATTTTCTGAGATTGTGGATTTGGGGTTTTCATGAGCTGTAAGCCATAATCATTTCAATTATGACACATCACGGCTTGAACTATCTTGTTTTGCATGTAATGAGTCTATCTCATATATTAGTTTCACCTTTTAAGTTGCTTTACTGAAATAAATGAACTTTTGCATGATATTCTAATTTTTCGAGTTTCACCTGTATAATTGAATTTAGATATGAGATAATTAAAAATAAAGTTGAGAAAACCAAGAGAGGGGAAAAATTATGGAGAAAATGTTAAAATAGTAATAAGATATTGAATAGAACACAAAGATGAATATGAAATTGAGTTTGTGTCTGTATGGCAAAGTGATAACCCGGGATCATGCTATTCTCAAAAAAAGATGTTTTATTTGTATTATGTTTTGTGAAAGCCCAAATAAAATTTATACTAAAAAAAAAGAATGATATGAAATTGTAAACATGGTGAGCACAAGAATACATGATTAAGGAAATCAGTAATTGATCAATATATTTTAATGATTTAAATATTCTGTTACTATTTGTATAAAGTAATGAGGATATATTGTTACAGATTTTATAATATGGCAATTAAATTAGCAAAGGAATAATCATAAATTAAAATGAAATTTTGAATAATTAATGAAATTATATGAATAGATTAAATTGTAAACGTAGAATATATGATTAAGGAAGATAGAGAATGAATAAAAATAAAGAGACTGATACAAAGTAACTTATGAGAATATAAAGATGAAAAATGATAATAGATGATATTAGAAAGTGATATTGGAAAGTTGTATTTGTGATGAAGGATATGATTGATTTAAAATGTAAAACACCTAGAACACTTGTTCGCACAAAGATGTATTTAAATAATTAAAAAATAAAACACTTCTTGAAGAAAAAGCTGAAAAAACAATAAACAACCTGGTTAGCTGCTGCAAGAAGATCACAGATTCTGACCAGAGGAACACTACTGTTGACTAGAGACAACAGTAATAACAATGGTGCATTGGAAGATCTGCAAGAAATATTATTTGCCTTCAAGCAAGGATAGATGGGACTATAAAATAGAGAAAGTAATAAAAAATGAAGAATTGGGTTTTAGAATTCAAATTGAAAAGCATCTGCAATACCCTACCAATTGTAAGAAAACTTTTGAAAACATCACTGGCTACAGCAAACCTCCTTCCTAGGCAGAGAGAAATCAACACACCAACAACAGCCAAGCTTCCTACAACTGACACCAACTCATTGGGTTCACAACCTCTGGTGATCATAGAAAAAGAAGTGCAAGATCTATCACATAGACAAAAGCTAGGAAAAGCACCAGGGCCAGACAAGATAACTCCTTCTTGCTTAAAAGTCTGTGCTGACCAATTGGCCCCCATCTTCACCTGAATCTTCAATAGATTATCAGAGATATGCTATGTTTCTTCTTGCTTCAAATGCTCTACTATCATCCTAGTGCCAAAGAAGCCCTCCATCAGGAAACTGAATGACTACAGACCAGTTGCTCTAACATCTGTAGTTATAAAAACCTTTGAAAGGCTACTGCTGTAGTGCCGCAAACCATTACGGATCTGCTGTTAGATCCCATGAAGTTTGCATACCAAGCAAATAGATCGATAGATGCTGCTGCTAATGGCTCTACACTATATCTTATAGCACTTTGAATCTCCAAATACCTACGCAAAGATCCTCTTCAGTTCAGCATTCAATACCATAATTCCAGTCATTTTTCTAACTAAATTAAATCAGCTAGCAGTACCTGAACACACTTGTAAGTGGATCATAAACTTCCTAACAGACAGGAAACAGTAGGTGAAGCGAGGAGACTCATATCTGATACCTGTACAATTAGCACAGCCCCCCCCCCGCAAGGCTGTGTGCTCTCTCCACTTCTCCCTATACACTAATGACTGCATCTCAAACGATCCATCTTGTTAAAATACTGAAGTTTGCAGATGACAATGATTGGTCTCATTCGAGACAATGATGAATCCGCATACAGACGGGAGGTTGTACAACTTGCCTCGTGGTGTGACCGTAACAATCTGGAACTGAACACACTCAAAATTGTAGAAATGGTGGTAGACTTTAGGACAGGGGTCCCCAACCACCGGATCCCGGACCAATACCGGTCCGTGGATCATTTTCTACCGGGCTGCCAGTTTGCTGGGCGCCGCCATCTTGTTTTGACGAGAAAGTGCTTCCGGGTGAGCTTTACTGGTTGGAAAGCAGCGTTTGGGTCCTGAAGGAATCCTCGCACCTTAGTTTCATTGAAGGGGGGGCGGCTTCGAACGAAGAGCCATCCTGATGGCGGAGGAGATTAAGAAAGCACAAAAAGGCACAAAAGAGGTACAAAAGAGGAGTTGAAGGTGGCGGGGAGAAGCGGGGGATGGCTGGCTAGCCAGTTGCTCAGCTCGCCTTGCCTTGGTCATGCGTGCTGATGCCCGTACCGGGCCGTGGATTATTTTGTGATGCTGGTACCGGGCCGTGGCACAAAAAAGGTTGGGGTCCACTGCTTTAGGAGAAACCCTCCCATACTACCACCTCTTACAATACTAGACAACACAGTATCAACAGTACAGACCTTCAAATTTCTAGGTTCTATCGTATCACAAGACCTAAAATGAACACCTAACATCAAAAGTGTTATCAAAAAATCATAAGAAAGTATGTTTTTTCTATGCTAACTCAGAAAGCTCAAACTGCCCAAGGAGCTGCTGATACAGTTCTACAAAGGAATTACTGAGTCTGTCATCTGCACCTCTATAACTCTCTGGTTCGGTTCAGGACAGACACAGACTTCAGAGGATAGTTAGGACTGCAGAAAAAAACAATTACTATCAACCCGCCTTCAATCAAGGACCTGTATAATGAACAAGTCAAAAAGAGGGCTGTGAAAATATTTACAGATCCCTCACATCCTGGTCATAAACTGTTTCAACTCCTACCCTCAAAACGATGCTATAGAGCACTGCATAGCAGAACAACTAGACATAAGGACAGTTTTTCCTGAACACCATAACTCTGCTAAACAAATAATTCCCGCAACACTGTCCAACTATTTACAAAGTCTGCACTACTATTACTATTAATCTTCTCAGCACTCCTTTCCATTTTGCATTTGTGACTGTATGACTGTAACTTTGTCGCTTGTATCCTTACGATTTATATTTATATACCACTGATACTATTCAACACAACTGATAATGTTACCGTCCTTCAAAGTGACCTGGATTATGTGTCTGAATGGTCAAACAATTGGCAACTCCAAATCTTGACCAACAAATGCTCTGTCCTACACATTGGTAAAAAAAAAAAAAATCAGTACAGCAAATACAATCTAGGCAGATATGACTTCATTGACGACCCTCATTCTGCCAAGGACCTTGCAATAATCATATCTAATGACCTAAGCACTAATGACCCAATAACTCACTGCAATAGCATTGCCAAAAAAGCTTCAACAGTTATAAATCTAATTTTAATAAGTTTCTCCTCTTGTAATACTGAATTACTAATTAGGGCATACAAAACCTTTGCTAGACCAATACTTGAATACAGCTCAGCTGTCTGGAATCCACACTATATTTTGGACATTAATATAATTGAGTGTGTCCAGAAGTATTTCACAAGAAGAGTACTACACTCCTCTGTTCACAACAGAATACCCTACACCACCAATCTTGAGATTTTGAATCTGGACAACCTAGAACTATGTTACCTATGGTTTGACTTAAACATAGTTTATAAAATAATCTGCTTTAACGTACTATCAATGAATGCCTTTTTCACCTTCAGCTGCAACAATGCAAGAGTACACAATAGATATAAACTTAATATACACCACTCCAAACTTGATTGCAGAAAGTATGACTTCACCAACAGAGTGGCCAATGCCTGGAACACACTATCTGACTCTGTTGTCACATCCCCAAACCCACACTCCTTTTCCCTCAAACTAACCACTATTGACCTCACCCCCTTCCTAAGAAGTATGTAAGGGGTGTGCATAAACACACAATTGTGCCCACCGTCCCTGTCCTATTTTCTCCAATTATTCGTACCCATTTCCTGTATTTATACTTATGTTTATTATCTTGTAAACTATTGACAAATAAATAAATAAATATTGACTGTTTCCTAGTATAATTAGATTGCTTATTGTACTCTATGGCTATTATTAAGTGTTGTACCTTATGATTCTTGACTCTTGATGAATGTATCTTTTCTTTTATGTACACTGAGAGACAAATTCCTTGGGTGTCCAATCACACTTGGCCAACAATTTTTTTTATTATATTCTATTGTTGATAAGACAATAAATCTGGTCTGGATAGTGAATCTGGCAGTATCTGGAAACAGTATAATTGATTACAGATTGACAGAGTTGGAAGGGCCCTTGTAGGTAATCTAGTCCAACTCCCTGCCCAAGCAGGAGACCCTACACCATTTCTGACAAATGGCAGTCCAATCTCTTCTTGAAAGTTTCAAGTAATGAAGCTCTCACAACTTCCAAAGGCAAGATGTTCCACTGGTTGATTGTTCTCACTGTCAGAAAATCTCTCCTTATTTCCAGATTGAATCTCTCCTTGATCAGTTTCCATCCATTGTTCCTTGTTTGGCCTACAGGTGCTTTGGAAAATAGCTTGACTATATAATAATAATACAAGAACTGAATAAAATAACAAAATACTATGACCTGCAATAGAAGCAAAATGACTGGGACCAAAGAAACCAATGTTTTGGGTGCAATCCCAAAACATCTGGAATATAATGTGAATGAAATCAGCATTGACAAAATTATTATGAGTCAATTGCAAAAGGGAGCTTTACTTGGAACGTCTTACATTGTGCAATAAATATGTTTAACAACATCAAACAACATCTCCCTATCTCATATCATTGGCAGGAATATATACCATAGCTATATAAAAATGCATAAACCAAAGAACTGACTTACTGTTTACCAATCATAGTAAAGTAATATAGCAATAACAACAATTGACTGGATGAAGATCATTACAAATACCTGGGCATTCTTCAAGCTGACAACATCAAGTGCACTGATGTCAAGAAGAAGCAGTAAAAGCATCACAAGAGTAAAGATCTTAAGATTAAGATTCAATGAAAAACATACCATCAAGGCAATTAACACCTGGGCATTTCTATTAATTAGATATATAACTGGAATAGTACATGGACTCAAATAGAACTAGAAGCCCTGGATAGGAACATCAGAAAAATCATGCCCTTCGTGAACATAGTGACTTTGATAGACTTATTTATGAAAATCTTTGCTAGATATGGAATATTGCAATACTCCAGATATCTGAAGAAAAAAATGAGATTAGAAGAACATCTGGAAGATAATGAAAAAAATGCCCTGAATGTAAAATGCTATGAAGGCTTACTGAATACTAAAGAAACTAAACTAGACAATAAGAAAGAATAATAGAATAATAGGTACCCTGGCAGTCTTCCAGTCCAACCTTATGCTCAAACAGTAAATCCCAAATGATTCCAGACAAATTACTATTCCATCTATTGTTAAAACCTGTGATGGAGTATCCATAACATTTGGAAGCAATCTATTCCATTGATAGTCACATTTCTCATGATTAATGTTCTGCCATTAATCTCTCCGTGATTCTACATTGGATATCTCCTTGATAACCTTCTATTTAGTACTTCTTTGGAAAATAGGTTGATCCAATCCTTTGTGACAATGCCTCAAATATTGGAAGACTGCTATCATGTTATCCCTAGTGCTTCTCTTGGTTAGACTAGGCAAACCCAGTTCCTGCAACAGTTCATCATACACCTTAGCCTTCTGTCCCCTGATTATCTTTGTTGCTCATTTCTGTATTCTTTCTAAAGTCTCAACATCAAATTTTGTATCATGGTGACAAAACTAGCCACAGTTTTCCAGGAATGGCCAATGCAGTACAAAGTGATACTAATGTTTCATGTGATCTTGATAATCTGTAATCTAGGACTGTATTTACTTTTTGGCAGTTGCAACTACTGAGCAATTAATCAATTAATATTAACCATCCAAAATACACAGATTTTGTTAGAGCGTTTGCAATTTCCTTTAGTAGTTTGGAATACAAATTCATTAGACATTAGACATTTAAAGTCATTCAATATAATTAGTAATTTTTAACCAAGTATGTATCACAATTCATCCTGTTCTGCAAAATTGTCTGGTATAACCTCATCTGGAAACACCAATTCAAAGTATGATTTAAGTAGCTCTGCCAGGGCTGTATACTGTCATCCTACCTATTTAAATTATATGCAGAGCACATCATGAGAAAAGTGGGACTAGATGAATCACAAGTTGGAATTAAGATTGCTGGGAGAAATATCAACAACCTCAGATATGCAGATGACACCACTCTAATGGCAGAAACTGAAGAGGAACTAAAGAGCCTCTTGATATGGGTGAAGGAGGAAAGTGCAAAAGTTGGCTTGAAATTCAACATTAAGAAAACTAAGATCATGGCATCCGGCCATCTCAATTTCTGGATGGGGAAGAAAACGATGGGGAGAAAATGGAGGTTGTGACAGATTTTATTTTCCGGGCACAAAGATCACCGCAGTTGGGGGCTACAGCCAAGAAATTAAAATACACTTGCTCCTGGAGAGGTAAGCTATGGCAAATCTAAACAGCATACTAAAAAGCAGAGACATAGCCCTGCCAACAAAAGTGTGTATAGTCAAGGCTATGGTTTTCCCAGTTGCAATATATGGCTGTAAAAATTGGACCATAAGAAAGGCTGAATGCCAAAGAATTGAGGCCCTTGAACTATGGTGCTGGAGAAAACTCTTGCGAGTCTCTTGGACTGCAAGGCAATCAAACCTTGCTTATCAGTCCTAGAGGAGATGAACCCTTACTGCTCTTTAGAAGTCCGGATCCTGAAGATGAAACTCAAAAACTTAATATGAAGGAAGGACTAACTGGAGAAGAGCCTAATGCTGGGAACGGTTGAGGGCAAAAGAAGAAGGGGACAGCAGAGAATGAGATGCCTGGATGGAGTCACTGAAGCAGTTAGCATGAGGATGGTAGAGGACAGGAAGGCCTGGAGGAATTTGTCCTGGGGTTGCGATGGGTCTGACATGATAATAACAACAACAAATAATGATTCCTTTCCCTTCCTTTGAATATATGTGAAGAACATATTTGATTGTTGCTAGCATTCTTCACTTACCTGTTATGTTATGTTATATGTTATGTTATATGTTATGTTATGTTATTTTCATTTTGTTTTGTTTTGTTTCATATGTTGGCATTTCTGATAGCAATTGTTGGGTTCCAGAGTATCTCAGTGCCCTATTACTTGATGAGTTGTGAATAGGGAATTTCATTATCTCTTACTTCAATTAGCAAAAAATGGAAGAATGATCTGTCGTTTAGCTATGTTTTGGCAGTATTTCTGTCATATCACAATTATGTATTCTGACATGTACTAAACTCTAAATCAGTGATGGTGAACCTATGGCATGTGTGCCAGAAGTGGCATGCAGAGCCATCTCTCCCGGGCATGCTTGCCATTGCCCATTACTCTTCTGGGTTCTGGTGTGCCAGCCAGCTGGACTTCACGTGCGCATGCACACCAAAAACCAGAAAAGCATGTGCATGATGGGAAGATAATCTTCCAGTTCCCAGAGTTTGCATCCACATCGTCCGCCTGGTCTTTTGGTTTCTGGAATGCATGTGTGCATGAAGACTCGCTGGCAAGTGTGCATCCATGCCAGAAACCAGAAGATCATCTTCCCAGCAAACCTGCCAGCCAGGCACTCTGGACCGCAGATGCGCATCTGTGCCATTGGCTGGAGGGCTGGGCCCATGCAAGATGCCCACTTGGGCAGGGAGGAAGGAAAGCCCGGCCCACCCGTTCTGGCCAGCAGCTCTGCTCCCCTTGCTCTTCCAGGTTCTGACATACCGGGCCAGCTCAGACATGGGGCAGTTGACTGCCCAGCCAGCAAACGCTGCCCAGACTGCTCCTCCTGCTACCGCTGGGGGTGAGAGGGTGGTGGTGGTTCACATGCACAGCCCGCCTCCCCAAAAGAGCAGCAGCAGCAAGCACAGAGCGAGAGACAGGAGTGAGAACCGCCACTGCTGGGGCTGAGGAGGTGGCAGTAGTGCACATGTGTAGCCCCACCTCCCCAAAAGAGCAGCAGTGGTAGGCACAGGGAGAGAGACAGGAGAAAGAACCTCTGCCACATTTTCACCCCCAGCAGCAGCAGCATTTGCTGGCTGAACAGGTCAACTTCCCCACCCACTGCTCCTGCTGCCACCAGGGGTGAAAGGGCAGCAGCAGTTCTCACTCCTGTTTCTTGTGGCAGCAGTTCTTGCTCCTGTTGTGGCTGTCACTGCTGCTCTTCTGGGGAGGCGGGACTGCACAGGAGCTGATTCCATGTGGGAGGAACGTCTGTCCAATGCCAGGGGAAGAGGCGTGCTAGCCGGGAAGCAATCATGCTCTTTTGGCAGAAGTAAAGGGGACTTTCCACTGGCTTGTTCTTGGTGGTGGGCTGGAAAGGGGCACTTCATCCTGGCCATAGTTGGGGTGAAGCTCTCCCACTTGCTGACTCCCCAACCCAAGCCCCAGAAACACCTACGCCCCATCTGAAGCCAGGAAGGAGCTAAAGCTTTCCAGCTGAGGAAGATGACATTCCCTTCCCAACTTTCTCTCCCTGTCCAGGGCTGTGGAACTGGGTCATCAGTGGGGATCTCCTGCCATTCCGACGGGGACCAGGGGGATGGGCAGGGAGGTGCGAGGACCCCCAAAAGATCAGGGCAGAGCCAGTGCATGCACGCTGGCCAGCTGGTCTTTGTGCACACATGTGCACCAGAAACCAGAAAATCAGGCACACTGGAAACCGCAAGACTAGGAGCACTGGAAACTGAAAGATCATCTGTTCTTTTGGTTTCCAGTACATGAGTGCATGTACACTTGCGCGTGCACTTCCATTTCAGCACTTGGTGCTGAAAAGGTTTGCCAAACTGCTTTAAACTAATATGTCTGATCAGTTCATATTTGTTTCCATTCTTTATACTACTTTTCCTTTAGTGGAGAACTGCATTTCCTCTACTTTTCAAGATTCAATACTGCAGTTCCACTAAAATCTATCTGCAACGATGCCAAAGCTGTTCTTGTATATTTTGCTTTTGGATGCCAGTTTCATTGTCTCAGTAGTTAATTATATTTATTAGATAGAGTTGTAATAAAGTCCACAGTTGTAGCAGATACTTCCATTTATTTTTACAAATTTTCCTCTCTTATGAAGAACAGACTAAACCATTGATGTAGTTCTCATTGTTGAAATCTTGTCACAAGTTTGCAGTTTTTGGAACTGTATGGTTTCTAGGAAAAGCAAAGCATGCCACAAATGTTGTAGGACTCAAGGACAGGTTCATCTTCACGTCTGTTTCTTAAGGTGCAATAAGTAATTTTTTTTGCATTTTTCATTCATTTCCTGGGTTCTTAAATTAAATGAGTTCCTATTTTCTACATTAAGGGGAGTTGACGAGCCCATTTTAAACTGCTTTGATTGTGCAATTAATTACTTTCTCTGTAAAATGGATACATGCTAATACGCATTGCCTTGTGCCAGGAAAGCCATTGCATTTCAGATGTTATGTTTCATGTAATGCTCTGAGTATCCCAATCCAACCTTCTTGTTTAGGGGAAACATATCGGGAGATGATTCAACAGGAAAGATAAGACAGGAAATATTCTGTGGACTGTATTCCATTCAAAATTTATAAAAGGAATTTCACAGTCTAAGTTATTACCGTGTTTCTCCAACAATATGCCCTCCCAATAGGAAGTCCCAGAATGTTTTCTAGGCATAAAATGAATTTAAATTTAGGCCTATTTTAAAACATGCAAAATGGGAGGGAAGGGAAGGGGGGACTTGGCGTTAGAAGCACCTCGCAGGCAGCCACGCCTCGCCACCAGCCGCTTCTAACAGCCAATCATGCCAGAGCGGGGGGCTCCCTACCCCTGCCAAGCACCTTTGCTGCAGACCCTGGTCAGCGGGCAGGCAGCGTTGGCGTGGATGTCTGCCGGCAGCATTTCAGCCACTTCCCAGGCCTCTGTACCTTACATGGAAGTTACAGAAGCGGCTCCACCACCCAAGAAGTGGCTGAAACGCTTCCACAGTTCCTGCCGCTGCTGTTGTTGGAGACAGCGCTGGTGAGAGGGACAGCTGCAGCTCGGCCTAGGCACACTTGGAATGCAGGAATGGGCGTGCACCAGGACTTTTGGAAACTTGCAGAGCCCGAGGCTGGAGTACCAAGGGTAGCAGCTGTAGAGACGCTCACTCAGCTCTTCTCATGCCCAACCAGCCACTTGGAATTAAACGAAAACGCAACACGCAGCACTCCCAGGTACCTCAAAATGTTTTTTTCCCTGTTGCGGGGATGGGGGGGAAAGCAGGAGCGACTCAAATGCTGTTGTTGGAGACGGCGCTGGTGAGAGGTGCCAGCGCCAGCGGGAACTATAGAAGCTATGGAGGCCCAAGAAGCATTTGAAACCCTGCTGGCAGACATCCATGCTGATGCCGCCCACCCGCTAACCCAGGTCTGCAGCAAAGGCACTTGGTGGGGGTAGGGAGCCCTCCATGCTCCACCATGATCGGCCGTTAGGAGTGGCTGGTAGTGAGGCGTGGCTGCCTGCAGGGTGCTCTAGGCGAGAGTGCGCAGGGGGAGAAATTAATTCACCCCCAAAAGACATCCTAGCCATTTTTTCGGGGCTCAAAAAAAAAATAAGACCCAGCCTTATTATATGAGAAACACAGTATCAGCTTGAAGTATAATACTTGGTGCCTTAAAATTAAAATTTCCATAGAATGTGGGAATTCATGCAATTGACAGAAAGATAACTCATGTATTGTTGATCATTCTAGTGAAGACCTATCTGCAAGAACCAACAGAAACCATCAATATGTACTTTTATTGAGAAAATGAGTTACCTTGAATGATCAACAATGCATAACATGAAATAAAATTGCAGAGGTTGCAAACAACAGCATCTAGCTTTACCTTGCTGATTGTATAATATTATATCACATCATATCTCCTTAAAGAAACAATGGCAAACTGCTTCATCTTGTGATGTAAATTGTGCAAGTATATTAATGTTGATTCAGGTTGATTAACTCACTTATTTACACACAAAATATGGGAGAGATTGGGCAGCTTGCCATCCTTGTAAAATATTTCACATTTCTTTTCAAAGATAACATTTGGAGGCATGCCTTTTTCTGGGAAGCCCAGTTCAAACAGCAGAAAGAATTTCAAAGGCTGCATGGAAAGCATAATCTACAATACCAACAATATCACAGATATGGCCAGAAGGAAGAAGCTGGAACCTTCTACTGGGGTCAGTACATTGCTTTATGTCATCTAAAGGGAAAAATGGCAGTTTGCATATTATTCATATATATTTGAAATCCATTTTTATACTACATATCTAGATACACATTTTAGCATTTGTGTGAACAAACTGAATTAAGAACAATTTTTAAATGGATCTTTGGAATTTTTTCCCATCATGTAGTGAATGTCTATTTGATAATCCAAATGAAAGCTGTTAAGCTTCACATATTATCAGTTAAAAAAAGTTATATTTGGGATTTCAAGAGGTGAAAAAAAGAAAAGCATTGCACAATGATCCTTACTTGTTGTTTAGTCATTTGTGTTGAAATTCATAAACCAGATTGCAATTTTGAAAATATCTATATATATAAAAATGTCTCTCTCTGTGTGTGTTCCAGCATAACTCTGGAATGCCTCAAGCAATTTCAACCAAATTTGGTACACAGATGACTTACCCTCTGGAAACAAATACTGTAGAGAATAAGACACCCCAAACATCCCTTGGTGGGGTTTTGCCTTAAAATGGCTTCTACTGTACAGCACAGTGGACTTGCTCTGGTAACAGCTTCACAATACTCCACAAGGGAGCTCTCTCTTATGCAGGAATAGAAGAATTGTGATGCTGCATGAGAGGCAGTACAGTAGCGTGAGTTCTGACTTACAAATTCAGGACTGGGATAAATAAATACCCGGGCAGCACTGGGTTATCAGCTAGTTCTTTAACAAAATTTAAATAATTCACATAAGCACATTAAAACAAGTTTATTTGTGTCACTGAGGCTAGTTTTTTAAATATATATATTGTTTTTAATCTCCACTGTTGCTCTTGCCATAAGTAATTTCAAAACTATTTTTAGGCAAGTATATCATTCAAAATAACATATCGTGTATTCCTCAGGCTATCCTGCTAAACTAGGCTAACTTTAGATACTTAATAGGTCTTGGGTGGCTATATTTTTGTATGCCCTTTGATGGATGCATTTTTATTAATGTATTGATATTTATGGGTGATATACTAGTTTTTTTCTGAACAGCAAGATAATTGGAAGGGTATTATGATATGTTTGCCAAAGACCATTAAACATTATCTTATAAATCTATGCTGCACTCTTTGGATTGGGTAATCCACTTATATTGGATTAACAAATGTGCATAATGAGTGCATGAAATAAATAGTGCAAAGTTTACATGTGATAATAGCTGATTTGAACACTTCATTGTTTGTAACATTCTTTCTGAAAAATTAAAAATGTAATTTTTTAGCAACAACTTAGCAACTAATTGATCATCCTTACTATTAAGAAATCTCTCTTAGTTGTAGGTTGCATGTCTCCTTGATTAGTTTCATCCATTGGTTCTTGTCTTGCTTTCTAGTGCTTTGGAATATAGTTTGTCCTCTTCATCATAGTGGCAGCCCCTCAAATACTGGAACACTGCTATCTCTTTGGTCTAGCTATTACTGGTTTTTTGTTTTTTGTTTTTTTTGTACTGTAGTTCTTATCAGAAGTCATCATTTTAAAAAAATACATCCATATTTTTCCATACGACTTTGAGACTTTTGAGGTTCTTCATAGGCTTTTGAGACTCTATAGCCATGATGGCGAACCTATGGCATGTGTGCCTCGTGTGGTATGCAGAGCCATTTGTGCGGGCACACGATCCCCAGCCACACTTACCTACACTGCACATGCGCATGCCTCCCAGCTGATTTTTTGGCCCATTTGGGGCCTTTTTCGTCTTCCCAGAGACTCGAGGGAAGCCTCTGCAGCCTTTGGAGGCTGAAAAAGAGGCCTGTTTCATCACTTCCTGTATTTCCGGAAATACCGGAAGTGATGAAACAGGCCCATTTTTCGGCCTCCATAGGCTGCAGAGGCTTCCCTTGAGCCTCTGGGAGGCCAAAAAGGCCTCAAACAGGCTGAAAATCAGCTGGGAGGCGCACTGTGCAGTAAGGGGCTGGCGGGGAGAAGGGGGATTGCGCGCGCATGCTCAGCGGGTGTGGGGGGTGCATGTATTGCCTTCTGGGTGCTGGCATACGAGTGCGAGCATGCAATTTTTGGCACAGGAGCCCAAAAAGGTGAGCCACAACTCCTCTCTAGGCTATTTGAGCAGTATAGATTCTCACAATCTCAGGCTCTCCATTTAAAAAAAAGTCTCTAATTCTACTATTACTATGTTACAGCTTGTTTTTTTAAAAAAAGTCATTTTATTTTTACACCCGCATTTAAATATTTAATCTTTGGATTTATGATTATTTCCCATTTTTTACTTCGTGTATCTTCATATTTTTCTTATTTAAAGATTCCCTACTCTTCTTGTGTTTTGCTCTAAGAATTACTTTATACAACTGCTTTTCAGATATCTTCAAAGATGCCTAAAGTGGCTGAGGAACATATTGTAGAGTGACTAAATAACCTTTATACACTAATCATCAGGTTTTATGACATTTAACAGCTGATTTCCAAATTGTCCCTTGAATAACAAAACCTTTGAATAAGTAATTGCATTCTTCATCAGAGAGAGCGATCCAAGGAACTGATACAGAATGCAATATTGTTCTATATTATTGATGTTTTATACTGTATTTCTAACACTGTTGCAAGAATTTGTATATGTAGTGTAGAAATGCATTAGTGCATCAACAACATATTATTTTGGAGGACTTACTTGATTTTCCAACAGAAATTGTGGCTGTAAAAATGGCATTTATTTCAAGCTGAGTTATCTCTATTGCCTTACTAGTAGGAAAACAAGATCAATTTTGTACTAATTAAATCAGCATAGATTTTCATTTCTTTTCTTCATATTCACTTTATTGTTATTATTGCTCTGGGAAATTGCATTAATGTAAAAAAATGGCTTCAGTAATATATCCCTTTAGAAATTTAAAAGAAAGGCTACCTTATACTTAGCCTTTAATCTATTTTGTGGGTTTTTTTTAAATCAGAAAAGCATAAATGTTAGTCTAATAGCCAGATGTCTTTAAATATTAATTTTGACACACTGTAGACTTTCAGGGCAATAATGCTCTCTCAGCCTCTGTCTCCACAGTTGTATTACAAATTAAAAATAACCCAAACAAGGTTGTTGCAGGTGTTTTTAATTTTTTTTAAATATCTAAGAACAATATTATATATTTATTACATCTGTGTTTCCTTTCTGCTTTCCAGGTACAATAGTATACCTGGATATTTTAGAATATTTATTAATTCCAAGGATTGTCTAAACGATTTAGAAGAATAATACTTGTCACTATTATTTAATTATTACATATTTTTCTATAAATTAATATGTTATAAATGTCTATATTTCACTGGGTCAATACAATTATTTTATTAGCGAAGCTATGTAGATATTATTATATGTTTTTCATTTTGTTTTTACATAGGGGAATTTAAGCTTTTCCTGTGTGGAGCCTCATACAGTGCCAGTATTTTTCAATGCTACTAGTTTCCTGGAAGTGCCTGGCCATCCAAATCGTGAATTATTCTCAGTCAGTTTTCAATTTCGAACATGGAATCCAAATGGAGTTTTGTTATTCAGCAATTTTGCTGAAGGATTGGGAAGTATACAGATTGACTTGACTGAGGGAAAAATCAATGTCCGTATCAATGTTACTGGAGTGAAGAAGAATAAAATCAACATATCTTCAGGTGAGCATAGCAACTTGTGTGTGTGTGTGTGTGTGTGTGTGTGTGTGTGTGTATTATAAAGTATTTCTTCATGTGATTTTGAACTTTCCTACTTGATAGAAAGTTACTTGGTTACCAAAAAATTTTTGTTTTAGATTTGATGAAAAAATAGAAGTTATATTTTATTTTTTGTAAAGGAATTTATTTATTTATTTATTTATTTGATTTGTCAATTGTTTACAAGATAATAAGTATAAGTGTATTCATAGTTATGAATACATGAAATGGGTACATATAAGAAAAATAAAATAAAAATAAAAGAAACAATAGGACAGGGACGGTAGGCAAGTTGGTGCGCTTATGCACGCCCCCTAGAGACCTCTTAGGAAAGGGGTGAGGTCAATAGTAGACAGTCTAAGGTTAAAGTTTTTGGGGTTTGGGGAAGAAACTACAGAGTCGGGTAGAGTATTCCAGACATTGATCACTCTGTTGCTGGAGTCGTATTTCCTGCAATCAAGCTTGGTGCGGTTAACCTTGAGTTTGTATCTATTGTGTGCTCTTGTGTTGTTATGGTTGAAGCTGAAGTATTCATTGACAGGTAGGACATTGCAATGTATGATTTTATATACCATGCTTAAATCAGACCGAAGACGGCGTAATTCAAGGTTTTCTAGTTCTAGAATTTCAAGTCTGGTGGCATAAGGTATTCTACAATGAGTAGAGGAGTGGAGAACTCTTCTTGTGAAATATTTCTGGACTTTCTCAATTGTGCTAATATCAGATACATGATGTGGGTTCCAGACTGATGAGCTGTATTCAAGTATTGGTCTAGCAAATGTTTTGTATGCTCTAGTTAGTAGTGTGATATTACCAGAGAAAAAGCTACGTAGGATTAGGTTAACAACTCTTAATGCCTTTTTGGCTATGTAGTTGCAGTGGGCTCTAGCACTTAGATCATTAGAGATAGTACTCCAAGATCCTTGACAGAGTTTGGATCATCAACAAGGTCTTGACTATTCAGCCTGTATTTTATTTTCTGATTTTTTTTGCCAATATGTAAGACAGAGCATTTATTTGTTGAGATTTGAAGTTGCCATTTGTTTGACCATTCTGATACATAGTCAAGATCTTTTTGAAGGGTAGCAGTATTGTCTGTGGTATTGAACAGCTTTACATCATCAGCGAAAAGAACGCAGTTGCTCTTAATATGATCACAGAGGTCATTTATGCAGAGTATGAAGAGAGTTGGTCCTAGAACACTGCCTTGGGGGACACCACTATTGACAGGTACAGAATTTGACAGGACACTCCCAATTTTGACCATTTGTTGTCTGTTTGACAGGAATGCTTCTATCCAGTTATGCAGTTGTCCAGAGATACCATAGGATTTTATTTTTAGGAGTAGTTTGTCGTGTACCACTGAATCAAAGGCTTTACAGAAGTCTAAGTAGATTGCGTCTATTGCTTTGCCCTGATCGAGTTGTGTCATCCATATGTTTTTGCAGTGTAAGAGTTGCAGATTACAGGATAGTTTTTTTCTGAAACCAAATTGTTTATTGGAGAGTAGGTTGTTTGTCTCTAAGTGGAGGATGATGGATTGGTTAATAATTGATTCCATGACTTTACAGGTGAGGCAGCATAAGGAGATTGGTCTGTAATTTTCAACTAGGCTGGGGTCTCCTTTTTGAAGATGGGGATGACCGTGGCTTGTGACTATAGGTTAGGCAAGGAGCTGGTCCTGAAATATTTTTCAAAGATTATGCTTAGAGGTTTGGCTATGGCAGTGGGTAGCTTTTTTAAGAAGTAGGCACATATTTCATCCGGTCCAATAGATAGAGATGGTTTTAGATTGTGAAGTGCTTTTTCAATATTGTCTTCTGTAAAATTGATATGTATTAGATCATTGTAGTTATCTGTGGTTCAGCTAGGAAATATTGGGCATGATCCATTGCTGTTTACAAATACTGAGCCAAAGAATGTGTTAAAGATGTTGGCTTTAATGGTGTCATCGTTGCAGTCTTTACCATTAGGTCCTATCAGGGGTGGGA
Source organism: Pseudonaja textilis (assembly GCF_900518735.1). The sequence continues at coordinate 12,528,457 of NW_020769326.1, forward strand.
TGGATCTTGAGTCTTTTAGTTTGTTGTTTACAAAATTGTAAAAAGCACAGGTGAAATTGGTGCTTAGAAGGTTTTCCTCTTGTTTAATGTGATAATTGGTGAATTCAGTCGTTATCTGGTGGCATGAATTTTTGTATTGACTTTTGAAATTGGCAACATGACCAGATTTGTTTTTCTGCCAGAGTGATCTCTTTTTGGATTGAAGTTTCCTTATTGTTATGGGTAATCTGTTTTTTTGTTTTGTTTTGGGAGTTGTTGTTGGTACATATAGTTTGATGACTCTTTTGACTTCAAGTAAAAATATGTTGTAATGGTCTTCAACAGTATTGCATCCAGTGAATAGAGATTGCCAATCAAGGGATGAGAGATCGTTGTCTATAAGATCATAGTTGCCTTTTTTGAAGTTATAATTGGGGATAACGTCATTGTGGTGGTTTTTGTGTGGGCGTATGTTGAGACAAAAGTCAATCATATTGTGGTCACTGCTGGAAAAGGGTTCTTTAGTTTGTATTCCGTAAATTAAATTCAAACTATTGCAGAAGATGAGATCGAGGCAGTTGTTTAGTCTAGTGTTGTTGGTTACTAGTTGTTCCAGTCCCAGATTTGTAACAGCATTGTAGAAGGTTGCATGTATGGTTTCAGTTGTACATTCATTTAGGGTCCAGTCAATATGAGGTAGATTGAAATCACCAAGAAAGATAAAAGGGTATGGGCAGGATGCTGCCCATGTTAGTAGTGTATTTAGCTTGTTTATATGTTCGATTTCTTACTTATTGAATTAGTTATATTTAAGTATAAATAGTTGAAAGTTTATCTGTCTGGAGTATAGTGTTAAAATTCATAATGGAGCTGAATTCAATCACTTTGGGATAAAGGATATGTTGTGGGGTGAGGAAAGAAATTATTCTTCCAAACACAATGGAGGATATGTCACTAATAAATATTATAATCAATGTATAGCAACATTTTTAAAGAATGACATGAATAAACTTAAATCAGGACAAACCTTTTTAAAAAAATATTTTTTTTTATTTTTATATTTTAAAAAACATCTCTTTTGGCGAACAGTGTGGTTCCAAGTTTTTACATTTCAGTACAAACATGATCATCTTACATATTCATCTTACATATTCATCTTTCTTATTCAATTTCATATCACATTAATACATATTCTATTTTCCTTTAAATATCTCACATATTAAATTCATTACACTTATTTTATCCAATCCCTGTTCATATCTTAACTTATTTCATTTTTCTTAAAATATTCTCATCTTATTTTATAATATTATCTAAGATTCTTATTTCATTTCATATTCATTACACATACTGCTTTTATCTATCACATTTGCAATTTTATCACATATTGTTATTCCATTCATTATTCAATAAATTTTATCCTTATTCTAATAATTCAAAAAATTGTCCCTTTTATCTCAATTAGAATTTGCCACCTATTTACCTTATACATTCCTTCAATTTATTCCCTTTAATTCATTGTAAAAATTTATCATAGTATAGTCATTTTTTAATTAACACATTCTACATTGCTAACAATATTCTCCTAATTACTACATATCACATATGCATATATATTTTAAGTCAGATTCTGCATGGTATTCTTTTTTTCAATTACCTTATAAATCATCTATATATTTCAAAAATATTAATCTATTCAATTAATTGTAGAAACTGATATTAATCTTTTCATTATAATTCTCATAATTCATTTTAATTTTATTCATTGCTTTATTAAATATCAGTTAATATTCTTATAATAAATTTCCATTTCCATATCTATTTCAATAAAATCTATTAACAATAATCCTTAAAGAAAAGAAGAAAAAATATCAGTTCCAGTCTTATCTATTTTTAAATCCTTATTCTTATATAATGCAGCAAATTATGTTGCAGAATCTCCCTCCCTATTCTTCTTCTACCCCTTTGTCTCACCCTCCAGACTATATAATTTCTTTTCATTCTTCTTTGCTTTCTGCCTCCCTTCATTTTCTGGTCCTTGTTTATTTTGTCCCCCTCGCTCTCTCAATCTTTCATCTGTAATTCCCTCTTCTGCTGTTTTCTTTTCCTTTGTTTAGCTTTCCAAACAATTCCCCCTTTAATTATCACATCAAACCTCAAATTTTTAACTTTAATTCCCCCCTCCCCCGTTTTTAATATTCATTGTTCCACTTGTTCTTTAAAACTGGTTTCCTCTTTGTTTAACTTCTCCCCCTCTGGTTCTCTTTGTTCTTCTTCAATATGAATTGTAATTTCTAATTTTTGTAGAATGATACTGTACATTTCCATGTTTTCTTTCATCATTTCCATCATATATTGTAATTCCAGTCTCATTTCCACACATAATTTTCCCATTTTGTATGCTTTTTCTCCCCCCTTCTTTAATAATTATATCCAGTCCAAATGTTCAGTAGTTTATTTCAACCAGTGTCTTTTATATTTAATTTCAACAATCAATGTCCATAAGTCTTTGTTTCCAGGTTCCTTCTGTTAATTTCTTTTCTAACTTTTTTCCAAAATCACCAAATAATCCAAGGCAATTTCTTCACATATCTTTTTCCTTTGTAGTATTCTAGTATTTCACTTTTCAGGTTTTTTATTTTATTATAGTGGAGTTCTTCTTATTTCCTTTTAAATTCCAATTTTAGAAAGACCAAGCAGTTTTCAAAGAGTCACTGAATTTTTTCCTGTACCATTAGGTGGTGCTCTCAGTTCTGTTTCCATGTTCCACCCTTTCTTTTCCCTTTTCCCTTTTTAAACTTTTATTAATTTCGCTAATTCCAGTTATTAGCTATTACTTCTTTTTAACAAGTTCAATTCTAGCATTTACTTATGCCTATTTAGTGCCAAAAGTCCAACAATTATCTAGTTTAATTTCCAATCCTTTTGTAAACAAATATTTTCCTCTAAATTTTCCACTTCCAAATTAATTCATTTCAATGCTCAAAACCAATTTCATAAGTTCAAATTTTCTTCTCACTCTCTCTGGTTGCCACTTTTAAACACTTTCATCAAAAATAGTTCTTTATTTCTTAATTCCGGGGTACCTTAATGTCCATGTGCACTGCCTGGTTCACACACGACTCACAACTTTACCACTCCAGCACAGTCTTAGTTTCCCGGGCTGCCTCCCATCTTCATGTGGCCATTTTGGACCACCGCTGCAACTTGTCATCGGAGGGGGTTTATCTTGTCAGGGAGGGGAGATGCAGCTCCCTTCAACCCTCCAAGTGGTTCCCCTTTCTTCACCACCCCTCTAGGGTGGTTCTGATATCAATCGGGACCCTCCAACAAGTGAGCACAGAGTGAAACCATGCACAATTGCGGATTCCACTGTGACGCGACAGAAGAACAACCGGAAGTCTAATCAGGACAAATCTTAAGGAACTTGAATTTTAAATGTTGATATTAGGGAAGATATCAAAAGAGAGTAGAAGAAACAGAGGCAAGGATAACAATCAATGCCATTTTCACTAAAAACAAAAAGAAGAAATAGATCAGCAAATAGAAGTGATGCTTAATAGGAAAATGGTATATTATGCATGGTTTTCCATATAAGAATGAGCAAAAAAGTCAAAATAATAGTTAAGGCTGTAACACTGAATCCTTGATCATTTTTGGCATTGTTGTATCTGTAACTGTGCATATAAAAAGGGGATGAGAGAACGAAAGACTGTATATCAAGAGTATACTAGAGGCAAAGAAACTGGGCAGTTTTGAATTTTTTCATTGTGACATTAATGTTTTGATACTTCTGTTGAGATAGTTGCATGCCAGACAATTGTAATGATAGCCTCATTGTTGTGGACTTGACTTTACCAAATTCAATTGATGCTTTTGGCATATTATTGATATGGGCCTCTAATAGCATTAGCATAACAATTTAGATGTTTTGAAAATAACTAAAATATTGACCCAAAAGGGAAAGTCTGTTGCTTTAAAATGAATCAGCTCTAGATGATGAGCAACAATTCATTTTATGCTCTTCTGATACCAGGCCTATAATTTGACCCTACCACCACCTACTCACTAGAACCAGGTGTTAACATTCTAAGCAGTTCGGAGAACTGGTTGTTAGAAGAAATTACTGGCCTAACCCTGTAAGGAAGACAGGAAGGAATCATTCTGGTGTTGCTTACAGAAACTGCCTCTCCATTAACCCTTATTACATTCTTTTCTGAAAGTTGCTTAGTCCCGGGTTAAAACTCTTTGTACAGACACAAATTCAAATTCATATTCATTTTATATACCATTCCATATCTTATTAGCATTTTCAATTTTCTATATAGCTTCTCCTCTCTTTTAAATTTTCTTAATTTTATTTTATTTATCTCATCTCAATTCGAATCATAATATTTATTATTCTTTGTCTGTTCTATTTCCAGCTATCCATTTATCTTTCTTCTTTAAAGAAAACTTCTCCTGTACACTAATTGGAGTATGATGCCTTTATCTCTTTCCCCTACATTTATGATACTTAATATAGAATACATAGCTTACATTGGGATTCTGTTTGGTACATTCTAAAATTATACAATATTATCAATACCAATACAAATCTATTCATTAATATTAATGTTCATTTATATCTTAAACACTTAGCACATTACTTTTCAATTAAATCACATACTTTTACGGGAGCACCTACTTTCCATAATTATCCCCCCCATCACATATTTTGAATCATTATTTCATTAGGATGTTCCCCCTTCTCCTACTCCAAATCTCTCATTTCAAAAAAAATTCCACTAGAACAACATAGTCTAATCATTAATATTAACAGTCATTTATGTCTTAAACATTTTATCCATTTCAGTTAAATATCATGCCTTTATGGGAACACTTATGCTTTCCATGATTATTTCCCCGCCACATCACATATCTTAAGTCATTGTTTCATTAAAGTGTTCCCCTTTTCTTGACAAAAAATTCACTAAATTATACTAAATATTTTATCACATTTTAAATTGCATATTATTTCCAATACATTATTTACATTCTTGACAGGACTAGACTTCCTGACTCAGGAACATCTCTGGAGTTTTTCCCCCCTCCTTTGCTGGTACTTTGCTTGTGTGGAGTAACCATTCAAAGTTACAATGGCACTGGAAAAAGTGACTTATGACCATTTTTCACACTTACAACTGTTGCAGCATCCCCACAGTCATGAGAGGCCAGGCGAGGAGATGCGTGCCTCAATGTGAGTGATATTGAGTTGGCCATGCCCAGCCAATGACATGACCACCAAGCCATGTCCACCCAGTCACATGACCACCAAGCCACGCCCACCAACTAAGCCATGCCCACAGAACCGGTTGTTAAAAAATTTGAATCCCACCCCTGGCAGGGTTCCAATGTGAAATAGCAAAACAATGCAGAATCAAAAGCTATTTACAGCTCCACCAAAGTAGCTATTATTAACACATTTAAACAAACGTTAGCAGATCAGCACAATCATCTACTTTGTAAGTGTTTCTCATAGGCTCTTTCAGGTTCTTGTTAAGGTTCAGCATACTTCTAGCTGCAAAAACCTTCTATTTGAAAACAATTGTTTGACATGGGAATTTAGCTGTTTAACACCCACTATTTGATTCCTATATAAAGTGGAGAAAAAGCAGATTTCTCCAACCATAAATTTTGGGTATCTAAAAATCAGTTATGTTGCATAACTTTTGCCTTTGCTCATTAAATAGACAAAAAACAATGGGGGGACCTGGGATTAAAGTTATTGAGCAAGGTGATAATGTGAGCATTCACTTGATGACCATCATGATATCTGACCAAAATTCTGGAGCCAATTGTGGCTATAGTTCAAGGACTATCTGTTAAGTTCGGATAATGAGAGGCTGAACCAGGGCATGGGTGTAACAATACTTTATTAGAATAATAAAGGACTGAACGTGCTTGCCAAGCCTGGAACTGGCTCGCAGCGATCAGCGACTGGTTGGACCCCGCAGCCTGCTTTTATAGCTGGCTGCTGGGGAGAACCAGCCAATGAGAGAGGGCAACCGCCCCCGCAGCGCGAACGGACCTGGGTGGGAACTTCGTTAAGTTCCAGGGACATAACACCCCTTCCCCCCAGATGCGAACACGCATAGTCCTTAAGGTACGCGGGAGGCTTATGCTGGTGCCCAGAACGGCGCAACTCGGGTGAGTTGTCTGGTAGTTCAGAGTCTGCAGAGGAAGGTCGGACCGGTGGGGTGTCACGAACGCGTTCCTCGGTCAGTGCTGGTTCGGGACTCGTAGGGCTGGTCACTGGGGATGTGCTCCCGTTGACTGGTTCGGACTGGTCAGCCGTCTGGTGGTCACGGTTCGTGTTCGGGCTCCCTGGCTCGGCTGCAGGTGTAAACAGGTCACCGGAATTGGTGCTGATGTGGGGTTGATGCTGTAGCCTTGCACCGGTCTGCAACCATGAGTCACTGCTAACGTGAGTGCCTTGGAGCTTCCGCAGCTGATCCAGGTGCTTTTTCCAGATTCGGCCATCTTCCAGTCTGACTCGATACGACCTGGGTCCGGTGATGGCCACGATCTCGCCCGGGATCCACAGAGGGTCTCCAGCGAAGTTCCTCGCGAACACGGTTTCCTGTAAGACAAAATGCCTAACCCCCGATGTGGAAGCGAGGGGAGAGTCAGGGCAGTAATGTGGGTGAAGCCTGTCCAATACAGTCCGCAGGCGTCTACCCATCAGGAGTTCGGCCGGGGACTTATTAGTGACTGTGCACGGGGTTGAGTGCTGGCTCAGCAGAAACGGGAGAGTCTGTGGTGCCAGTCTTCCTTGCTGAACCTAGCTAGAGCTTCTTTAGTGGTCCTAACGGCTCTTTCTGCCAATCCATTACTGGCAGGATGAAAGGGAGCCGTGAAGATGTGGCGGATGCCCAGATTGGCAGCGAAGCGACTGAACTCGGCCGATGTGAACTGGGGGCCATTGTCGGAAACAATTGAGTCTGGTAGCCCGTGCGTTACGAACAGGCGAGTTAATACCTTGGTAACCGCTTGCGTGGTGGTTGTGGATAGTTGTGCTACGTCAATCCATTTAGAGTAAGAGTCCACGACCACCAGGAACATTTTGCCGTGCATCGGGCCCGCTAGGTCGATGTGAATCCTGGACCAAGGTGCGCTGGCGCTTTCCCACTTAGTGGGGGTGGCAATTGGAGGGGATGGACGGGATTCCTGGCAGGGATGGCAGGAGCTTACCCATCTGATGATGTCATCGTCGAGGCCAGGCCACCATACGTAGCTGCGTGCTAATGCCTTCATCCTGACGATGCCAGGGTGGCCCTCATGCAACGCCTCCAAAACTCGGGTACGCAGTGAGGTCGGGATGACCACTCGTGTGCCCCACAGCAAACAGCCCTGCAAACTGGATAACTCCTGTAGGCGGGTCTTAAAAGGCGTGAATTTGGTTTCAACATCACTGCCCGGCCACCCCCTCCTCACCCAGTCCAGTACCTGGGCGATCGTTTTGTCTGCCTTGGATTTGGCGGCAATGTCAAGGGCAGTGATGGGGAGGTCCAGTTGGGTGACCTCAAAGATAGCATGGACCGGGGCAGGATCCTCAGCTGGAGCAGGCAGGGGGCAGCGGCTGAGGGCGTCTGCGTGGGACAATGTTTTACCTGGACGGTGTATGAGTCTATACGAGTATGCCGCTAGGAAAAGAGTCCACCTCGTCATTCTAGGAGACAGGACTTGAGGGGTCTGTTTGTCACCTGCTAGTAGACCCAGGAGAGGCTTATGATCCGTGACCAGCTCGAAAAAGTGGCCAAAAAGAAATTCATGAAATTTCTTCACTGCTGCAACAGCTGCTAAAGCTTCCTTATCGATTTGGCTATAATTGCGCTCTGTTGCAGAGAGCGTCCTGGAAAAAAAAGCGATGGGAGCCTCGGAGCCATTGGGGAGCCTGTGGCTTAACACTGCCCCAATTCCAAAAGGGGATGCGTCCGCTGCTAGCACTAATGGAAGGTTGGGGTCAAACTGAATGAGGACCGCCTCCGACGTGAGTAGTGATTTGACTGCGCGAAAAGCGGAGTCTTCCTTGTGTCCCCAATGCCAAGACGATTTTTTATCCAAAAGTCTGTGCAGGGGTTCCGCCACAGATGCTTTATGGGGCAGGAAAGATCGTAAAAATTCAATAGCCCCAAGAAGGCCTGCAGTTCCGCTTTGGAGGTTGGAGTGGGTGCCTCGTGAATTGCCTTAACCTTGGACTCCAGGGGGGTGAATGCCTGAGGCGTCAATTTTATAACCCAGAAAGTCCACCTGTCTAGTGGCAATGGCACATTTTTCTTTTTTTAATTTGAGGCCATGCTGTCTGAACCTCTCTAACACTGCTCGAACTCTCTGGAAGAGTTGGGGTCTGTCCCTGGCCGAGACTAAGATGTCGTCGAAGTAGGGTACTACACCAGGGAGGCCCTGCAAAATCCGCTCCATGAGGGATTGAAAAATGCCTGGGGCAACACTTACGCCAAATTGGAGACGCTTGCACCGGAAAGCACCCCTGTGGGTGACAATGGTCTGGAGTTCCGCTGTTTGGTTGTCAACAGGGAACTGTTGATACGCTTGAGACATGTCCAATTTGGCAAAAATGCTGCCAGGTTCAAAAGTGTGTAATAAATGCTGAATGACGGGCACTGGGTAAGCGCTAACTTGTAAAAACTTATTAATTGTGGTTTTGTAGTCCGAGCAAATTCTCAGGCTACCGTCTTTTTTGAGGGGTGTGACAATGGGCGTCTCCCATTTGGCGAAATCTGTTGGCTCAATGACCCCTTGTTTTAATAATTTATCCAGTTCCGCATCTAATTTAGGCCGAATAGCGAATGGGACTCTACGAGGTTTTAGCCTGATTGGGACTGCTTGGGGGTCGACTGAGAATGAGATAGGGGTACCGTTATAACACCCCAGCTCATTGCTGAATACGTCTGAGTAGTCAGCGAATAAGGAGTCAGTGTCAGAGGTTGAGACAGCATGGACTCCTGTTAACCCTAGGCCGAGATGGGGGAACCAATCAAGCCCCAAGAATGTGGGGAGGTTGCCGTTAACTACCACTAGAGGTAGGTGGCCTTTGAAAGTTTTAAAATTAACAAGAAACTTGCCTCTGCCGATTACAGGAATGTCCTTCCCCTGGTAGTCCTTCAGGCTAAACTGGCACTTCTGGAGCCGGTTTCTGGATAGACTGGGCTGTAGTCTCTTGAGGGTGCTCCAAGAGATAATTGAGAGCGCTGACCCCGTGTCAACCTCCATGCGACAAGGTTTACCTTCTAACAAAACGGAGAGAGAGATTTTACTAATGGCATGGCAAGCGTGCTTAGCATGGTGGCGAGTACGACAGTTCAATACTTGCCTTTGGGGTCCAGAATGTGAAAAGGAAGGGTGCCTTTGTGCCGAGTTGTGAGCGGCTTGACAGACTCTAGCGATGTGCCCCTTTTTGTGGCAAATGTTGCAGGTGGCTCCCTTGAATTTGCAGGTGGCCCTCAGGTGAGATCCACCACAGGATAGGCACAGGGTGATGTGCTTGGGTGGACTGATGGTTTCTTGCTTGGCTCCTACCTGCGGGTGTCTGGCATGGGCGAGGCGGTGGATGTTGGCCGCATCGCTGGGGTCCTCTTCGATGACCACCTCTTCAGAGTGGACTGAAACTGCAATTTGCTTGGAAGCAGGACCTTGGATTTCGGTGGCTGAGTGTGCTGCCAGCTCCGCTGCCAGGGCTTCCTCGACGGCTTGCGCGAGGTTGAGGTCCTTCCTAGCGAGTAGGCGCCTTTGGAGGTGAAGATCCTTGACTCCGCAGACTAGCTGATCGAGGAGCATGTCATCCAGGTAGGTCCCAAACCCACAATGGAGTGCTTCAGTCCTGAGGGCAGCCATGTACTGGTTGATGGTCTCTTTGTCTGATTGCTTCCTCATTCGGAAGGTGAACCGCCTGGCAATCTGCGAGGGTCTAGGAGAATAGTGGTTAGTAAGGATTTCTAACAGTTCTGTCCAGGGAACGTTTTTTAACTCACGTGGAGCCACGAGTGCTGTGGCAGTATCAAAGACGATGGCTCCACAGTAGATCAGGAAATATGATTTTTTCCGGTGCTCCCCTGCATCAGCCAGCCCTATGGCGTCGATGTAGTGGTTAAAACGGTTCTTGTATGACTCCCACTTCTCCTCATCCGGCTTGAACGATGGGAAAGCTGGGTTGGAGTTCATGATGAGAATCTCGTTGGATAATCTGTTGAGAAAATCTCTCTGGGGCAGCAGCAGGAAGGTTTTTTGTGCCTATGGCAGGCAAGTGACTTCAGCTCTGGGGAGGTTTTCACAACTCTCTCCCTCTCTCTGGATTAACACGAGGTTAGGCTGTAACGGCCGTTGGCAGCGTTTTGAAATTCGCGCCTGCGTGGGCGTCAGTGACTTTGAAATACAGCACCGCGCTGTACTCTTGGGCGGAAATTCAAATGACAGCCGTTTGAATTTCGCGCCTAAAGAAACGAGCGGCTGCGGCTCGCAGCGCTTCACTTTCCCTGTAGCTGGCTAACTAGCGGCTACAGACGCTTCTCACTCTCGCTGTTTGCTGACCGCTCTCTCTGGCTGCGGATCAGCGTTCACTCTCGTTGCCTGCTGATCGTTCTCTCTGGCTGTGGATCAGCGGCTAGTGATTCAGCGGTTGCATTTTGCCTCTGGTAGCCATCCCACCTTCGTCGCCAGTGTTAAGTTCGGATAATGAGAGGCTGAACCAGGGCATGGGTGCAACAATACTTTATTAGAATAATAAAGGACTGAACGTGCTTGCCAAGCCTGGAACTGGCTCGCAGCGATCAGCGACTGGTTGGACCCCGCAGCCTGCTTTTATAGCTGGCTGCTGGGGAGAACCAGCCAATGAGAGAGGGCAACCGCCCCCGCAGCGCGAACGGACCTGGGTGGGAACTTCGTTAAGTTCCAGGGACATAACACTATCCGTTTGGCAAATCTCACATAACTCTTTTTAAAATCCACATTAACCTTGATTTCATCCTACTATTGTCTTCCAAATATCAGATTGTATCCTCCTAATTCCAAAATAATTATTTAATCTTTCTGTGAAGTATAACTAGATCTTATCAATTTTATGAAGTTATCTCCAAAACTCATGTCTTCTAATATCTTGAACAAGAAAGCTCGGTTAAATGATCAAGGCTTTATCTGCTTCAAGAAAAATCAGTGTGGCTTGTTCTTCATTATCTTGCTCCAAATATTACAGGTTATTCAGTGTATTTCTAACATTATCTTTTAGGTAATACCCCATGTTGATCCTCATGAATATCCTTCTTTAGATATTCAAAAATAGCCTTTGGTAATTTTTCCCCTAGGAAAATAGTTTAGAACTTGAAAATGGAATTCATCATTCAGGATGAAACACAGCTATTGTTCTGGCAGAGCAATTTGGCCATGGATTTTTGCCTGCCAGTCTCTGTAACTGTGTAGCTTTATAATGTGTCCTTTGGCAGCTTGGCATTTTCTGTTGACATTAATCGAGTAAAAGTGAACTTTTATCCCACTCTTTCTTGAAAGAGCATCCCCTTTCTGAAGCTTTATGTTTGTTTTCTATGCAGTTTACAGAACTAGGAGCCACAATAGGCCTGGGGGGAAAAGCTAAGCTTCTCTAACATTATTTAGATCTTCAAAAAGATAGCAATTCCCTTTTATAAGAGTATTTGCACATTTTACGATTTCAATTTCAAATGTTGCTGAAACGGTGCATGGATTCATGGGGAGAAGAGGCAAAAAGCTTGAGTTTTCTAAAGCAGATTTACACAGTTGATACTGTCTTGAGGAAATTTACTCATTAATTTTATGTATATGCAAAGAAACTAAAGTGTCTTATTTTTGAAATAGCTTCCATAAATGTGTAGTTTATTTTAATATGACAAGATTATTGGTAAATAGACAATAAATAGACAAAATGCACTGGATATTTCTCTGAGGTGTTCTGAAATGTGAATGTCTATCTGTAGAGGACAAAAGAAAACAGTGAGCTAATGCCACTAGTACTAGGTTTTGATTTGAAATCTTTAAAGCCCCCATTTTTAATGGTATACATTTTTGTTTCTTAGAATGCGGAAATACATAATCAAATTCTTAGTGTGATGTTTTATATCTGACATCTGCAGAGTTTTATCCAGTTATCTCTCAGAACAATTTAAACTGTTTTTATGTGTATCTATAACATAGTCAATATCCATTAAAAAAGAGTTCTTGTATTATCTATTATCTCATAGCCAATTCAAAAAATATAGAATCTTTTTAAAAACAAAATGCAGTCAAAATATTATTATTTATATTATATTTCTATTATAAATATTATTATTTCTATTATTTGCAAATAGAAATTAAATAGAACAATCAAAATGTGTTGATGGTGAAGTAAATAATGTAAATTAAGTAAATTATGACTATTATATCTTGGCATAAATGTGAATACAGCTTTCATGTATACTATTACATTAATAGATGTACTATTATTGATATTCTTTATTAGATTGATATTCTCTCATGCAGTAGAAACTAATAGAATTCAGAGATCATCAAGTAATCCAAATAGTCCCAAGTTATTTCTTCTTATTTCTTTTTCCACTTTCTCTTCCTGGGGTTTTTGTTGCGATGTTTCAGTTAAAATGTATCTTTTGGAAGTCTTGTTGAGATTTTGCTGTAAGTTCTTTTTTATTCCAGGCAGTCTCCTCCCTTCCAGATCCTGCCCTTTTATTCTTTTTCTCTCCTTTCCTGTTTTCAAAAGCTTTTGATTATCCAGAAATATTTATTATCCCTTTGACTTTTTATTTTCAGCATTAATGCCTATTAATGTCAAAGTGGATTTTTTTGCAATTTCTTGCTTAAGTCTCTTAGCTGTCAGTATAGGAAAAGGAGAAAAAAAAACCCCAAATCTTTTCCCTTTTCTCTCTCCTTCGCAGCTTAAAAACCTTCTTAGGGAACAATGTTATTGGTTTTTTTTAATAGTTTCAATTCCAGGATACCTTATTTGTTGCTTTTGCTGTTTGACCCGGTCAACCAAAACTTTCTCTTCTTATCTTCCTCCTGCACATTCTTTTCCAGTTGAGTTTTTCTTTGTGGTGAACATTTCTGACCACCGCTACAACCGCCTTTGAGAAAGGGAGTAATGGCCAGCTGGGGAGGAGAGATGCGGCTCTCCTCAACCCTGCAGGCTTTCTCCCCCTTCTTCACCACCTCTATGGGGTGGCTTAGCCCCAAAACCAGCCGGCTCGGGGCACTCCAGCGACAAGCACGGATCAAAGCCTCGCAGAGGTTTCAGTCTGTTGCCAAAGAAGCTCAAACCGGAAGTCCCCCATTGAAGTTAATGGACTATAATTAACAATATAGGAAGAATCTGAAATAACTTTTGCTATTGAATTTTGATTGATTAGTTTGTTGTCTTGAAATGAAAATATTGATCTGATTTTTTTCAAATATAGGATTGGTTCTTGCCCTCAAGAGGAGCATATAACTCAGGGGGATGGTTAGTTAATAAATAGGAAACAAATAAAAATGAAACAACACTCCAGTAAATAGGGCAGTGTCATTACTCAGTAGTTAAGATGCTGGGATTGTCGGCTGGATGGGTGTCTACCCACATACCCAACTATTGCATAACAAGGTAGGCACCCATCTTCACCTACCTCTTGCCTACCTAGCAGTAAATGTGAGTAGATAAACAGGTACCACTTGGGTGGGGAGGAAATAGGGTTCCATGTCATTCTGCTGGCCATATGAATGCAGAAGTGTCTTTGGACAGCCCTGGTTAATGGCCTTGAAACAGAGAGGAATGTTGCCCCCTATAGTTGGAAACAACTAGCAGAATAAAATCCTCAGGCAGTCCTATATCAACAAACAGCTCAAATCTACAAGAATGAGGGTTAGAAAAACTAAGGCCCAGGATGAACTAAGACTTGCAACAAATGTCAATAATAATAAGAAATGTTTAAAATAGAATAGAATTCTTTATTGACCAAGTGTGATTGGACACACAAGGAATTTGTCTTGGTGCAAATGCTCTCAGTATACATAAAAAAAGATACATTTGTCAAGAGTCAAGAATCATAAGGTACAACACTTAATGATAGTCATAGGGTATAAAAAATTTCATTCTACATGTAAATAAAAAGAAAAAAGTCAAGGAAATGTTCAGTCCACTAATAGAAGATAACATGTAAATAACAGGCAACAAGAGAAAATAGAAGTGGTTAATTCATTCTTTGCATCTATCTTCATGCAAAAGGAAAAAATAGTCCAACCTATCCAAAGCAACAATGTGTGCTGATAAGGAATAAGGAAGGAATATTCTTAGTTCTTCTTGGAAACTGGAGAAGACAACATTCAAAAAAATCAAAATGATCAACTAGAATTACCTGAAGGTAAGACTCAACCAGTGGGTTAATATATAATTTCATCCAACCAGTCTTTGAGAATCCTGCACAACTGTTCTCAAAAAAATGTGTTTTGGTTCCCACAATGAAATGATGAGAAAAAAACAATTCCACATACATTAGACCTTTTCCTGAAATGATGGCTGTCAATTTTCCAATTCATTTGATTCAGTTGAATTCTCTGGATTGTCACCACCTAAACTCATCCAATTATTTAATGAGGAACCTGAATATTCCAAGGCTTTGTAATGGAATATGGATGATTTTAACAGAGAACTACAAGAATATCATTGCAGCAAAGATAGACATTAATGTATTTTAAAATGACATTGTCATGATTCCAATAACTACGCTCAACTTATTAGAAAGTGAAAATATCTGTCTTCAGCAGACACAGTTCCCAGTAAGCCAAGATTTGTTCTCAATATATATGTAAAGTACAAAGTCTTGGAATATCCAGGTTCCTCATTAACATGAAGAATGTTCTGATTTATTGTTAAAAAATGCCAAATCAACCACAAATGTGGTCATCTGAAGTATTGTTTGTTAAAGGAAAAACATCTATATTTATCTTGCTACACATCTTTTTTCTTTAATAAAATGATAATTAAAAAGCAAAATAACAGCAATTTGACCATGGTCATTCTGTTTCTCTGTTTAGGTGAAGAACTATCTCTGAAAAGATTACTCAAAGCATTATCTAGTTCTCTCTACAATTCTGATCAACTAAGGATAAAGATACTGCAAAAGATATATAAGTTCAAAATGAAAGCTCTATAAAAGCAGATAGAGTGCAAAAAATAGTTAATAGGTATACAAAGCAACTTAATCTGGCAAAGTAAATGTTTATTAAATCTAGTTTATAAAATTGAATGCCAAGCATAAATCATTAACCAATGACTTGTTTGAACCATGCTGCACAGAATCAGACAATATTGTCTTTCTTCATAAATATATTGCATGTCTGTAACATAATACTAATGCAACATTTTGTTCCTTAAAATCATAGGTATATTTACATTTTGAAATTAATGCCACTGTTCAAGGATGGATCAGTTTCAAGTTTATTTGGCAGCACTGAATTTCAGTAAGTCACAATAGACATGGTTTCAGTGATAGACATGATTTCTCACTACTCTTTTTCCATTGTGGCCCTAAGATATAGACTTTTTTCCCTTTTTATTTTTATTAAGTATAATTTAGTGTCATACTAAACCACATATTATTGTTAATTTCACTAAAGGTTTGGGAAAAAAACTAACTTCATAACTTATTCATTGAAGCCCCTTATTACAGACATTGGTAATTGCAGTTAGCAGCAATTTAGACAAAACATGCTGTAATTAATTTTTAAAAAGGAAGCACAAACCTTTTCAAATGTTGGCAATCACACTGGAGATAATAATGAAAAATGCACAAGCAAAAAACTTAGTTTGATAAAACAGCATTTATTCGAATGCCCAATTGCTAGCATAATATGTGAGCCTGCTGTAGTTATAAATTAATAATTATGGATTAGTGTATTGTCTGAACACAAATGCTGGTTACATTATATCTTACATTATGTGTAAGCCCAACCATTGCTTATTATTTTAGACAATTTTATTCTATATTTCTAATTTCATTGTATAATAGAGCAAGATAATTACTCTAGAATTGTATTATAATATCTTTCAGTGGAAGATATTGTCAGTGGAATACTGTCAGTGGAAATTTGTTGGGAGACAGACTGCACAAGACTTGAGTATTTATTCTCATTTAGTGATGAGGAGGGAAAGACCAGGGAATAAACTGCACTTATTACAAATGTTGAAGATGTCTCCTACATTTTGTCCAAAATATCTGAAGAATTTGGAGATGTACAAAGATCAGAAAACTTTGTATTTGAACTTTGAAATAAGATAAGATTTCCCCTTTGAAATAATTTAAAACAGTTTTCCGCAATAATGCCTCTTCTTTTTTATATATATATAAAAATTTTATTTGGGTTTTCACAAAACATAATACAAGTAAAACTTCTTTTTTTGAGAATAGCATGGTCCCGGGTTTTCACTTCTCCATACAGACACAAATTCAATTTCATTTTCATCTTTGTGTTCTATTCCATATCTTATTACTATTTTAACATTTTCTCAATAATCTTTCCCTTCCCTTAGTTTTCTCAATCTTACTTTTAATTATCTCATTCCTTTCTAAATTCAGTTATATATATCTTTTTCTAAGTTTCAATACCCTTCTAGTCATATTTATACTTTTGTCTGTCCTGTTTCAATTTCATACTTTCTTTTGTCATTAAACAAATTTTTCCCCTGTAGTTACTAATTGGAGTATGACACCTTTGTATCTTTTAATTTTTATCCATTCAATTCTTATTTAAACTTCAATTTATGCCTTTACAATTATAGCATTCAATATAACATATAACTTCCAGTCGAATTCTGCTTGGTACATTCTTAAAATAAGCACGCAGCCATCATCTCTCCCAGGCCCAGCAAGACGCCATCCTCCCCACTGGAGGGAGTTGGGGGTTCAGGGAAGTGTCCTGTTAATCATTAAAGCAATCTGAAAGACCACCCTTTGGGCCCACCAGGATGATCTTCACCCAGCTCAGGCAAAAAGCCCAGGAGCCTCTCCACTCTACCCCATCCCTGCCCCCCAGTGTCTGCTCTGTTCAAATCAGAGATGTGGGGGAGGAAACAAGCCTTGGATTCCCAGAGCGTACCTGGGAGGGGGCTTGTCTAGGATGGAAACCAAGTTGGATTGGAGTTGGGATGGAGTCCCCAGGAGAGGATTTCCAAGCCTGCAGAGAGAAGTTTAAAAGAGTGGGACAAGAGAAGACAAAAGCTTCTTTAGTGACCTTCCTGCGATCCAAATGGTTGCAGTGGGAAATCGAGGCGGGGGAAATAGGGCTCTCTGAGGGGACAAAAAAGAGCAGCTGGTTCAGGAGGCAGAAATGCAGCGGGAATCTTGGGGTCATCTGATATTTATTCTGACAACAGCATATGTACATTGCATTGAGTTTGCATTTGCATTGAGTTTGCAGTTGGGAACCTGATGCATAGGCATGCCATGCCCTGAAGCGGCTGGGGATGCTGCCTTTGGGGAGCTTTCATCGGCCGATAGAAGCGGCCTCATGGTGAGGGGAGTGTGTGTGTGCCTCGCCCCGAGGCTGCTTCTACCAGCCAATCGAAGTGGCTGGTGACTGCACTTGGGGAGCTTCCATCACCTGAAAGGGACTGCCTAAAGGCGAGGGGACACAGGCAGTCATGCCAGGAGAAGGAGAAGAGAACTATTGCCAACTACATTCTTTAAAATGGCACAAGAGCTAAATTAAAAGATACATGGAGAGAACTAAATCTGCAGGAAATACAATATACCCTTTTTTCGAATCCCCACAATTCTTGGTCAAGAATAGACATAGTGTGGATGGATCCAGAATTGGGAAGGGATATAGAGAAAATTGAGATATTGATGAATACTCGGGCAGATCACAACCCTATAAAAGTGAAATGGAAAGGAGGAAAAGAGAGAGAGGTGGACTCTAAATCAGAGGATTTTGAAAGAAAAAAAGTGCAAATGTTGGAAAAAGAATTGGAAATATTTTTAACATAAATGTGAAGAACAAACAACACTACAAAATCTATGGGATACAACAAAAGCTTACATTTGGGGTCTAACAATAGCTTATATCAGGGGTCCCCAACCACCAGGCTCCGAACTGGTACCAGTCCGTGGATCATTTTCTACCAGGCTGCCGGTTTGCTGGGTGCTGCCATCTTGTTTCGATGAGAAAGTGCTTCCGGGTGAGCTTTTCCGGTTGGAAAGCAGCATTTGGGTTCTGAAGGAATCCTCGCGCCTTAGTTTCATCGAAGGGAGGGCGGCTTCGAATGAAGAGCCATCCCGATGGCGGAGGAGATTAAGAAAGCACAAAAAAGGTACAAAGGAGGAGTTGAAGGTGGCTGGGAGAAGCCCGGGACAGCTGGCTGGCCGGTCACTCGGCTCGGCTTGCCTTGGTCATGCGTGCTGATGCTGGTACCGAGCCGTGGATCATTTTGTGATGCCGGTACCAGGCTGTGGCACAAAAAGGGTTGGGGGCCACTGGCTTATATGGCACAATGCAACAAAGAAAAGAAGAAATAATAAACTATATTGCAGGGAAAACTCAAAGAATTGGAATCCACAATGCAAAAAGAACCCCCAAAATGAGAAAATTAAAAGAGAAAGAGATGTGGTTAAACATAAAATAAATTTAATATCACAAGAAGAAATGGCACTGAACCTTAGACTGGCAAAAAAAATTATTTTGAACACACAAATAAACCAGGAAGATCGCCGGTGTACAAATTGAAGGAGAAAGACAAAAATTAATACAATAGCTGCAAGACGTAAATGGAATTCTTCATCAGATAAAATAGAAAAAAAGCATTGCCCAATTTTTTTTTGAAAACTCTGTACAGCCAGGAGATATTTTGGAAGAAAATATTAAGCAATACTTAAATGAGATGGGTTTACCAACAATATCAGATATAACAAGTGAAATGTTGAATGACAAAATCATGATGATTAAGATGAAGGAGACAATTAAAAGAAAAAATTATAAAACTGGAATCCCAGCAGAACTCTACAAAGAAATTCAAGAGCCATTGGAGATATTAATGTTGCACCTATGTAATGAAGCGCTAGAAAAAGCAAGATTACTCATGGACAGAGGCATATATTATGCTTATATTTAAAAAGAATTCAGATGATCAGCAGACTAAAAACTATAGGCCAAATTTGTTATTAAATGCGGATTATAAATCATTTGTTACAATAATTGCAAATAGAGTAAAAAAATAAATGAAACCATTCACCCTAATCAAAATGGGTTTTTACCAAAAAGACATCTAAGGAATAATGCAAGAATGATAATGGATGTGTTGGAATACTATGAGGCTCACCCTGAAAAGCAAGTGGCGTTGATATTGTGGATGCACAAAAAGCATTTGGTAACCTAAATTGGCAATTCTTTATTAATGGAATATGATGAACTTTGGAGAAAAATGTATAGGGATGATTAGGGCAATATATACCACACAAACAGCAAAAATAATACTAAATAGAGAAACAACAGATAAATTTAATATAACTAAAGGAGTAAGACAGGGATGCCCATTATCCCCACTTCTATTTATTCTATCAGTAGAGATACTACTGACACATATTAGACAAATGCAAGAAATAAAAGGATTGAGAATTAAAAAGGAAGAATACAAGGTACAAGCATTTGCAGATGATTTGGTGTTTATTATAGAAGGTCATGAATGATATTAATACAAGAAATAGAAGAGTTTGGCAAAGTAGCAGGTTTTAAAATAAATAAAGGCAAAACAAAAATTATAACTAAGAAACTTATTATGAGTCAGAAAGAAGAATTGAAGGAGAAATTGGGGATTCAAACGGCTAAAAAAGTGAAGTACCTTGGAATATGGCTGACAGCAAAATGCTCCTCTATAAAAGAGGACAACTATAATAAATTATTACAACAAATACAAAAAGATTTGGATAATTGGACAAAACTACAACTATCATTAATTGGAAAAAATTGCCACTATCAAAATGAACATATTACCTAAAATTCCAAATTGTTACTCTGTAGATCTGTTGAAATTACAATTCCCAGAATTATTTGCTACCATATGTAAGACATCTATAGAAGGTGAGATTTGTAGATCTTTCCATATAAAACCATATTTCAAGCATTCTTCACAAAGGGGATTCAAAAGTCTAGCACCCATCAATTTCACACAGAGTTGTCACCCTGCTCCAAGAAAGCAGTGAAGAATCGTCTGAGGAGGAAGATGACGTTTGCCACATCCATTTGACACAAAAGAAGATGATCCCCAGAGCAGAAGAAAAGCAGACTATATGTACAGGATGTGGGGGCAACCACCCCAAAGCGACATATAAGTTCAAAGATGCCATTTGCCAGAGATATATCTGTCATAGGGAGAGGGACCTTTAAAATACAATTCAAAGAGTTTAGGGGACCCTTGCAGCTGACAGCAGTCAATGGTGCCTGTTGAGGTAATTCCCCGTTAGGAGAATGAGCGCATACAGGGAGACATAGTGAGAGTAGTGAAGAATAATACACACACACAGCACACAGATGCACTGTACAGTTAATGTAGGCTTTTACTTTCAATAAACGTTTAAGCACAGTCCGAGATAAGCAGTCCAAGTCATTCACAGGTAAAGCAGTCAGTGTTCAGTTCAGGGATAATCCAAATAACAAAGTCCAGTATCAAAAAACAGTTCAGTAACAGACTTACATCAATTATCAGTAACAGTCATTAGGAGGAATGGCAACTCTCCAACAGAAGAAACAGAGACTCACTGAGACCAAGACTAAACAACCCAGGTTTCTGGCTCTATCTTATGGCTATTTGAGGAACCACACCCAATTACAGTTTTAGCATTCTCTTAAAGGCGTAGTATTAAAATGTCTATCCTAGTTTATATATTTCCAACCCAAATAACTGTTAGGTGACTTACATTCCTAACATTCTCCCCTTTGGGTAAGACAATATATACAACCTTACATTCTAAGTCCATAATCTTCACAGCAAGTCTTATGCTTTATAGAGCCTTGGGCCCTTGTAAAATGATCTGCTATATTGTTTTCTGACATACAGTATTCTAGCTTAATCATCTTACTTTGCACACATTGTCTCACATTTAAATATCTTAAATCTGTGTGTTTTGTTCTTGTCTTAACAGCAATATTTGAGGCTATCTGTATTGCTGATTGGTTATCTTCGTAAATAACAATAGAATATGTTACATCAATTCCCATGTCAATTAGTAGTTGCTTGTAACAAACTAAATCTGTACATAATAAAGATAAACATGAGAATTCAGCCTCCGTTGTTGGCAAACTTAGATGTTTCTGTCTCATAGATCTCCATCCAATCAATGCCTTTTCCAATAATACTACAGTACCCAATGTAGATTTTCCTGTATTTATGTCTGTAGCAAAACTTGCATCAGCATATGCAGTTAAACTCAGTTCATCTTTAGGCTCCAAATACAATGCATAATGCACTGTTTGTTTCAGATATCTTAACATACGTTTAGCAGCTTGCCAGTGCCTTTCAGTTGGCTCAGCATCAAATCTCGCTAATTGATTAACACTTTGCAAATAAGAATATGTCTGGCCTTGACCAATTACTGAGATAAGATAAACTACCAATCAAGGACTGATAAATGTTCTTATCAAAAATAGGACTTTGAACATCACTATGGCTAAACTCCTGGCTCATTGGTGTTTTAGCTGGTTTACAAAGTTCCATTTTAAAACTTTTTAGTAATTGGTTAATTTTATCTGCCTGTGAGAACTTGTATCCTCCCCTAGTTCTATCTTTCTTTAAACCAAGATATTGTTTGATTTTTCCTAACTGTTTTATCTTAAATTTCTTTTCTAACAGTGAGATTATTTTAGTAGCTTCTTGTTCGGTTTTGGTAATTAATGCTATGTCATCAGTAAACAATAGCAACAATGAAATTACACCATCACTTTCTTTTTTAAACAAACATGGATCAGCCATGCCAGCTACAAAGCCTATCTTAGTTCATTCTTTAACTATACATTGGTTCCACTCACATCCTGATTGCTTTAAGCCATAAAGATTCTTTTTTAATCTCCAGCAATCAGTTGTATTATCATCTTTTATACCTAAAGGTTTCTTTAAATAAATAGTGTGTTGCAATGGTGCATGCAGATATGCCGTCTCAACATCTAAATGGTTTATTGTGTATTTCTCTTTAGCTGCCCACACTAATGCTGCCCTTAATGTAGTAGCCTTCAGACTAGGTGCAAACACCTCCTCGTAGTCATTTGCTGTCTGATTGAACCCTTGTGCTACTAACCTGGCTTTATGGGTAACAGTCCCATCTATACCTGTCTTTAGCTTATAAACCCATTTACATCTTATGGCATGTTTACCTGGTGGTAACTTAACATTTTCGTATACCTCCAACTTTTTTAATGATTCCAGTTCCTTATCCATTGCTACCTCCCAACAGCCTGATCCTTAGCAGGATACAATTTTAGTTCACTATAGTTACTTGGAACTGTATTCCCTTGGCATACAACACTAGCCTGATATCTATCAGGTGGTCATGTTACTCGGGTTGAACGTCTTGGTAATACAGGGCTTACTAGTGAACTCACTTGTGCCACCTACTCCTGTTCTTCTATTTCTTCCTGTGCCTGTTTTACTACTTCCTCCTGTTCTTCCTCTTTAATGGCTATTTGTGGTTTATTTATTTCATCTTTAGGGACTATTTGGTGTCAATAATATCATTGCTGGATTCCTGTACCAATTTATCCCACCCAACGTGCTCAAGAAATTTTGCACTAGCACTACAAGAAGCATGAGCTGTGCCTTGATCCCAGAATCTAAACGATCTATGGTTGGCCTCGTAACCCACAAAAAATAACTTCTTAGCTCTATGTTGCCCTTTCATTCTTACTTGTGAGGAAATATGCACCCATGTTGGAGCTCCAAATGTATGTAGGTAACTTAAATTTGTCTTTCTGCCATGCCAACGAGTGAATGGCAATTCACCAGTTGTTGTATTAACTACATTGTTTAAAACATGGTTGCTACACATTATGGCCTCACCCCACAGTGTTTCAGCAAACCTGAATCAGATAACGTAGTATGAGCCATGGCTTGTAGTGTTTGCCCTCTTTGTTCTACAAATGAGTTATGTTGTGATCTGTAAGGTGCAGAACGTTTATGCTTAACACCAGCCAATTTCAACATAGTTTGGAATCTTTTGTTAACAAACTCAGTCCCATTATCAATAACTAAAGCCTGCTCCGTTTAGACTGATTTGCATCTCTAGGCCTGGAGTTCACTGGCATCCACTCCATTTGAGATGATAGCACCGAGGAGCTGATCAAAAAGTTCATGGACTTTTTCAATGGGAGTTTGGGCAAGTATATGGGGACACCCATCTCCTTCAACCTGGACCCCAAAATTGCCTCTATAAGAATGAAACCACATAGGGTCCCCTTTTTCACTGAGACCCAAAATAGACAGTCAGCTGGATAAACTCATTGCCCAGGTGGTTCTGGAGCCGGTAGATCACACCAAATGGGAGACACCCATAGTAACACCAGTCAAACCAGACGGCTCAATCTGCATCTTCGCAGACTATATATGTATGATCAACAAGGCCTTACAGCAGAGCACTTATCTAGTGGCTGTCATACAGCATTTATTACATTCCCTGGGCAAAGAAAAAACTATCACAAAATTAGATTTGGCGCAGGCATACCAGCAGCTACTGGTGGACAAAGCTACTGTGGAAGCACAGATTATTGTAACCCATGGGGGGCTTTAAATGCTGCCAATTGCAATTTGGTGTGAGTGGCACCAGGACTATTTCAAAGCCTCATGGAACACCTTTTACAAAGTATTCCAGGGGTCGTGCCATATTTTGATGATGTCCTGATATCTGCCTCCAACTGTAAAGAACTCCTTGGCCGACTAAGAATGGCCCTTAGTAGGTTCCAGGAAGTTGGTCTAAAGGTCAAATAGGAAAGTGTCCAATAGCGGTGTCCTGGGTCAAGTTTTTGGGTTATTTGATTGATGGCTTGAGAATACACCTCACTAAAGACAAGGTCAGAGCCATTAAATAAGCTCCCATGCCCAGGAACCAGACAGAACTCCAGGTTTTCCTGAGACTGTTAAATTTCTATAGTATGTTTACAACAGAAGGCAACAATGGCCAAGCCACTGTACCAACTTCTGGATAAAGGGGCAAGATGGACCTGTGGCCAAAGGGAAACTGCCACATTCACCACAGTTAAAAAACCTTTATCATCAAAGAGCATCCTGATGCAATATAA
This sequence comes from Pseudonaja textilis, assembly GCF_900518735.1. Next base: position 12,552,763 of record NW_020769326.1, read on the forward strand.
TGAGACTTTGCCTGTCATACTAACATATGATGCCTCCCTGTTTGGCATCAGCAGCCAAACAGAACTACAGCCAGCTGGACAAGAAGACACTGGCTGCAGTGGCAGGAGTAAAAAAAATTCATGAGTACTTATATGCTGGAAATTTGAACTAGTAAGTTACCATAAACCACTACTGAGCCTGCTTGCCATGGACTGCCTAACACCAAACATTTTATTACCACACATGACATGATGGACAATATTTCTGGCAGCCTACCAGTACCAGCTAAGTCACCAACCAGGCAAGACCTTGGGACCCACTGATGCCCACAGCAAATGCCCACTTCCAGCGATTGTGGAAGACCCCATCCCCATTGCACCCATTCTTTTCATTGAGGAGCTAGCTTCCGGCCCAATCACAGTGGTTAAAATAGTGAGACACTCAGCCAAAGATAAAACCTTGACTCAAATACTAAACTGGGTTTGGAGAAGGTGGCCAAAGGCGTCAGTTGGCGTGGACTTACAGCCATTTCACACTCTGCAACGTGAGTTGTCATCGCAAAAGGGTTGTCTGCTGTGGGGGGATCGGGTAATTGTATGCCCAAAATTAAGGAAACCAATATTAGAGGTTCTACATGTGGGGCATCCTGGCATAGTCAGGATGAAAGCACTGGCCAGATGTTACATGTGGTGGCCAAATATGGACAGGGAAATGGCAGAGTGGGTTGCCACATGTAAGCCATGTCTCGAATTCATACCAGCACCCCCCTCTGCCCCAGTGCATGAATGGGAGACACCAAAAGCACCCTAGTTAAGGGTGTATGTAGATTTTGCTGAGCCATTTCAGGACCATATGTTTATGGTCATACTGCATGCATACTCAAAATGGGTAGAAATAATACTCATGTCTTTGACAACAGCCGAGGCAATCATTAGGATATTGAGAAGGCTATTTTCAACACATGGCCTACAACATGTATTAGTCTCAGACAATGGGCCACAATTCACAGCAGTACAGTTCGAGCTCTTCTTGGCAGAGCAAGGAATCCGCCATGCAATTCGAAGAGCTCGAACTGTATTGCTGTGAATTGTGGCCCATTGTCTGAGACTAATACATCTTGTAGGCCAGGCTTGTCCAACCCGTGGCCCGTGGGCCGCATGCGGCCCAGGTCGCCTCGTAATGCGGCCCAGTGCCCACCCCAACCTTCGTGCCAGAGCCAGCAAGGAGGAGGAGGAGAGGCAGGTGCGAGGTGGGGCAAGGCGAGCGCCAGGCCAAGCATCAACAGAAAAGGCGGCCGCCGTCAGAGCGCCACCTCCTGCTGTTGCTGCCGCCGCTTCTGCCCCCACCGCCACTGCCCCCACCGCCGCTTCTGCCCCCGCTGCCACTTCTGCCCCCGCCGTTGCTGCCGCTTCTGCCCCCGCCCCCACCACTGCTGCTTCTGCCGCCGCCCCTGCCCCCGCTTCTTCCCCTGCCACCGCTGCTGCTTCTGCCCCCGCCACTGCTGCTGCTTCTGCCCCCGCCGCCGCTGCTGCTTCTGCCTTCCAGTCCTGCCTCATCCAGCCAGGCCATTTGCAGGAGGAGAGGTAGGCATGAGGCGGGCGAGCTTTCTCTCCCCCCCCCCGCAAAATTTGGCCGGAAAATAAACCGTGTTAAAAATCCGTGATAAAAAAATCCGTGATAAAAAATAAATAATTTTTAATTAATAATTAATAATAAATAATAAAAACATCTCACTAACTTCATTTCCAAATAAATTTAATATGTTAACTATGTTTTCTATGGGTTTTTTTTTTTTTTGGATGATCAGGTATCGTTACTGTTATTCTATTTTATGTGCGGCCCACACCAAATTTTCATCTTCTAATGTGGCCCAGGGAAGGTGAAAGGTTGGACACCCCTGTTGTAGGCCATGTGTTGAAAATAGCCTTCTGGTCACGCCATTCCAATCAGCTAGTAATGGTCAGGTGGAAAGAATAGTGCGATCAGAAAAAGAAGCATTATTCCAAAGGGGCCAGGGGACTGGCAAACAAGGATTGGCAAATTCCTACTAGTCCAGCACGTAACACCTTATACCACCACAAACTGAAGCCCAGCAGAACTATTAATGGTTTGCCAACTTAGAATGGAGCTTGACCGGCTACCCTAACTATGCAGCAAAAGCACCCCCAATTCAACCAGCCAGCTCTAGTCATTCAGCATAAGGGACTTGGTGTATGCCCACAACTATACTGGGGTGCTGTCTGGGTCCCTGCCAAGGTGGTACAGGGCCCTGTTCATACAGGGTAGAGCTAGGGGATGGTAGACTCTGGAGAAGGCACATCAATCAACTCCATGACTGGTTGGGAACTTCAATCCACTGGCAATGAGAAATAACACAAAAAGCCCTTTAGAAATTAGCAACAGCCCAAAAACCCACCATCAGTAGATGAAAACCCAAATAAGCAACAGGCACACATACCTAGAGAACAGGGGATCCAGTGGAGAGCCAACAGACAACCAGTTCCAAGCAAGTCAGCCATGCCCAGGGCCAAATTCCAGGCAATTCCATTGGCTGACTCCAGAGCAGCAGCAGACCTCACAGACCAGGCTGTTGCCACCGCTCTAACTAAATTGTGCAGGTCAGAGCAAGCTCACCGCTGCCCTGCCTAACTGCATGACTATGTTATCCAACGAGATGATTGCTTAGTGCCCTGTCTAGGTGGGGAGGGATGTTGAATATTCAAATGAAGGGGTGAAGCCAAGAAATGAAGGCTTCACTCAGGTCCACCATTATGGCAGGAAAAATAGTTTATCCTGATTGGCTGAGTCATCTGACATCTCCCTATAAAAGGGCAAGCTGTCAGACAAGCAGTTGCTGGTTTGTTCTTATTGTTGTTACATGAATAAAGAGCTTGAAATCGAAGATCAGCATTTGCTTCTTCACTCAGCGCAGAATCTAACAGGTTTATGTATCAATTTATATATCCATTTTATAGGACTTAAATTAGAAAAAATGTAGTAGTATAGTAAGAATTTATTGTAATTCATAATGATTTATGAATTTCATTTTATGACACATACTGTGCTAACCACAGTTTTTTTTCTAATTCTCTGCTGTTTCATTTGTGAATATTGCTCTTCAGATATTCAAGAAAGAATTTCACTGCTGTCTTGGTAGCACTTTGATTGTACTGTATTACAAGATTCTTCTGAGCTAACAGTGAGGTCTGTTGATTCTTTACTGTTTAGCAATATCTAGCTTTCATCTTCTTATTCTTACTTTGAGATATTTTCCACATGTCTTGAAAGTACATCTTCAGTAGATCTGAGTTCCTTCTTATCAGAGGGAAATTTGATCAGCAGTGGGAGATGAGACAAAAACTGAGCCATAGGGAGATGTCAATTGTCAAAGAGTAGTTCAAAATGAAAGTGCACAAATGAAATACAAAAAGAAAAAAGAAACAAACCAGAAATTAAGTTCAAAGAAAAACAAAGGATATGGATACTTACCAGAGCTCAGAAAGGCCTTATTCCTCAAGCAAGTCTTAACTGAAATAAAAAGTCATTTTATGTTCCTTTCCAAGTTAAACCAATGGGCAGTCTGGTTGGATGGAATCAAATAAGGGGGAAACTATTTATGGTCAAATAATTTGCCATAGGAAAAAGGAATCTATAGATTCCCAGCTGCATCATAATTGATGTGTGATATGATCTGCAGATTAATGCAGTTGCATTGAGAACTGGGTCACGTTGGGGTGAAGAAATGGAGAGGGGTAGGCTACACTGTATATTACATATGAACCTTAGTCCCTTGCCACTATAATTTCATGTGCAGCTTAAAATAATTATTTTATCTTTGGAAAATTTAATACACTGTTCTCCCTATTGATAGAAATTTACTGTCAAGCCCTTGGTAGAGTTGGACTCTGAGGGAGAGGAGGAACAGCCAACAGGGAGTGGAGGTGTGGCTCCAGAGGTTGTGGAGAAGGCTGGGGAAGGGCAGAGGTTGGCTGGGCAGTCAGAGGAAGAACCAGGCCCATCCCCTCTGCATCCTAGGACACACAGCGAGGAATGGAGAAGAAAACAACTTGGCTTACAAGAGAGGAAGCAGCCATGGGGTCCTATTGGTTGCAGCTGGGGAGACTAGTATATAAGAGAGACGAATACAACACAGCGTTGCCAGAAGCAAAGCATGTTTTATTTTGGGCTGAAGTTATCTTGGTTGGTGTTCTTCCACCAGACTGTGCCTTGTTATCTTCTTGAATTTGGTAATTACTTATCCTGGTCTGTTGTGGAAATTTCATCATTGTAGTTTGTTTGATTTTTTTATTTCACCTCTATCTGCTCATTAAGTTCAGACTGTATTGCTTTCTTTTGAAAATTATTTTTGAGTATGTTTTATCTCCAACTGAGAATTATTGAACAGTGGGGCCAAGTTGGAGGCATTAAAAGACATTTATTTACATTTTCAATTTTGTTACATTTGTGTTACACTCTGGGTCATCACATTTACCTTTGTAGGGATAATTGCACTAAAAAAGCCTTATGCAGATTTTTGCATAAGTAAGAATGTCAGTCACATCACCGGCTACAACAAACCTCCTTCACAGGCAGAAGAAAATTGACAACTAGCAGATGACCCAAATGTGTTTCACTGCAGGTTTGAAAGGAAACTACAGCCACCTATCTCCACAACCCCCATCTCAAATACACCAACAACAGCCAAACCTTCCACAACTGACCCCAACCCATTGGGTTCACAATCTCTGGTAATCACGGAAAAAGAACTGCAGGATCTATTTCACAGACAAAAGCCAGGAAAAGCACTAGACCCAGACAAGATAACCCCTTCTTGCTTAAAACTATGCTGACCAACTGGCCCCCATCTTCACCCAAATCTTCAATAAATCACTAGAGATGCGCTATATTCCTTCTTGCTTCAAATGCTCTACTATCATCCAGGTGCCAAAGAAGTCCTCCATCAGGGAACTGAATGACTACAGACCAGTTGCTCTAAAATCTGTAGTTATAAAAACCTTTGAAAGGCTAGTGCTGTCCTACCTGAAAACCATCATGGATCCGCTGTTAGATTCCATGCAATTTGCAAACCGAGCAAATATATCGAGAGATAATGCTGTTAATATGGCTCTGCACTACATCCTACAACAGCTTGAATCTCCAAAGATCTATGCAAAGGTCTTCTTTAGTTCAGCATTCAATATCCTCATTTCAGACATTCTTTTAACTAAACTGAACCAGTTGGTGGTACCTGAACACACTTGAAAGTGGATCATAAGCTTCCTAACAGACAGGAAACAGTAGGTGAAGCGAGGCAGACTCATATCTGATACCTGTACAATTAGCACAGCCCCGCCCCCAAGGCTGTGCTCTCTCCACTTCTCCCTATACACTAATGACTGCATCTTAAATGATCCATCTTGTTAAAATACTGAAGTTTGCAGATGATGCAACAGTGATTGGTCTCATTCGAGACAACGATGAATCCGCATACAGACGGGAGGTTGTATAACTTGCCTCGTGGTGTGACCATAACAATCTGGAACTGAACATACTCAAAATTGTAGAAATGGTGGTAGACTTTAGGAGAAACCCTCCCATACTACCACTTCTTACAGTACTAGACAACATAGTATCAACAGTACAGACCTTCAAATTTCTAGGTTCTATCATATCACAAGACCTAAAATGAACACCTAACATCAAAAATGTTATCAAAAAATCATAAGTAAGTATGTTTTTTCTATGCTAACTCAGATAGCTCAAACTGCCCAAGGAGCTGCTGATACAGTTCTACAAAGGAATTATTGAGTCTGTCATCTGCACCTCTGTAACTGTCTGATTCAGTTCTGCAACCCAACAAGACAAACAGAGACTTCAGAGAATAATTAGGACTGCAGAAAAAACAATTACTACCAACCTACCTTCCATTGAGGACCTGAATATTGCATGAGTCAAAAAGAGGGCAGTGAAAATATTTACAGATCCCTCACATCCTGGACATAAACTGTTTCAACTCCTACCCTCAAAACAATGCTACAGAGCACTGCACAGTAGAACAACTAGACACAAGAACACTATCACTCAGCTAAACAAATAATTCCCTCAACACTGTCAAACTATTTATTAAGTCTGCATTACTTTTACTATCAATCCTCACATCCTTCCTTTCACCCATCTCCTCCCACATATGACGGTATGACTGTAACCTTGTTGCTTGTATCCTAATGATTTTTATTGACTGTTTCCTAGTATGATTGGATTGCTTATTGTACTCTATGACTATTATTAAGTGTTGTACCGTATAATTCTTGACTCTTGTCAAATGTATCTTTTCTTTTATGTACACTGAGAGCATATGCACCAAGACAAATTCCTTGTGTGTCCAATCACACTTGGCCACTAAAGAATTCTATTCTATTCATAGAATACAGTTAGCTGTGTACAGCTAACTACCACAAAAAAGCAAAAGCCCATGCCAATGTAGATATGGTGGAATATCCAGCTAAAGTGAAGGAAGGAATGAAGCGATTGATAAGCTTAGTGGCCTTGCAGGGCAGGAAGCTACACAGATTTGATATCCTCCAAATACTTGAAGCCCTTAGCTTGCCTCCCAAAAGAATGTATTCAGTCTAGTGAGATTCTTGTAAATAGATAAAAAAGCAGTTTTGATTAGTTCATCTGGGCACAGTTGGCACACCAGATAAAGCTGTGTAATGGTCTCTTAGCCTCAGCTGCCAGATGCCACGTGTTCTATGAGCAGGAGCTATGAATTCAAAAAGATGCCAAGGTTTTGCACTATCCTGAGTGGAAGTACATATCCAAGTTTAAAGATGTAAGGTCCCCAGATCTAGTAAACTGCCTCCCCCACGAAAAAACACAGCCTGACAGATTTGGCAAAACTGAGCCTGTATATTTTTTTCCATCCAGAACCACCACCTCCAGAGACTGGGATGGATGGCTGACAACATTTATTTGCCAATTGAGGATCAAAATCAACAATTGGATATCATATGCATATTGACAGATCTCCAAATCAACAGTTGGCTACTCCAATGGTTTCATGTAAATGTTAAACATGAGGGAAATATATAATCAGGATTTAAAGCACCTTACAAATGAAGGTTTGAAAACACAAGCTTTCCCCTCCCCCTAAAACCAATTGGAACTGGGTCTGAGAAAGAAAAATAAGCACTGTAATACATTGTTGGAAAATAAACACAGATTAGAAAAAAGCCAGGTATTCACCCATAGTTAATAGTGTAGTTTATTGCTATACAAACTAAGAACAAAATGTATCTGGTGCAAATAATTTTAGTGGATAGAGTGTGTATGTGTGTTGGCCAAGCATAAATATGTACACAAATCTAATCATACACAAATATGGACAAATATAAGTATAGCAACAACTTTCTATTCCTTACTTTATAAAACAAATGCCTGGAATTTTTTCTTACTTTTCTTCAGCACTTTTATAGGAACAGTAATATTTTCCTAACATAGAATAGAATTCTTTATTGGCTAAGTATGATTGGACACACAAGGAATTTTTTTGGTGCATATTCTCTCAATGTATATAAAAATTAAAAAAATATATTCATCAAGAATAATAAGATACAACACTTAGTGACAGTCATAGATTACTAAATAAGCAATCAAATCATACTAGGAAACAAATAAAACAATATAAACCATAGAGATACAAGCAATAAAGTGATAGTCATAAGTGGGAGGAGATAGGTACTAGGAAGTTATATTATAATCTAGCAGTAGAGGAAAAACAGTAATATAGTCTTAGTAAATAGTTTGACAGCATCTTGGGAATTAGTTGTTTAGTAGAGTGATAGCATTTGGGGAAAAAACTTTCCTTGTGTCTAGTTGTTCTGGTGTGCACTGCCCTATAGCATCATTTGAGGATAGAAGTTGGAACAATTTATGTCCAGGATGGGAGGGCTCTGTACATATTTTCACAACTCTCTTTTTGTCTCATGCAATATACAGGTCCTCAGTGAGCGAAGGCAGGTTGGTAGCAATTGTTTTTTCTAAAGTTCTAATTATCTGTTGAATTATCCATGTCTGTTTTGTTTGGTTGCAGAGCCAAACCAGACCATTACAGAGGTGCAGAAGACAACAGATTCAATAATTCCTCTGTAGGACTGAATCAGCACTCTTCGGGCAGTTTGAGCTTTCTGAGTTGCACAGAAAGAACATTCTTTGTTGTGCTTTTTTGATGATGTTTTTGATATTGGATGTCCATTTTAAGTCTTGAGATATGATAGAACCTAGAAATTTGAAGGACTCCACTGTTGATACTGTATTGTCTAGTATTACAAGAGGTGGTAGTATAGGAGGGTTTCCCCTAAAATCCACCACTATTTTTATGGTTTTGAGTGTGTTTCGTTCCAATTGCACCACAAAGCTAGTTGTTCAACCTCCCATCTGTGTGCAGATTCGTCATTGTCTCAAATGAGATCAATCACTGTTGTATCATCTGCAAACTTCAGTACTTTAACAGAGGGATCTTTTGAGATGCAGTCATTGGTTCAGAAAAGTGGAGAGAGCACACGGGCGGGGGGGGGGGGGGGGGCGGCGCTCTGCTAATTGTACAGGTATATGATGTGATTTTGCGTAGTTTTACCTGAAGCTTCCTGTCTGTTAGGAAGCTTAGGATCCATTTACAAGTGTGGTCAGGTACAGCTAGCTGATTTAGTTTAGTTAAAAGAATATCTGGAATGATGGTATTGAATGCTGAGCTGAAGTCTATAAAGAGGACCCTTGGGTAGGTCTTTGAAGATTCAAGATGTTGTAGGATGTAGTGCAGTCATATTTATTTATTTATTTATTTTGTCAAGCATGTATAAGAAAAAAAGTATAAGTATGAACATAGCATAACATATAAACATATAAGTATAAACAGCTATAAGTATATACATAATAAATGAATATGAATAAATGGATAAATGGGAAGAGTAGGACAGGGAAGGTAGGCATACTGGTGCGCTTATGCACAGACCTCTTAGGTCCATGATAGTCATTTTAAGGTTAAAGTTTTGGGGGTCAGGTAGTGAGCTCCAGGCATTGACCACTCTGTTGCTGAAGTCATATTTTCTGCAATTGAGTTTGGAGCAGTTTACTTTGAGTTTGTATCTATTGTTTGCCCATGTATTATTGTGTTTGAAGCTGAAGTAGTCATTGACAGGTAGCAGACAATTTGTAGCAGACATTGTAGCAGACAATTTTGTGAATTAAGCTTAGATGAGACCGTAGGCGGCATTGTTCTAGGTTGCCCAGGCCCAAAATTTCGAGTCTGGTAGCGTCAGATATTCTATTGCAAGCAGAGGAGTTGAGTACTCTTCTTGTGAAATACCTTTGGACTCACTCAATTGTATTAATGTCCACTATACAGTATGGATTCCAGGCAGATGAGCTGTATTTGAGAATTGGTCTGGTGAAGGTTTTATATTTCCTGGTTTGCAGTACAGTGTTACTGGAGAAGAAGCTTCACAAAATTTGGTCTGGGGCTTAGATCTTTTGAATGAGTACTCCTAGGTCCTTGACAGAATGAGGGTCATCTACGAGGTTATATCTGCCCAGTTTGTATTTATTATTCTGATTTTGTTGTCAATGTGTAAGACAGAACATTTGTTGGTTGAGATTTGCCAATTGAATCAAAGGCTTTGCAGAAGTCTATGTAAATTGTGTATATTGCTTTACCCTGATCAAGTTGTGTAGTTTAAATGTTTTTGCAGTGTAGGAGTTGTAGATTACAGGACAAATTTTTCCTGAAACTAAACTGTTTGGGTTTGTAGGTTGTTTGTCTCTAAATGGAGGGTAATGGATTGGCTGATAATTGATTCCATGACTTTGCAGTGAAACAACATAATGAGATTGGTCTGTAATTTTCAGCTAGGTTGAGGTTTCCCTTTTTGAAGATAGGAATAACTGTGACTAATGATCATAGGTTGGGCAAAGAGCTGGTTATAAAAGATATCTCATAGATTGTGCTTAGTGGTTCAGCTATGGAAATAGAAAGCTTTTTCAAGAAGAAGGCATATAATCCACCAGGGCCAATAGATAGAGATGGTTTTAGTTTGCATAGTGCCTTTTAAATGATATCTCCTGTAAAATCAATATGTAGCAGATTTCTGCAATTGGTTGTGGTACAATTAGGAAATGTGGGGCATGAGCCATTGCTATTGAGAAAGACTAAACTGAAGAACGTGTTGAAAATATTGGCTTTAATGGCTTCATCATTATAGTCTTTCCTGTTAGGCCCTTTTAGGGGTGGCATGGTTTTCGAGTCTTTAAGTTTGGTATTTACAAAATTATAGAAGGGACAGGTAGATTTTGTGTGTAACAGTTTTTCCTCATGTTTGTAGTAGTAATTGGTGCATTCTGCTTTATATGATGGCATAATGTTTTGTAGCATCTTTTAAAGTTAGCTACGTAGCCAGTTTTGGTTTTTCACCAAAGAGATTTTTTTTAATTGGAGCTTCCTTATTGTTATGGGTAATTTGTTTTTTCTGGCTTTGGAGTTACTATTGGCACATATAGTTTAATGACTCTTTTTACTTATTATTAACTTATTATTAACAGCATCATCTGTTGATCTATTTGCTTGGTAGGCAAATTGTAAGAGGGCTTCCAGCAGATCTATGATGATTTTCAGATGGGCCAGCACTAACCTTTCAAAGGTTTTCATAACTACAGATGTTAGAGCAACCGGTCTGAAGTTGTTCCATTTCTTGATGGAGGGTTTCATTGGCATTGGGATGAAGTAGAACATTTGAAGCAAGAAGGAACATAGCACATCTCTAGTGATTTATTAAAGATTTGGTTGAAGATGGGTGCCAGTTGATCAGCTTTTAAGCAAGAAGGAGTTATCTTGTCTGGACCCGGTGTTTTTTCTGGCTTTTGTCTGTGAAATAGGCCTTGCACCTCATTTTCTGTAATCACCAGAGGTGGTGGGCCTGATAGGATAAAGTCAGTTGTAGCAGTTGTTGTTGGTGTTTCTGAGATGAGGATTGTGGAGATAGGTGGCAGTAGTTTTCTCTCAAACCTATAGTAAAACACATTCAGGTCATCTGCCAGTTGTTGATTTCCTTCAGCATGGGAAGGAGGTTTGTTGTAACCGGTGATATTTTTTAAGAGTTTTCCTCATGTTTGCTGGTTCATTTCTTGAGAACTGATTCCTTAGCATTTCAGAATAGCTTCTTTTTGCTGTTCTGATCTCCTTTTTAATATGTTTCTGGCCTGATTGTACAACATTCTATTACCTTTTCTATAAGCTTCTTCTTTGGTACAATGTAGTTGCTTAAGTTTGGCTGTGAACCTAGGTTTATTGTTACTGTATATTCACAGGTTTCTGGTTGGCACACATAGGTCTTCACAAAAACTGATATATGATGTTACAGTATCTGTGAATTCATCCAAGTCTGCAGAGGTAGCTTCAAAAACATTCCAATCAGTACAGTCAAGGCAAGCCTGTAGCTTTACTTTGCTTCCTCAGTCCAAGTCGTCACTGATTTAATTGTTGTTTTCATGGTTTTAAGTCTTTGCCTGTAAGCAGGTACAAGATGAATCATGAAATGATTAGAGTGTCCCACAGCTGCTTGTAGTAAAGTCCAATAAGCATCTTTTAAGCTTGTGTAGCAATGGTCTAAAATATTGTTGCCTCTAGTGGGACAATTGACATGCTGAAAATATTTTGGAAGCTTTTTCCTTAAGTTTGCTTTATTAAAATCTCCTAAAATAATTGGAAGTGAATCTGGGCATTTAACTTCAGTCCACATAATCTAGTCAGCTAGACTTCATAATGCATTGTTTACACAAGCTTGTTGAGAAACATACACAGCAATTAGGAGAAATGAGGAAAACTCTTGTGGAGGATAAAATGACTTGCAATTGATAATTAATGTCTGTAAATCCACATCACATAATTTATTTAGTATAGTTATATTTTGGCACCAACTGCTGTTAATATTTAAAGGTAGGCCTCCTTTCTTTTTAACTGATGTTTCTGCAATTCTGTCTATTCTTTGTATCTGAAACCCTGGGACATGTAAGCTGCTATCAGCAATTGACTCATTTAGCCAGGTTTCAGTGAAACACAGCTGCTGAGTTGTAAAAATCAGAGTTGTATCTATTTAAAAGAAGTATTTCATCCATCTAATTAGCGAGTAAACATACATTAATTAGAGAGAGTGAAGAGATAAAGTGGTCTTTATACCACTTTTCCTTAGTCCATTCAAAATTCCTGCTCACTTACCTCTTCTTCGTCTCCAGTATCTTCCACATTTGTTTTTGTTTACCCATTGTTCAGAGGAAGTTGCTTCTTCCTGTGTTAGAATCTCTTCTGCATTTATAAAGACGAGGGTGGTGGTGGTGAAGTCAGAGAAAGCTGCCCATCAAAGAAATATTGCTTGATACTTAGCAGTTGGTGTCTTGAGTATGAAATCCACAGTGAATCACAAAGAATGATTTTAAAAATAGCAGAACTATCAGAGAGCATATACACTTGTGTCCAGTTATTGAACAGCTGAGCCATCTGGACTTTCATTTCCACCAACTAAACTCCAGGGATGAACTTTCCATTTTTCTGACTTCTTTTGCTGATTCTTTCTTTGGCTTCAGTGACCGCAGGATCTTTCCCAGGTTTTAATCTGCACTATGGATCTTCTGCCTCATTGTTCTTCTAGATGTTGCCTCTTCTGCTCCATGTTGAATTATGCGACACCCCAACAACATCTTCTCTCACATCTAAAGAAAAGCCCTATCCTTTCTACTTGACCTGTCTTCTTTTATATTTCTTTCTTTTGAAAACTACAGTTCAGTTTTCAAACTATTTTAAGAATTTAAACTGCAGCTATTATGCCCAAGCTCTACAAGTGAAGATTTCTACAGAGAAAAAAAATATAATTGATTATCTATTGCAGGACAGTTTATTCTTTGGAAATTTATTCTTCCAAATACAATCCACTCTCAAACTTCATAGGTGGCTCTGAAGGATAACATGATCAACTGCATCACTGACAAAATCATAAAGCACAGGACAGGACAGGACAGGACAGGATAGGATAGGATAGGATAGGATAGGATAGGATAGGATAAAATACAATACAATACAATACAATACAATACAATACAATACAATACAATACAATACAATACAATACAATACAATACAATACAATAAATTTATTTGGTCAAATATGATTGGACACACAGTCTCTGGTGCAAAAGCTCTCAGTATACATGCAAAGCAACAGAGTAATAATAATCATAACAATAACGGAATTGAATTGAATTCTTTATTGTCATTGTACGTATATACACAGTATACATACAACAAAATTTACATAATACCCAGAGATCAGACTCAACATGTACACACATATGACAATCCCCAAATACCTCCCCACCCACCAAAATTCCTTGCCTCCTAAAAACACACAAGCATCCACATAACAGACCCTGTAATACTGTCCAACAACTCACTGATGGTGGTATTAAGTTCATCGTTAAATGCAATTATAGCTTTGAGATAAAAACTATTCAGAAAATGTGTGGTCCAAGTTTTAATTGTTCTGTATCTTCTTCTTTAATTGTTCTGTATCTTGAAGGCAACAGTTCATAAAGATTGTAAGCAGGATGGGAAGAATCTCTGAGAATGTTGTGCAACTTCCGCAAACAACAAGATGCGAAGATGTCATCCAGGGCTGGCAGCTGGAGCCCAATGATATTCTGGGCAGTTTTAATGATTCTCTGTAGAGCTTTTTTGTCCGCTACAGAGCTGCTCCCATACCATACAAAAATGCAATATGTCAGGACACTCTCAATGGTGCTGCGGTAGTAGGATAGTAGTAGATACTGAAATAGATTTATCTTCCTGAGCATTCTCAGGAAGTACAGCCTCTTCTGTATCTTCTTTACAAGCATGTTAGCATTCATGAGACTTCCTCCAAGATATAAATGCCGAGAAATTTAAAAATTTCCAACCTTCTCCATCTCCTCACCATTTATGTACAATGGTAAATGTACATCTCTCTTCCTCCTGAAGTCAATTATAAATTCTCTAGTTTTTTTGCTGTTAAGTGTAAGATTACTTTCTTTACCCCACAGTGTCAGCCCTTGTACTTCCTTTCTTTAAGCGGACTCATTGTTCTTATTAACGAGCCCCACCACTGTTGTGTCATCTGCAAATTTAATAACTGCATTGGCGTTATACAATGGGGTGCAGTCATGTGTATACAAAGAATAAAGGAAGGGGTTTAGCACACAATCCTGGGGGGCTTCTGTGCTTGGTATCAGAGTAGAAAAATGGTGAGATCCCATCCTTACTGACTGTGGTCTATCTATCAGAAAATCCTTTATCCACAAACAAATCTTCCGGTTTATACCCAAATTGGACATTTTAAGAAATAACTTGTTGGGTAGAATGGTGTTAAAGGCAGAACTATAATTCACAAATAACAGCCTTGCGTAAATTCCCTGTTGTTCCAATACAGTATGAACAACGATAGACATAGCATCATCATTTAATCTGTTACTTTTATATGCAAATTGGTATGGGTCCAATGTAGATGGAAGACTAGCCTTAATGTAGTTCAACACCAGTCTCTCAAAAAATATCATGACAGCAGATGTTAAAGCTACTGGTCTATAATCATTGAGAGATACCACTATTGTCTGCTTAGGGACTGGCACTATAATGGATGTCTTCAGGCAGGTAGGGATAGAACACTGTGACAGGGAGAGATTGTAAATATCTGTGAACAGTCCAGCTAACTCTACAGCACAGTCTCTAATAATTCGTCCCATGATTCCATCTGGCTCAGCTGCCTTCCGGGTGTTAATATTCTGGAAAGCGCGTCTCACATCAGAAATCTGCAGCAGAAGTGGTTAACTATTGATGGTAGATGATAGTGGTATACTATCAGTGATAGATGCTGGAATGATGGTCATTCCTGTTTCCACCTCAAAATGGCTGAAGAATTGATTTAGCTGCCCAGCCAAAGAATCACTACTGCTAGACAAATTATTTTTGTTGGTCTGCAGGCATAGCAACTAAATCAGCCAATGAGGACTGTTTTGGGAACTGAACTAGAATTAGCCTAGGCTGGAAACTGAAATTAGAAGTAGCCTAGGAATGGCTCTATTAAGCTCTGCAGCTCTGAAGCTATGTTGAGCTCTGAGTCTGTCTATTAAAATGAAACTGCACTGCCTGCCCTACCACATACATTGGACAAACTAACAGAAGAATAAGTGCACGCATTGAAGAACATAAGAACTCAATCAAAAAAGAAGAAACGACCTCTTCCCTGGTCCAACACCTCAAAGCCACAGGACATGAAATTGATTTTAAAAATACCAGAACCATCGCCAAAACCGAACACTTCAACAGCAGAATAATCAGAGAAGCCATAGAGATAGAAAAACGCCCACACAGCATGAACAAACGAGATGACACCTCCCGCCTTCCAGCCATTTGGAAACCCGCCCTCATGAACAGACGAGTACCTAAC
>NW_020769326.1:12568663-12616848 GCF_900518735.1 Pseudonaja textilis
TATATCATTATTTCTCTAAAATTAATATATTTTTATGTCCTGCCTTATTCTCCCCTTTGAGACTTTATTTAACAATTAAATCTCACTTTTATGATGTCTTAGATTAGCCCTTGTGCATATAGTGTCAGGTATTCTATCGAGACAGGGAAGTTTGACCACTCTGAACAGGAAACTCTTAGCTAGGCAACTGAGCAAGAAACATGTTGTGGTTTCTTCAACTCAGATAAGCACTTTAAACATATCAGCTTTTAAAATTTGGTACCCCTCTAGGTCATCTAGTCCAACCCCTTTTTTGATACATAAAATCCTTTAAAAGAATTCAAAAGAATATATATTTCCACCACACACTCTATCTCTAACACATTAACATCTGTTTTACTTGTTCTTATTTTCAGCCGTATGTAGAGGGTCAGCTTCCGGAGTGACACCAGTAAGGCCTCTTCTGCCCCGTATGTTGCCTGCCCATTGCCGGTAGGGCAGTTATAGGGGGCATTTCTTCAAGCGTACCACTCATTAGACTCACCCATGAATCCCCTAACTGACTTAAATCCCCTATATTATTTCTCAAACTAGTCCTTATGACAGGGGGTCTTGCAAACATCATTTCAAAAGGAGATAACCTAATTCCTTTTATTACTTTTGATTCTTTTAAACTTTGATAGTACCACACCTCTTATAAAGGGAATCAAACAGGAGAGAAACATTAGAACCCAGAATCCTAATACAACAGACTTTGTTTAACCCTTCACCAACCCAATTTGCTACGCTCCAAAATTTTTATTAGGGCTAGCTGGTTTTGCACAATGTTATTTTTCACACTTTTCTTTTGCTAGGTTCCCAAGATTGCAGTCATCTCCTTTAAGGGGGTTTCTACCAGTTTGTCATCAAATTTAATTGTATGTCCATTAGCTCCCAGAGTGCCATCCTCCACCTACGTGTAGGGCCTTTTAGAGTTTCAAGCATCCAGGGCATCACTGGTATCTAGGGATTCAAGGGCTCTTTGCTTTCCAAGCCTGAATTCACTCGTTCGATAGGGATTCCCCTATGTTGCTTTATGAATCTCATTACACAGGGTCCAAACCACCCAGTGGGGAGGCTAGTATAGGCATATTTTTCACATTCCTTATACATAACTTCTAGGGTAGTCCAGTTGCTATTATTTGCTTCATGATTCTTACAATAACACACTTCACTACTAGTCGCATTTTTTATTAGAACTTTGCTCAGTCCAGTCTCATTGGGCAAAACACAATAGCCACCCACAATCCAAATTTGTTGGATTCCATTAATCTCCCAGATTTGATTCCACACGCATACACAAGAACACACAAAGGTCTTGTTGAAGCTATTTTAGACAGTTTCTTCCTCCCTTCTTCCTGTTGCAAGATTCTTTCGACACCTAGCTGACTTGAATATCTTGTAGTAAGATATACATGTATGTATGTATGTATGTATGTATGTATGTATGTATGTTTGTATGTATGTATGCAAAAAATGCTTTTTCCTGTAATAAGTTGCATAGAGAGCTTATATTTCTACTAGCTATATTTTAAGCTCAGCATTTTTCCTAAATTCTTATCTTTTGCTTTACAAATTAATATTCATCACCCAACTCTGGTTATTGATGCTGGAGTTAGCTTTTCCCATTTATTAGGGGCTAGCTGCAATCACACTGTTGGTCTTGGTTTTGGTCATGTTGCTTTTTCAAGGTTCCTAAATTGTTCACGTGTTCTTGGGCCACATTTGGTCCCATTGATACAAAGTTTCTCTCTTTCCTTTCTATTGAAAGTCCTCAATGTAATTTCCCAACTCCCACCATCCAAAAATTCAGTATTTACACCAGTCTCAAGACAATTATAAGACCAGCACATCAGGTAAATTTAGCAGTGGGATTTGTTCTGTGATTGTTGATTTATGTTGGGGAAATAACATTGGCAACCACTCAGTCCTAAATAGAAAAGGAATGTACAGTTTCTTCCTTCCAGGATTTTATCAAAACCCACTGTCCTGCCTTAAATGTGTCCTGCCACGGTCCTGTCCAAGGTGGTGTTTGTGCAAGGACCCCTTTCTGTCTTAAAAGAGAACAAGACTGGGACAATTCAAAATATATTTTCTCACAATTTTTTCTGTTAACTCAGTTCTAGGCAAACCCTCAGTTCTAGGCAAACCCTCTTCCCACAGTATGGGATCCCCAACAACATCTCATCTCTCTTTCCACTACTTTGGCACTTCCATCTAAAAAGTGCACGTTGGTTTCCTTTGCTTATTCCCTCTCTCATCAAGAATTGAGCAAGGTCCACATGATTGCTTATGGAGAGTACCAAATTAAGGTCTTCTTTTTTTTAATTAAAATTTTATTGATTTTCAAAGACAATATACAAACAAACAAAACATAAAACATAAAAACATAAAACATCTTTTCTGAAAGCTGCTTGATCCCGGGTTACAACTCTTCGTACAGACACAAATTCAAGTTCATATTCATTTTATATACCATTCCATGTCTTATTACCATTTTCAATTTTCTATATAGCTTCTCCCCTCTTTTAACTTTCTTAGTTTTATTTTATTTATCTCATCTCAGTTCAAATCATAATACTTATCATTCTTTGTCTGTTCTGTTTCCAGCTATCCATTTATCTTTTCTCTTTAAACAAAACTTCTCCTATACACTGATTGGAGTATGACGCCTTTAACTCTTTCCCCTAAATTTATAATACTTAATATAATACATAACTTGCATTGGGATTCTGTTTAGTACATTCTAAAATTACACAATATATTTTATAAAAAGCACACACACAAAAAGAAAACATTTATAGGTATATGATGTAGTTAAAACAACTATCAATGCCAATAAATATTAATATTCATTTATATCTTAAACATTTTACATGTTACTTTTCAATTAAATATCATACTTTTATGGAAACATTTATACTTTTCATAGTTATTTTCCCCCCATCACATATTTTAGATCATTATATCATTAAAATGTTCCCATTTCTCCTACTTCAATTCTCTCATTTCTTTCATTGCCTTATTTTTCTTCACAAAGATTTCACTAAATTACACTAAATGTTCTATCCCATTTTTAGTTACATGTTATTTCCAATTTTCTAACATTATTTCTAAATACAAATATAAAAATACAATCTTTGCAGAATCCCCTTTTCAATTAAATTTACCCATTGTCTCTAAATGAATTTTGTTTCTTTACATCTTGCTCCCCACTGTTGAGGCTTCTCATCCTTTCCTTTCTCCCTTGCTTATTCTTCTCCTTGCCCTTTTTACCCCCTTGTCTCTCCACCTCCCTTTTCTTCTTCTGCTTCCCCCCTTTCTGTTGTTTTCTAACATTGTATCCACTTTTCACCTTATTTTTCTCTTTTTTGGTTGTTGTTTCAAATCTTAAAGTCCCCTTTTTCTTTTCCTCTTTCACCTTTCCTTCCCCCAATAGACCCCAATCATCCTGCTGAGCAGTCAGTTTTTCATAAGTACAAACTGCCATTTCTAGAGATTGAAAAAGAGTGCCCAAAGAATCTTTCCCTTCTTGTTCTTCTTTTTTATATTTTTGGTATTCAATTTTCAATTCATCCACAAGTGATGCCATTGTAGAGAGAAAAAGTTTTTCCAAGACAACCACCCAAGTGCTTTTAATCAAGAATAATTCCCAAAAGTTCCAAAGTCACCAAACAATCCAAATAAGCTGTTTCTTTTAGTACTTTTTTCTTTCTTCCATTTCTCTTTCTGGGGTTGCTGTTTAGTCACAAAGTTCCAATTAAAATATATCTTTTAGAAGTCTTGTTAATATTTAATAGCTCTTTAGAATTCTAGGCAATCTCCTCCTTATTTTCCGATTCTGTTCCAATTTTTTTTCCTCTCCCTTCCCACTTACAGAAACAAAGATTTTTTTTAAAATGTTCAGAAATCCTTATCCCTTTAGCATTTAATTACCTCCAATGCGGGTTTTCTGATTTCTCTTGCAGTTCTATTCGCTGTCACGTTAGGAAGGAGAGTGAAAGAAAGAAAAACTTTTCCTTTTAACTTCCATTCGCCGCTTATAAATCTCTGGAAACGATGTCTCTTTGGCAAATTTTAAGTTCCAGGGTACTTTCGCTGTTACTTTATCCCGGTCAGCAAAAAACACTTTCACTTCTTCACAGCTCCTCCTGCACTTTCTTTTTCCAGCTGAGCTCTTCTATGTGATGGCCATTTCTGACCGCCGCTCAGCTGCCTTCAGAAAAGGGGGTTTAGCCAGCTAGGGAAGAGAGGTGTGATATCTCTCGACCCTGCCAGGTCCCCCCTGTCTTCGCCATCTTCTACAGAGGTGGCTAGCCCCAAAGCTGGGTGGCTCGGGGCACTCGGGCAGTGAGCGCAGGCCGAAACCGTGCACAGTCACGGATTCCTACCTGCCCCGAAGCGCTGCAAACCGGAAATCCCTCCCAAATTAAGGTCTTCTATGAGGATTCCCTCACACTTTAGGATACGAGACTTGGTTAACCATCTCTGAGTTCATTGAGGCAGGATGTTTCTGACCTGATGTTGGGTTGTAACCACCAAAGCCCCCTCCCTAAATGTGAGGTTTCTTTTTTTTTTTCTGGTACTAAGAGAGCTGTGGAGGCAATAGCTTGAATACATACTGGCCACCCCAGTATTACAGGGTCCATTAATTTGGATAGGAAGGCTACTGGTTTTAAGAGACTTCCCCATATTTTTTTGAGTTAAGAACCCTTTTAGTTACCCCATCACAGACTGTTATAAATAAGTGGAAAGGTTTTTCTTCTTCCATCAGGTAGTGAGAGAACTGGAGCTGTTTTAAGTGCTGTTTTCAATTTTTCGACAATTGCCTAACAGTCCCTAAAACTTTCTCAAGTCTCTCTTAGTTCCTCAATTCTAGCAGGAGTTATCTTTCTACTCCCTTCACTAATCAAGTGTCCAAGATATTTGATCTCTCTCTCTACATACTATAATTTTAAATTTGATGTGGCATGGGTTGATTTTTACTTCTTGATTTTGAAATTCGAATTCTGGCGAATGTGGCATCCCAGAGGGATTATGATGTCCAGGATGCCCCAGTATCCATTAAAATTTAATTTCACAATTTCTTGGTCCCACTTGCAATTTTATCCAGTGTTTTTGGTGGAACCTCAGATGCAATGACTCCTGACATTGCTATTCTTCTATCATCTAATTTTTCTGTCCCTCTCTCTCTAGCTTTAGTAAATCACACATATTTCTCATTTCCTCGTACATGCAATTTCTTTATATGAAAATACTCTCCTTTTAATCTGGGATGAGGGTAAACACAGAGACATTTACACCAATGATTTTTTTTTCTTCATCATCAACATACTCACACATTTATACTGTAATCAGACTGCTTGAATAACCAATTTCTCACACAAAAATTTCATTTCATTATTTCATTCTTTCTCCAAGCAAATCAATCATTACTTACAATTCTTTTCTGAGAGCTTTTTCTCACAAGCCAATGAGCTCCATTTTTTTTTTACTGTTGTTAGAGGGTCTCATCCTCCAGGTTTGGAAATGATTGCACACAAACACATTCAGACACATAACATTTCCAGACCTGTTTTGTCCCTATAAAGCTCCACTTTTTCTTTCTTTAGCTATGGGTTGTTGCCACTTCCCTTTTTCTTTAGTCAGGACTCCAAGAACCATATTATTCTTTGAGTCTACATACAAATTGAAAGATTTCTCAAGGTTGGAAAGTCCCATAACAGGAGCTTGAGATGCTATTTTTTAAAAAGTCTCAAAAGCCTGTTTTTGTTCACACATCCAAACAAAGGGTTCCCTTTCTCCCCACTTTGTGGACTCATAGAGTGATTTGGCTAGCAGGGCAAAATTTCTACAATAACCTGCTTCTTAAAAAAAACTCCTGTCAGTTGGTTCTGCAATTGGGCATACGGCTTCCTTTTTCTTATGTCCTACAGCTCTGTGCCCTTGATTTATAGTATAACCTAAGTATTTAACTTAAGGTTTCACTAATTGGGCTTTCTTTCTTATTGTTTTAATGAACTTTGTCACTTTTACTTGAAGTTACACTCATTGTTAAGCACTAGATTTTTACTACCTGTCTCTGCCCTGAGTGTTCTGTCCTTTATCTTTCTAGTTTGGATCTCCCAGCCAACGCTGGCTTATTTTGAAAGATCCAAATTGTTCTCTATCTTATCTTAGACCTCCCAGACAATGCTGGGTTATTTCTAAAGATCAAGATTTATAGAGACCTTTTTTCACACCTCATTTGCACCTGGCCAGGGTTCTCATGAGCAAGTTTGAACTCCACTTTTCTTTTTAAAGACAACTTTTACTGTTTAACGTGTCCTCATGGGCTCCATGGAGAACACGGCCCTAATCTTACCAGTTCCAGATAGACACTCCTATGCCTGTTTCTAAATATAACACCAACCTTATCTATTTCTCAGGCCTTAAAGGAGTTTCACATTTCTTCTTCTTTAGCCAAAAGCTTACTACCTGCTGGGGACTCAGGTATTTCCCAATTTATGAAATACCAGGGTTTAAGATACAGTATTTCAATTTTTTTTAAGGTAGGTCTCTTGATTAAATATTGTTCTAATTTACTCAATGTTTGCTTGTTTTCCCCAGATGATCCTACCTGTATTATAGTTCCTCAATTATGTATTTTTGTGCCATTTTTGAATGCACAAATTTATCATTCTGTTCTTAAACTTTTAGCCCAGGGGAGTAGGTTTTCCTCACTCCACTGGCTCAATAACTGCTCTAAAGGGTATTTTCATGATCTTATGTGTTAGAGTCACCCCTAAGGGTTTGCTCTACCTCCTGCAGCAAGAAAGTTAGCTGCAACAACTACAAGAATTCCCCATTCTTGTCGAAATTCCCTAACCTGTGTAACTGCCCCTCCTCTTTGCCTTGAATTGCTTGTGCAATAGGGCAAGGGTAACTTCTCTGCCGGAGATGAACAGGTATTGCCAGAGGCTTCACTTGAATGACTAGTGGTATATGGTGCACTGCATATCCTGGTGGATTACCTTTTGCCCATAATTGGTGCACATCAAACTCCTGCCAAGTATCGAGGACTCAAACCTCTTGAGCCACCATTGCTTGCCACATCTCATTTGGAGAATGCCTCATGACTAGCGCCACTTTATCTTCCTCAAATGACAAAGTTGCCCCCATTTTGCATAACAAGTCCTGGCCCAATAAGGGAATGGGACACTCGGGCATGTATTGGAATTGATGTTCAATGTCCCTTCTCTTCAGGGAACATCTCAGGGGCTTTAGAAAAGGGTGGCAATTTACAGAGCCATCAACCCCTTGTATATTTATAACATCAGCAGAAAAGGGGAGCCAACAACTTAGTAACTACAAATCTAGATGCCCCCTATCTTCATTCAGACCAAGGGTTCGGGGGGGCTGAAGAGGTTCCTTAGGCCTAACCCCTTGATCTGTTTTTGGCATTTCCTTTTGTATTCCCTGCACTCCTGCCCTGGAAATTTAATTATTGCAATCATAAACTTTGGGGGAGGGGATTATCTTCTTCATAGGGTTCAGTTTTCAAGACAGGTTTAATTTTAATCTGACTTGCCTTGATCTGAGATCTGGGATTTCTATTCATTTGGGGCACGCAGACTCATGAGTTTTGACTCAGCATTTGCAAAGCCATTCAGGATTCTGTTTTGCTACTACTTGCAACTGGTCAGTATACTGGTATTGATAACCAGTTATTAAACGAGTGGGTCAGCGAGATGGCCCTGGCTGGGCATCAGTCGGTCCATGCCATCCTCAGCTAAATATTGCTCTGACTCCCAGCGGAGTCGCCATAAATGTTGCAGGAAATTATGAGACTCAGACCTTGGAATCCAAAAATAAGTTGGTTTTATTTGCGCAAACTGGTTCAGAGTATTTTAGTGAGAGTCACTTCTGAACAAATTTCTTATAGAACAGCACATGCCTATATACTTCTTCAGAAGGGGCAAAACACAGAAATATAACTTGTCAGTCATTCATTGGTTACTTGAAACACAGCTTTCCCCCTCCCCTGTTGCTAGGCTAGGATGGCTGGATGTCACAAAAACCCATCTTACTAAACTCCCTAACTTGTGGTTTTATTACAAGCGAGACAAGGTTTCTTGGCAAATATGATCGATAGATGATCCTTGTGGTTTGGCTTTTCACACTTCCTTGTTCTTTCTCTTGCTAATACCACATATTTCACTATCTATAAAACTTATATCATTATTTCTCTAAAATTAATATATTTTTATGTCCTGCCTTACTATCAGACTGATGTACTGAGCATCCTTGTAATTCGATAGCTTCCCCTGGAATGGTAGGGTCAAGCCATGTCTCTGTAAAGACCATAACACAGCAGTCCTGAATGTTTTTCTGCAGAGAGATAGTAAGTTCCAGCTCCTCAATTTTGTTAAAGAGAGATCTATCATTTGGAACAAAAAGAATTAGCAGTGCAGGTTTGTGAGGATTTTTACCTAACTTTACACGCACTCCAGCTCTACAGCCTCATTTCTGCTTGCGTTGTTCATCTCCTCCTCCATTTCCTTTGCTTTTAACAGGGAGAGTAATCCATGGTGTCAATCTAACCAGCTCAGCTGGAATGTTGTAACTTGAGACCCCTGGTTCAAAAATGCAGCCTTCGATGTCTACTCTGCCAATAATTAATAGCTCTTGTCGACTGTAAATTACTTCTGCCTGAACATGCAGAGCACTCACTAAAAATACACAAACAATAAATTAATTAAAAGATACTGATCTCTAAAATGTCAAGCCACTGCATATACATGCACCGCCATCTTGAAAACTGTTGGGGGAAAAATACCAAAAATAGTACAACTATGGTAGTAATGTAATAAGGAAAATAGTAATATTATTGTACAGCCATACCACATGAGTTAGAATTAGGATTGGGGAACATACATATATAGACATTAGACAGTATTATGAGCGTTAGAGAGTACTGTGAGAGTAATAGCACAAGGGGAAAATGTCCCTGTGTCTAGTTGTTTTGGCATGCAACAGCATGCAATGTTTTACAGTGTGTCCCAAGGGAAATTGAAATGGTATATGTCCAGGATGTGATGAGTCTGTAGATGTTTTCTCAGCTCTTCTTTTGATCCATGCAATGTAGAGATCTTCTATGGAAGGCAGGCTGGTTTCAATTGTCCTTTCTGCAGTCCTAACTATCTGTTGAAGTCTGTACCTATCCTGTTTGGGTGCTGTACCAAAGCATGCCACTATAGAAATACAAATGACAGACTCAATAATTCCTCTGTAAAATTTTATGAACAGCTCCCAGGGCAGTCTGAGCTTCCTGAATTGACATAGGAAAAATGTTGTACCTTTTTAATTATAGTTCTAATGTTGGGTGTCCATTTAAAATCCTGGAAGATTATAGAACCCAAAACCTTAAGGACTCTACTGCTGAACTGTTGAATAAAATAAGAGGTGGTGAAATATAAGGGCTCCTCCTAAAATCCATTCTCATCTCAACAGTTTTAAGATGTTCATTTCCAGTCTTTTCCTGCTGCACCACAGGACCAGTTGTTCAACTCCTATCTATATGCACACACATCACTGTCTTGAATGAGACCAATGACCTTTGTATCATCTGCAAACTTCAGTACTTTAACAGGGGTTCCCTATCCCTACCCCAGCTGTCCCATGGGTCACCAACAATTGCAATCAATATACTGAATTTTGTGCTGAATCCCAATTGAAATGTGTCCAGATAATCAACCTCCTCCAGGATCCTCAGTAACTGCTGTTGACAACCTTTTTGCCAATCCACAGCCAATCCATCAATCAAATATATCATAGATCCCAAAGATGCTTTTCCAAAAGGCAACTGGACTTGCTTTGTTTTTCCTTGAAGATATTTTACTTCTCATCCAAGAAGCTTCTTCAGTCCTCAGTCAGAGAACTGAAGAAGCTTCTAGGATGAACATCATCAGTCAGAATTGAAGAAGCTTCTTGGATAAGAAGTGAAATATCTTCAAGGAAAACCAACAAAGTCCAGTTGCCTTTTGAAAAAGTGCTCTTGGAACAACCATGACCTGGGTGGTTGAGAATCTCCATAGACAAATATGTCATATCTTCCTAAGGATGTTTATATGTGGATTTATGTGACACCTGAACCAGACAGCAATCAAAGGGCCCATAGCATAAACTTGATGTTATTTGATTTGATTGCATCAAAGTGCCATCCAAATCAGCACTTTTATTCCTAAAGTGCCTTACAAATTAATAAAAGTAAGTTATTTGAGACTCAAATCATTTGAAAAGAATGAAATTAAAAGTCTCTGGATCACATGAGATATCTGAAGCATGAGACAATTGGGGATGGTGGGGAAAGTGGGAAAACTGTTTTTATAGCCAGATGCAGTCAGAGCAGCAGGTTCTAAATCATGGTTGCTCAATCCTTTGCCTTGCCTGGCCTGCATTGAGTGAATAGGAATTGTATTGAGCCACATATCAAATATATAATATAGATAATCTATATAAATAACAAACTTTCTTTATTATTTTACATTTTTATTGTCTTGTGTGACCATATTATTAGCTATCTAGGGCAGCATGTGACCTCTGGGCCACAGATTGAACACACCTGCGCTAAATCATATTTAAGATTTTTATATTTGCCTGGAAAACTGTTCCAGGATCATAGGATTGCAGGAATTTGTTTCTGTAATGAATTGGTGAACCTTAAGAGAATATCATTACAGCAAAAATCAACACAAAACAACCTCTGCTGGTTTATTACCACAGCTAGCAGTATTAAGAGTTGGACCAAATGATTCTTAATCTATGTAAAATATATGTATGAGTACAATCAAATAAAATATGAATCAAACTAGAAAGAAAAATCAATGGATTTTTCAATATTTTCCCCTTATTTTAGCTGCTTCACTGAACAAAACCTCAAGAGACACTAAAATTGAAACTTGCAGCAGAAGCAGCATGGTTCTTTGAGTCTTCAGACTCTAAGACAGAAGGAAGATACTTCCCATTAGTTTTGCTGCAGGTCATTTAGGAAGAAAAAAGAGTCCATATCATTTGCCAGTTTGATTTACACCTCATGTGCCTTTCAATTGTGCAAAATAACAATAGACCAGCATGATGCTGAAGGAGGGAAATATGTTTAGAAAATTATCCTAACATATCAAAAGTACAAACTTTGGCTATTGAAAAGAAATTGATGTTTGGATTAACACTATAGCATCCAACTTCTACTATGTTATCACTTTTAAAAATGAAAGTTTTATAAATATAAATGTCATCAGCCAATTTTGCTGTTTTTGTTGACTCAATTTATGAAAGTTTGCTCATCACAATATATGAACTACAGCTTGAGTTTTCTTTAAGCTTGATGAAAGTTTCCCTTGAGCCTCTGTTTCACTTGGTTTACCTTTCTATGTCTCTCTCTTCATTTTCTCTCTCTTAGATTTTTACTTTATCTTTTTTTCCAGAATGGTCTGGGCTCCCTTTATGTCTACAATACTTTCTCACAGTAAAAAAACCATTTAAATGGCCAAGGAGATAAACTATTTCATTTACTGTTTGGAATGGTTACATGGCACAATAAAAACTTATTTATTTCTAATACAATTAGAACCAAAAGTCCTTGGGAACAATTATAATTGGTCTATATTATACTCATCAAATGACCTTGCTGGCAATGCCATTTAGGTTGCTGCCAGATCTTGAATGCAAAAATCAGGATAACCAGTAGATGACAACATGATCATTCTCTTTCTTCCCAACTAGTGTTTGTCCAGATTTTTTCAGTCCATATCAAATAGCCCTGGTAACATATAGCTCCATTATAATCTTGAAAATGAAAAAATAATTGTGTTCCATGCTATTGCTACTTTTTGCCCCATTGGAAACATTTATTTCTTTGGTTTTGTTTCTGATTCTACTTCTTCCTATTATTTATTGTCATTTAATTTGATACAACTTTGATAGTAATCCCATGAAATATTTTTTTATTTTTATTTTTTATTTTATTTATTTGTCAATAGATTCCAAGATAATAAACATAAGTATAAATACAGGAAATGGGTATGAATAATTGGGGACAATAGGACAGGGATGGTAGGCATGATTGTGCACTTATGCATGCCCATTACATACTTCTTAGGAAAGGGGTGAGGTCAATAGTGGTTAGTTTGAAGAAAAAGGAGTGTGAGTTTGGGGATGTGACAACAGAGTCAGATGTGTTGACCACTCTGTTGCTGAGGTTGTACTTCCTGCAATCAAATTTGGAGTGAAGTATATTAAGTTTATATCTGTTGTGTGCTCTTGTATTGTTGCAGTTGAAGGTGAAAAAGTCTGATTGGTAGTACAGTAAAGCAGATTCATTTATAAACTATGCTTAAGTCAAGCCGTAGGCATTTTTCTAGGTTGTCTAAGTTCAAAATCTCAAGCCTGGTGGTGTCGGGTATTCTGTTGCAAACAGAGAAGTGTAGTACTCTTCTTGTGAAATACTTCTGGACATGCTCAATTGTATTAATGTCTGATATAGAGTGTGGATTCCAGACAGATGAGCTGTATTCAAGTGTTGGTCTAGCAAAGGTTTTGTATGCCCTAATTAGTAATTCAGTATTACCAGAGGAGAAGCTTCTTAAGATTAGATTTACAACTTGTGAAGCTTTCTTGGCAATGCTATTGCAGTGAGCTCTTGTGCTTAGGTCATTAGATATGAGTACTCCGAGCTCCTTGACAGAGTCAGGGTCGTCAACGAGGTCATACCCACGTAGATTGTATTTGGTATACTGATTTTTTTTTTTACCAATGTCTAGGACAGAGCATTTGTTGGTCGAGATTTGGAGTCGCCA
The DNA here is from genome assembly GCF_900518735.1 of Pseudonaja textilis. The sequence goes on from NW_020769326.1 coordinate 12,581,518, forward strand.
ATTGTTTGACCACTCAAACATATAATCGAGGTCACTTTGAAGGATAGTAGCATTGTTGGTGGTGTTGAATAGTTTTATGTCAACAGCGAAGAGGATGCAGTTGCTTATACCTTTGCAAAATCATTTATATAGAATATAAAGAGTGTGGGTCCTAGAATGCTGCCTTGGGGGACGCTGCTGTTAACTGGTGCAGAGTTTGATAGGGCGTTTCCTATTTTTACTATTTGTTGTCTATTTTACAGGAATGCAGTCATCTACTTATGAAGAGATCCAGAAATACTGTAAGAGTTTAGTTTAAACAGTAGTTTGTCGTGTACCACTGAGTCGAAGGCTTTGCAGAAGTCTATGTAAATTGCATATTTTGCTTTACACTGGTCAAGTAGTATAATGCATATGTTTTTGCAGTGTAGGAGTTGCAGATTGCAGGACAATTTTTTTCTGATACCAAATGGTTTTCTGGAGAGTAAGTTTGACTAGGTGAAGGGTAATGCATTGGTTCAGGATTGATTCCATGACTTTGCATGTGACACAACACAGTGAGCAATTGGTCCATAGTTTTCAATCAGGCTGGGGTCACCTTTTTTGGAGATAGGGATAACCGTTGCTAAGGACCATAAGTTGAGTTAAGGAGCTGGTTCTGAATGATATCTCATATATATATATTCTTAGGGGTTCTGCTATGGCAGTGGAGAGCTTTTTTAAGAAGTATGCATGTAATCCATCAGGTCAATCGATAGGGGTGGTTTTAGGTAACGTAGTGCCTTTTCTACATTATCTTCTGTAAAGTCAATATGTAGTAGATCATCACAGTTAGTTGTGATATGACTAGGAAATGTGGGGGATGAGCCATTGCTGTTTACAAAGACTGAACTGAAGAACACGTTGAAGAGGTTTGCCTTAACGGCTTCTTTGCTACAGTCTTTCCCATTTAGTCCTTTTAGGGATGGGATGGTTCTTGAGTCTTTAAGTTTGATGCTTACAAAGTTATAGAAGGTGTGGGTGGATTTTGTGCGTAGGAGGTTTTCCTCTTACTTGCAGTGATAATTGGTGCATTCTGCCTTTATCTGAAATATATTTATCTGAAATATCCTGAACCAACTGGCTATACACAGGACACTGATCCCTGCCTCTGCATGATAAGTATATTAAATCCTGAGACTTCACAAACAGTTGTTCCATGAATACTAGTGCATCTCATAAAAAGGTAATAACTGGAATAACAATATTATACAGATATTATATGTAAGATAGATTTATTGGTTATATCAAGGCATTCTACCATCATCAACCATTATACCCAAGGAGAATATTTATGAGCACAAATATGGAAAAGGAAAAGAGAAAAATTAAGTAATAGTGGAAAAAAACCTTTAGTATTTCAACTTTCCTTGCCAATTACATTGTTTTTTTCCCTTGAAAATAATGAGTATCTCACATAAGACTGTATGCATAACTTTAATAACATGAGGCAGATTTACCTTACATGGGAAAATTTTAATTGGTATGGCTCTGACCTAAATAAATATTTCATGTGTTTTATTTATTTTCTATTTTATTCATGAGTTTTTCAAGCATATTATAGAAAATGAAAAATGTGGGTTATTGTCCTCTAGTGAGAAAAATACATTTAATTTATAAAATAATAAACTATCTATACATTATAAACTAAAGTTTTGAATTACATATAAAATATATATGTTTGTCTGTTCATGTTCATGATTAAATTAATAATCAGCATTGGTCTGCCTTATGTTACATAACTTGTCCTTTATCTTACATATAGATGGTTTATTCCTGTAATCAATGTAATTCCAAAGAACATTCATTTATAGAACATGCAGCATCAGCTTCCATTAATGGCTTATGCAGGAAATGTAGAACTTGCTGGTTACAGAAAAATATTAACACATCCTCTATATACCTGCTTTCTTGACTTCTACTGTCCTTGAAAATTTATTATTCCCCTGAGCAATTATAAGAAAATATAACAGAGCTGATTCATATTGTGTGAATTTTGTCATAGTGCTTTCATTCATAAGGTGTTCATTGAACTTGAAGACAATTTTATACACCGTATTTGCTACTAAATAAATAGTAGTTAAGTAGGACTTATATCTGTTGCATGAATATCTATGATGCATGACTGTCAAGACTGGCTTGAACTTTCACCTAAATTCCACTTGCTTGTAGCTTGACAAAGAATGGAGTGGTGGATTGGAATATAAGGTGGGGGGAATGGCCTTCAAGCATTGTGGGTTCCTGTAAGACTTCCCCACTTCAAAGACATCCAGAGCAAATGCCACACTGTGATCTGCTTGTTCCCAAAATAAAATGAACAGAAATAATTGGTGGATGTAATGGACTGTAGGTGGCCCATGAGAAAAGGGGAAATCAACTATGCATGTGTTTGCACATTAAGCCCAATGTTGGTTTTGCTTCTTCTGGGCCAATGTGGATATATTCAATAAAGTTCACACTCTTGGTCAAATAATATCTCATGAATTTCTTTTCCTGGATTTGCCAACTGGACAGTTGACAATGAGTCTGCAAATACATGTACCCCCAGTGGGTACTGGAGCAATAGTTATTAAATTTTCTGAAAATTTATGAGATGGTTGAACACAGAACTGAGCAACCAAGTCTAAACAGTGACAAAGGTTTTTCGTGTTTATCAGAGGGCCAATTGTTAAGCATTTATAAGAACTTTATACATTTTAAACATATACCTAATAAGTGCATTGCTGGGGTTTAAATACTACTACTAAAATAATTGGGATAATCCAAATAATAATTGGGATTTCCAAGAAGATTTCTCTTTCTTTGTTGTACCTTAAATTCAAAATAGAATTTTGGCCATATCTTAATTGTCATTCAATTCTCTCTAAATCAGCCATGGTTTGAAGAACTACTTGGAACACTGGCATTGGGGGTGGGAGAGTCCATCTTTATGGGGAATTTAAACTTTATGAAAAGAGGTTCACCCATTTTCTCAAGGATGAATTTGTGATTTCCATGAATAATTTGATATTTTTAATCTAAACTACAGAAAATTTTGTTCTTATTTCCAAATAAGCAAATCTCATCAATATTTCTAATTCCCATTACATGATTCCAATCCCCATGTCTAGAAGCTCTAGCGACTTCAATTGGGACTCTTGGCTGGCTTACCCAAGTAACTCCGTGACACTGCCTGTGGCCATAGCGCTTTTCAGCAGATCAGATTGCCCCAGCTTGAGTAGCCAGCCTCCCCAAATTGACCAAACTGTAGGAAGCCGTGTGTATGTGCGTGTGCGTGTGTGCGTGTGTGCAGGCTACCCCGCTTGCTGGTCTTACCACCACCACTCTGAGCCTCATATCAATCCGTCTTCACACAGATAGAAATCACTGCTTGGCAACCTTGCCATACACCAGAGCAGAGCACAGGTGCAGCATTCTGCCAAAAAAGTGCAGTCTTACTGGGGCCAAAAGCTGTCAAGATGGCTGAATATTCTTGTCAGCAGACAGCATGGAAAAGCTAAGTGCCTCTACATCGGCTCAATTTAAAAACCTAGCTCCAGAGGGCTAGGTCAACTAGCAAGGATGCAGCTGACAAGATTAAAGCCAAAGCCATTTATTCCAAGAAGTCCTCTAAGTTTGAAGAGAAAGATGCCAGCAGAAAGCTCTGGAGAACCAAATCTCCAGAGCCAAAAGGAAGGCAGAGCAGGAAAGGATCTCTATTCTTCCTCAGATAGAAATTGCCATTTCCCACCCTCAGCAACTGCAGCATTTGAATGTGTCAGATCTTAAAGTTCCTATGGCTTGGTGTGCTAGGATAGGCTTAGACCCCATGGCAGTATCTATTCCAAAGTTCCTGAACTTTTTACAAGAGAGTCTTGACAAGGGGTTATCCCATAGCACTATTCTTAGACAGGTGGCGGCCTTGTCCACGGTGCTAACTTATGGGGACTTGGAATCCCTCGCCCACCATCTGCTAGTACCTATTTTCATCAGAGGTGCAGTTAACTTAAAACTACCTGTAGTACACAGGCACCTCTTCCGGGACCTGTCCAAGGTACTACAGGCCCTCAACACAGCACCCTTTGAGCCATTTCAGACAACGAGCCTGTGATACCTAACATTCAAAGTCACCTTTTTAGTGGCCATCACTTTGGCCAGGCAAATATCAGAACTGGCAGTCCTCTCAGTCAGAGAGGATCTTTGCATTTTCCACACAGACAAGGTAGTTCTATGTTTGGATCCCTCCTTCATCCCTAAAATAAACTCCTGGTCCACAGGGCCCAGGAGATAGGGCTACCCAACTTCTGTCCAGGCCCATCCCATTAACTAGAACAGAGGTGGCACACTTTGGACATGAGGAGGGCACTCTGCAGATATATCAAAAGAACATCTTCTCATTGTAAAACAGAATCCCTGTTTGTGTCATTCCAACCATTTTCAATGGGCACAATGTCACTTCATCAACCGTAGACTACTGGATAAAGGTGTGTATAGCCAAGGCCTATGAGACGCAGGCTCTCCTAGTACCCAAACAAGTAACCGCTCATTCTACTACAGATGCGTGGGTAATGCAGGTCTCTACTGAGGACATCTGCAGGGCAGCGACGTGGTCCTTCCCTTCATACAACACTACAAACTGGACACTTTTGCCTCGGCTGAGGCAGCCTTTGGCAAGAGAGTGTTCCAATGGGTGCATATCATATTGTTTTGGTTTTCTGTTTGCCTCATTATTTACTTTTGTGACTTTAAACTGTGTCTAATAAAACAGTGAAGTTAAGTTGAAAGCCTTACCGGACTTTAATATATGTTTTGGGTTTTGGGTTATTTTGAGAGACTACGAGTCATCACATTTTGACTTCAGCCACCCCTTCAACTTATTTTTGCTTTTTGTGGGGTAACCATGGATCAGCTCAGAGCAGAGATTGCCGAGTTAACTCAGCAAGTGGCTCTTTTGACTGCACAGGTGGCACAAATGCAAGCTGTCCGGCCATGCCAAAAATGCTCAGTGGCAGTGCCAGATAAATTTGATGGTTCACTGGCCCAATTTCCAGCATTTTGGGGGGCAGTGCCAGCTTTACATAAGCCTTCGGACTGAGGATTTTCCCACTGATCGGGATAAGGTGGGGTTTTGATTAGTTTGTTGTCAGGCTCTGAAGCATGTTGGGCGACGCCTCTGCTGACCCAGCCCAACCAGGTGTTGGACAATTACGCCGAGTTTTGCTGTCAGTTTCAGGCCATGTTTGAGGACCCTGTTCGAAGCCAAACAGCAAACAGACATTTGAGAGAGTTGAAGCAGGGACGTGGCTCACTCATGGATTATATTGCTAGTTTTGGGGTGGTTGCTCAAGATGTACAATGGAATGAGACAGCACTATTAGACCAGTTCCAGGAGGGTTTGTCATCAGAGCTTCTGGATGAGTGGGTGTAGTGCTCCTCCAGGCCTATGCTCCCGCAGGCACCTTGTTCCCGTGCGCTTATTATTCCCGGAAGTTGTCGGCTCCAGAGCGCAACTATACGATTTGGGACAAGGAGTTATTGGCAGTTAAGGTCACTTTTGAGACATGGCGGCACCACCTGGAGGGGGCTCGTCACCAAGGTTCAGATGGATCATTGCAATTTGGAACACCTATGTACAGCTCGGACATTGAACCAGCATCAGATGAGATGGTCCTTATTCTTTGCTTGATTTGATTTCCGGGTGACTTATGTTCTGAGTGGAGGGAATCAACGCGCTGATGCCCTATCTCGGAAGCCTGAGTATACCCGAAGGGAGGATAAAATCTTGCCTTGGACAGTGATTCCATTGGAGTGGTTTGCGGCCATCGAGGAAGGATTCAGGAGTGAGGATTCAGGAGGCACAGCGGCAAGACCAATTTGTGACAGCTCGACATGGAGAATTGGATGAGAATGGGAGACAAGAGACTCCTTGGACATATATTGGGACCTGTTGCGGTTCTGTGATCACATTTATGTGCCTGGAGGTCCTCTTCATGGCCTTATCCTATGTCAATGTCATGATAGTCTGGCGGCAGGACAATTTGGGTTGTTCAAAATGCTGCACCTCATGTCTAGGACATTTTAGTGGCCGAGACTTAAACATGCTGTGTTGGGATATGTGGCATCCTGTGGGATCTGTCGCCAAGCCAAGTACGCTCCTGGTGTGCCCCCTGGTCTATTGCAGCCCTTGCCCACACCAGAACATTGGTGGGGGGGCAGTTTCATTGGATTTCATCATTGAGTTACCATCATCGAATAGTGCCACAACCATTTTGGTTGTGGTGGATATGTTGACTAAAATGTCCCACTTTATTCCGTGTGTGGATCTTCCATCGGCCAAGATAACAGCTCAATTGTTTATCTCCCATGTTTTCCTGTTGCATGGGTTACCAGACCGCATGGTATCAGATCAGGGGGTACAATTTACAGCACGCTTCTGGCAGTCCCTACTCTTGAAACTGCAAGTTCAGGCGTGTCTGTCGTCTGCTCACCACCCCAAAACTGATGGGGGGACAGAGAGAGTGAATGCTATTTTGGGGCAGTACCTCCACGGTTTCAGCAATACTCAACAAGACAATTGGGTGGAGGTGCTGCTGGTGGCAGAGTTCACTTATAACAATGCTCAACATGCATCCACCCATGTGTCCCCTTTCTTTGCTAACTATGGGTTTTATCCATGACTTTTCCCTTTAGCCCTGTCTGATTCCCCAGTTCCAGCAGTGGATACGTTCTTGCACGAGTTAAAAGCTGTGCACCACATGGTCCATGATCAACTAGAGAGAGCCAAAGAAGACTATAAACGATTTGCAGACCGACATCGTCACAATGTTCCACCTTTAGCAGTCAGCAATCAGGTTTGGCTCTCAACTCGATATTTACCAACGACGTGACCATCGAAAAAGCTTGATCACCGTTACTTGGGACCTTTTCCAGTCAAGGTGGTGATCAATCGTGTGGCTTATTGTCTCTCCCTGCCACGGACCATGCGTATCCATCCTGTTTTTCATTGTTCCCTGTTAGTCCATGCCTCTCCCAACAGTCCGCATAGACTGGCTCCCTCACAGCCGGCCCCAGTAGCCCCTCTGGGAGAGGAGGAATACTAAGTGGATAGCATCCAAGATTCACACCAGTTGCCGGACCAGTTTCAGTATTTGGTGGCATGGAAAGGTTATGGACCAGAGGACTTCCATCTAAGTCGATTGCACTGATGTTCAGGCTCCTTGTTTGGTCCAGGACTTTCATGCTCAGTTTCCTCAACGTCCTCGTCCACCTGGTCCCGGGGGAGAGGGCCCTTTAGGGGGAATAGTGTCATGCCCCTTGTGGAATCTGACTCTGAGGAAGAGGAGGAACATCAACAGGGAGTGGGAGTGTGGCTCCAGGGGTGGTGGAGGAGGCTGGGGAAGGGCAGAGGCTGGCTGAGCAGTCAGAGGAAGATCCAGGCCCATCCCCTATCCATCCTAGGTCATGCAGGGAGGAGAGGATCTACTCAGGGAAAAGTGAGATCTACTCAAGAGGAGATTACCATGATCCTCCTCGTGACTTGCAGGTGGGAGCTATGTATGTAAGTTTGCAACTGCGCAGTTAGAATTGCTGAAGTCAATTAGTGTTTACCTTGAAAGAGGTTTATCTTTGCTGGCGTTCTTCCCATGGACTTTTCTCGGTTATTTTCCTGGAGTTTATGATTAGTTATCTTGGCTTGCTTCTAAACTCTCATCAATGCGGTTTGTTTTGGTTTTCTGTTTGCCTCATTATTTACTTTTGTGATTTTAAACTGTGCCTAATAAAACAGTGAAGTTAAGTTGAAGGCCTTACCAGACTTTAATATATATGTTTTGGGTTTTGGGTTATTATGAAAGACTATGGGTCATCACAGACCATGCCTGTTTCCTAATTATTACACCCTTTGACATTCTATATATCCATTGTTCTAGCAGTTAGAATACTGAATAAGACAAGTTACAATTTATTGAGGTTATTGACAGAAAATCAGGAGGAATGTTTTAGAGAGTTTCAGAACTTAAACTCACAAGATCACAACTATCAAGATCACAACTAAAGAAAAAATGAACACTAGCGCATGCAGCTGTTCTCATTCCTTTGTGGATAATGTGAAACCGCTGTTCATTTAATGATGCCAAGTTGTTCACGAGAATATTTTAACATATAAACTACATTGCTGAATAAATATCTTCTGATTTTTGAGGCCAGCTACCTATCAAGTCATTTACTTGTTGGTCTAAGGCACGGGTGTCAAATTTGATTGCATCACGTGATGAATTGGGACATATCATGATGTTTTTTGCCTTTGTAGAGCTGGGGTAGACGTGGCCTACGTGTGATGCATCCCGCCCGTGGGCTGCCAGTTTGACAAACCTGGTCTAAGGAATTCCCTTTATAGTACAGTATTTTGGGGAGAGGGTTTCACATCTTATATTTATGCTAAGAGAAGGAAACCAGTGAAAGAGATAGTACTAAGAGCAAGTAATTGGCTGAAAGTCACCAGTGAGCTTCTTGGTTCACTTGATGCTACATGCAGGGGTGGGATTCTACCAGTTCACACCTATTTACTTAGAATGTTGTTAACATTCTAAGTAGTTCGGAGAACCGGTTGTTAGAAGAAATTACTGGCCTAATCCTATAAGAAAGGCAGGAAGGAAATATTCTGGTGTTGCTTACAGAAACTGCCTCTCTGTTAACCCTTATTACATTCTTGGCAGGACTAGAATTCCTGTCTCTGGAACTTCTCTGGAGTTTTCTTTCTCTCCTTTGCTGGTACTTTGCTTGTGTGGAGTGACCATTCAAAGTTACAATGGCACTAAAAGAAGTGACTTATGATCATTTTTCACACTTACGACTGTTGCAGCATCCCCACAGTCATGAGAGGAGATGCGTGCCTCGATGTGAGTGATATTGAGTTGGCCACGCCTAGCCAATAACATGACCACCAAGCCATGCCCACCAACTAAGCCACACCCACAGAACCAGTTGTTAAAAAATTTGAATCCCACCCCTGGCTACATGCTTCCAGTAATCTGAGAGTTAATAACATGGAGACTACTCTAGACATGATCTGGCACATGGTCATAAGAGAGAAGGAAGATAGCAAAAAAATATTGACTTAAAGCCTTTTGGGACTAGATGACACTGCCTTCTTTTTCAGAGCCATTATAACTAATTCTCTGCCAGACTGTGTTTTTGTTCCCTTTTCAGTTAGTAATTTACTATTTTAGTGTTTTGCAACAAATTCTTAATCTGGTGATATTCTATAGAATTAATCAGCAACAAGTTACTTCAGTAAGAATAGTTCCAAACCAAATTGTCATTTCTTAATGCTTTAATATATTCTATATTGAAAACATTATACAGTAGTTGTTAATTGTTCAACTTTTTGGTTTCTCTGGGCCACATTGACTGAAGAGGAATTGTTTTGAGCTGTATATAAAATACATAATATAATTAGTGTATATAAATAACAAACTTCCTTTTTAATGTTTTTATTATCCTGTGAAGGCCTCATGTGAAGGCTGTCCAGGGCCACATGTGGCCTGTACCTTGGGGAATGAACCACTGGTGGGATTCAAAATTGTTTACATGGGCATGGCTTTGTGGGCATAGTGTGGCTTTGTGGGCATGACTTTGTGGGCGTGGCAGGGGAAGGATACTGTAAAATCTTCATTCCCACCCCACTCCAGGAGAAAGTTACTGAAAATCTCCATTCTCCAGCCCACTAACCAGCTTTCCATCTCTGTTCTCCTGTGCAGGGCAACAAAAGAAGATCCAGCTGATAAGCTGGGAGTTGAGAGGCAGAGAATATATGGGGGCGGGGCCAGTCAGAGGTGGTATTTGCCAGTTCTCCAAACTATTCAGAATTTCTGCTACCGGTTTTCCAGAACTGGTCAGAACCTGCTGAATACCACCTCTGGAATAAACATATCTGATCTATGTCAATATACAAACATTTAAATTCATTTTTTTCATAACTCTGATGAAATATATGAGATGTCAAGAACCTGTTTTACAAAAAAAGCAGAAATATTATTTCTGGATTTAATTCCCATCATTTTTTCATTCTTTAATTTAGACTGCTTGCCAGAATATCTGAAATTATAGGACAGCTTTCTAAATATGTTTAAGATTATCTGCAGTTTTATGGTGAGAATCTTTTGTGTTTATGGCAGCTGTGCACATTCTATCCCCAGCATGTAGCCTGGAAAATTAAATGACTTGAAAAAGAATAAAAAGATATAGTGCTCCTCTGCTTCTCTACTTACTTACCTAAAACTATTATTTATGATTACAAGACAAATTCTTAAATGTAAGGCTGGTATGTCAAAATCTAAATGATGGCTTGTTATAAAGGTTAAAGACACTAAGTTAGAAAGAAGAATTCTGTCAGTACTATACTTGAATTCTGGTGGTGCAATGGTTAGAATGCAGGCAAATTCTGCCCACAGCCAGGAGTTCAATCCTGACTGGCTCAAAGGCGACTCAGCCTTCTATCATTCTGATTGCCAATTGTAGCCCTCACCTCATTGTGGAGGAACAGGAGGTAAGGAGCATTCTGAGAGCTGCCGGTCCTGACAGAATCTCTGGCTGAGTGCTTAAAGACTGTGCTGATCAGTTGGCTGGAGTCTTTACCAGGATCTTCAATTGGTCTTTATCCCAGTCCACTATTCCATCTTGTTTGAAGGCTTCCACCATTGTTCCGCTGCCAAAGAAATTCCCTATCAAGAACCTCAACGATTACAGACCAGTGGCACTCACTCCTATCATCATGAAGTGCTTTGAGAAATTGGTCTGCCGGCACATTATTTCTGGTCTTCTGCATACATTTGAAAAACACCAGGTTGCATACAGAAAAAATAGATCTACAGAGGACGCTATAGCCATCACTCTTCACACTGCTCTGACTCATCTAGAACAGCAGGAGGGCTATGTGAGGATGCTTTTTGTGGATTTTAGTTCTGCATTTAACACAATTCTTCCAAATCGACTAGTGTCTAAACTTCTGAACCTTGGGCTTTCTAATTTAATCTGCCTTTGGATTATGGATTTCCTGTCTGGCCGCTCACAGAGGGTCCAATTAGGTAATCATACCTCTTCAGCCCTTATTCTTAACACTGGTACACCGCATGTTGAGTCCCTTACTCTATACTCTTTATGTGCATGACTGCATCCCCACTCATGTTAGTAATGCTATTGCTAAATTTGCAGATGATACAACAGTGGTAGGACTTATCTCCGGGGGGGATGAGTCTGCCTACCAAGATTAGGTGGACCAGTTGCTTTCATGGTGTGGAGGCAACAACTTGGTCCTCAACAGCAATAAGACCAAGGAGTTTATAGTGGGTTATAGAAGGAACAGACCAGACATCCAGCCCTTGCTTATCAATGGAGATCGAGTGGAGCAAGTGGCCAGTTGTAAGTTTCTGGGTGTTACCCTAAAAGAGGACCTGACCTGGGGTGCCCACATTGCAGCCCTGGTCAAAAGGGCCCAGCAGAGATTATACTACCTGCAGCTTCTCAGAAAACAACAACTGAATGAGAAACTGCTGGTGACCTTCTACTGCTGCTCCATACAGAGCATTTTAACATACTGCACCTCTGTATGGTTTGCCAATTGCACAGTGGCAAATAGGAAAGCACTCCAGAGGGTTAATGTCATTGCCCAGAAGATCATTGGTTGCCCTCTCCCCTCTTTGGAAGAGCTTTATAGCTCCCACTGCCTTAAGAAAGTTCAAAACATTCTTAAAGATCCATCTCATCCTGGAAATCCTTTTTTTTTTTAACTATTACCATCTCACAGACGGTACAGAATAATAAAAACAAGGACAAATAGGCTGAAAAACAGCTTCTATCCCAGGGCAGTAGCTCTTTGGAATTCTGCTGTATAGTGCAGTGTTGGTGTGGTGTCAGGGGTTTCCAGTTCAATGTGTAAAGAGTGAAGGATGTGTGTTTGTTTATTTTCATGCTCATGGTCATGATGTGCACTGGAGATGGTGTTTGATTTCATTGTACGAGGTGCAATGAAAATAAAGTTAACTAACTAACTGATGTTGGTAAATAAGGATCCACATTGTTAGGGGCAATATGCTGACATTAATCTAAGTGCTATTGCTATTCCTTAGCCCCCGAAAAAGCTGTGGTAATCACTTCCTCTCTTGGCCATAGGAAAAAGATATTGGCAAACCACTTCCAAAAATGAAAAAAATGTATAGACTTGTCCATGAAATTACCCAGAATCAAAACTGATTCAAAGTCAAACATGCACACACAAAAATGGAAATCTATACTGAGATGCATTCTTTTTTCTTTTTAAACAAATTTTATTCAGTTTTTCAGTTTGAAAACAAAAATCTCTTTTTAGTGGACAACACATTTCCGGGTCATCACCTTTACATACAAATATGACAGCAATTATACATTGATATATGCATACTTAATTCTATTATTACCTTTTCCATTCCAAATTTTCAGTAAGGAGAGAAACAAACACATTAATTCTAGCCTCTTTCATTAATCTCAATCGAAACATCTTTTTGCTTCATTTCAATTATTTCAAATATAATTCTTTAATATTTATTTTAAAAATAAAAATAAACAATATGTATTTGCCTAATAATAGTAATAATAAAGTTACCAATGTCTCTCCTTTCTTTTAATAGTCTATATTAACTTATTAATTTAGTTGGTTCTTTAGTCTGTCATATTCCCTTTCCATTACACTTTTTTTAAATGGATTCTAAATTAATAACACTCACTCACACAAAACAAATATAGGTTTCCCCCCTTTTACTATTTTGAATGTAGCACCTTAATAATTAGAATGTACCTTTATTCCCTCATCTTAATTCCCAACAGACCATTAATCATTACATCTTTTCAATTGAATTCTGCAGCACATTTCCCCCCTTAATTTTAATAAGAGTTATCAGTATCTATATTACCCTATTTTCTAAATATTTTTAATTGCAGAGATATTCTTATTACTCCTTGTCACCCTGCAGGATCCTCTTTTTAATTCATTATCTCTGAAAAAACTATTTCTTTTCAACATTTTACTATTTCTGTATTTCTTTCTTTCATATGCCTGTTTCTTACTACTTCTCCTCCCCCTCTTTTCCCTATATCTTTTCTCATTCCAGTTTATATCCCTCTTTTTCTTAATGTCTTCCTTTCCCCTTTTAACAAATTTTATTCAGTTTTTCAGTTTAAGAACAAAAATCTCCTTTTAGTGGACAACATATTTCCGGGTCATCACCTTTACATACAAATATGACAGCAATTATACATTCATATATGGATACTTACCGTATTTATCGGTGTATAACACGCACTTTTCCCCCCTGAAAATAGGGGGCAAATGATGTATGCGTGTTATACGCCGATGTCCAGGGAGCGGAATCCTCTTTAAGGGATCCCGTTCCCAATAGTGCCTAGCTACCCTTATTTTTTTCCTGAAATTTCCCTCTTAAAATGAAGATGCGTGTTATACGCCTGTGCGTGTTATACGCCGATAAATACGGTAATTCTATTATTACCTTTTCCATTCCAAATTTTCAATAAGGAGAGAAACAAACACATTAATTCTAGCCTCTTTCATTAATCTCAATTGAAGTGAACCATTAATCATTACATCTTTTCAATTGGATTCCGCAGCATATTTCCCCCCTTTATTTTTAATAAGTTATCAGTATCTATATTACCCTATTTTCTAAATATTTTTAGTTGCAGAAATATTCTTATTACCCCTTGTCACCCTACAGAATCCTCTTTTTAATTCATCAACCATTATCTCTGAAAAAATCATTTTTTTTCAACATTTTACTTTTTCTGTATTTCTTTCTTTCATATGCCTGTTTCTTACTGCTCCTCCTCCCCCTCTTTTCCCCATATCTTTTCTCATTCCAGCTTATATCCCGCTCTTTCTTAATATCTTCCTTTCCCCTTTTCTTCTGGGTCTTTCTGCCTTTTCTGACTTCACAAGTATTCCCTCTTTTAATTGCCTTCTTAAATCTCAACTTTTTAACCTTCTTTCTTTCCCCACTTCTTTGTAGCATTCTTTGTTTTAATTGTCTGTTTAAATGTCTTCTCCTTGAATCGACTCCTCCTCCTCTGAAAATCTTTCTTCTTGTTCTTCAATCGCCATTTCCATTTTTTCTAGGATAGAGCAAAGTGATTCGCCTTTTTCCTGTAGTAATTCTCTCATATTTTTAAGTTCCATTTTTAATTCCCGAAGAGATATCATCATTACACGCTCCTATATTTTATGATTGTTAAAGTCCACAAAAAAACCTCACTTTTACTTTCCTTCTTTCTTCTTTCAGTTTTCTAAGTTTCTCAGTTATTCCAGTCAAGAGTTTATACCAAAAAAATCAGTCAGTCCCACAAACAGTCTTTCCTTGCTTTTTTCTTTTTTCTGGTTCTGCTTTCACTTTCTAAAGTTCTTACTTTGTTTCAATATTTCTGTAATTTATATCCACACAAATTCATTCAAAAACAGGGTGCTTTCACTTTTATTTGAGCCAAATTTTTGTTAAGAGGTGACACTCTCCATTATATAAAGTCTTCACCTTTTTCCCCTATTTTTTTATTTAAGGTTTTTCGAACCTCAATATTCCAGCACAGTCCAGTCTCCAATTTGTAAACTTTGTTATTATTATTCTTTGACAATCTTAAGTCCAGCTTTATTTTATGCCTGTTTATTCTCAAAATATTTTAGTTCAATTTTATGAAATCTTTAATTCCAGCTTCTTCCTTTCCCGGTTCGAAGCCTCGCTTAGCTGTCAAAAATATTTTCTTTTTTTTTTCTCTGTCCCTTTGTAATTTCGCCGCTCACTTTTCTTTTCTTAAAAAATTCTGTTACTTAATCCCAGGGGTTTAGTTGTATTGCCCAGTTGTCCCAGTTCAGATGTTATCCACCTCTTTCTTCCCTCCTGCACAAAGTTTAATCTAGCTAAGTCATCCTCTTCGGGGTGGCCATTTTAGACCACCGCTGCAGTCAACTTCGGGGGGGGGGGAAACCAAGCCCAAGGGGGGAGATGCAGCTCCCCACAATCTGGCTTGCTGCTTCCCCTTACTCCGCTGCCCCTCCAAGGCAGTTTCAACCCCTAATCATAAAAATTGGGGCTCTCTGACGAAAGAGCACGGACGATAGCTGCAGAGAGTTGCAATCTACTGTCTGTCAGCAAGGAGGCTCCGCCTTCTTCCCCTGAGATGCATTCTTAAGCAGCTGGTGGTATAATATTTGTCCTAGCTCTTGAATTTCAAAGGCCTCTTTATTAAGCAAGAGAAAGAATTATGACTGGTATTTAAAAGGTGGGCAAGCCTGCATTTGATTTGTGATGTTAAATAATAAGAAAGTATCTTGTCATACCAAGTGGATGCAGACCTGTGATAAGTTGAAACAAGGACTTTCTCAAGATTTGTGGTAACAGAGAACAAGTCACTAATTGCTAGTTTTCTTGTTTGGGAATACAAAATCCAAATGTTAGTCAGATCTGCTTTTGACTAAATGTAAAGCCAAAAATCCGTAACACATTAATGATATTCTCACATTAAGTAATCTTAGTGTTTTTTATGATAAACATGTTGACATGGCAGCTTTTGTTTTGACATTTGCTTTCTGTGACTACTACATTCTTTTTGATTTTACACAACAAGTATCATTCTGCTTTCTTCTGTGACATCTAAACTCTAAACCTAAGTTGTTGGGTATATGTGTGTGTGTGTATGTGTATGCTTGCCTTACAAAAATGTATATACGCAGATGCAAGTATATGCACAAAACATTTTCAGCACCATATAATGATCTAGACAAAATGCAATAGCAAATTCCTAATGGATAACAGCACTCATGTAATGCTTTAGAAATTTTAATTTTAATTTCTCTTGCATTAGTCATATCCATTTATTTATATCTTGCACATATTTTCTGGCCTACTCTAATAATTCATCCCTTTTTCTGCCTCAGGAAACAAGCTGAAAATTAGAGCAATAGATGAAAATATTAATGCAATGGTTTTCAGCTATATCTAGATGCAGAAGGTGAATGTGGGATGACTGTATTAAGAGCACAGCCATCAAAGTAAAGTGAAATATACTAGAACAAATTTGGAACTGACTACAGAGATAAATATATTTGACTTGCTTCTCATTATAAGTAGTACAATATTTAATTCATACCCAACCGCACACATAGTCTACAAAATTGGAAATGTAGCATTAATTATTAAAACAGTGCCATTTGTGGAATGCTTAATGAAATGTATTTAATAAAATACATTTCTGATTTTCATGTTTATGACACATATATCTAAAAATATACATCAAATGAGAAATAAAAGTTATGTAAGATTTAATTTCAATTTAACTGCATTTGTTTCATCAAAGACATGCCCCCATTTTTACATGAATTGCTAATTTTTCTTTATCATAGTAGGGAAGAGATTTTTCTCATAAGGTTCATAGCTGCTATCCTGACTGTTTTGACTCTCCCTAAAGCAACTTCTGCTTCATAGCAATAGCACTTAGACTTATTTACCACTTCACAGTGCTTTATAACCTCTCTAAGTGCTTTACAGATTCAGCATATTGCTGAATTTTGGTCCTCATTTTACCAACCTCAGAAGGATGAAACTCTGAGTCCACCTTGAGCCGGTGAGACTCGCATTCAGCAGAATTAGCCTGCAATACTGCATTCTAACCACTGTGCAACCACACTCTTGAATATGTATCTTACATATCACTTCTTTTTTCTTAATTTCTTTCTTTTGCAATAATTCTGACTTTTACACATATACACCTTTAAAGGGTAATTATCAGGGGACATAGGAATTAGGACAGTGGTGGCTAACATTTTCAGCACTGAGTGCTGAAATGGGAGCACATGCAAGTACACCAGAAACCAAAAGAGCAGCTCCCTGACGCATGCATGTGGGAGCATCAGAAACTGGAAGCTTAGCTTTCTGGTGTGTGCATGCATGCTGGCCATCTGGTTTTTCAGTTTCTAACATGCATACACGTGCAAAGACCAGCTGGACAGCACGCAGATGCACTCTGAGGAGCTGCTCTTCCAGTTTCCTGTGCTCCTGCATGCACAAAGAACAGCAGAAGAGCAATAGGTGTGCCTAGAGAGTTGGTTCTGCATGCCACCTCCAACAGGCATGGCATAGGTTCGACATCATGTATCCATTAAAATATTTGAAAACAGCCTCTGAATTTGCATCAAATGGAAACAAAATGTCATTCCTTGTCTGGTCATTACTCTTAGATTGAATATCTAGAGAGAAAAAGAGAGAGGGAAGGAGGGAGAGAAAAAGAGAGAGAGAAAGAAAGAGAGCACTTTGGAGGCTTATAAAGCTTCAGAAGATTGACATTCTCAGTATTTCAAGTTGAATCTATAGTAAAAAGCACAAGAACTTTTGAGAACACTGAGGAAATGGGAAATACAGGGCAGAAAATATACAGAGGATCCCAGATTTAATATTGGATTATATCAGGTAACATTGGGAAATATTTCTGTCTGGAACAATCAAAGCTCAGAGAGACTAAGTGCTTAGCGAAATGCACCAGCCATTTGGATATCATATTGTTACAGCTGGATTTAAATTGGCAAATACTGGTTGCAAAATCATATTTCTGTAGTCAGTAATCTATTTGGCAGAAGGTATTATTGTATGATTTCATACAATTATGTTGTTGCCAAATTCAAATTCATTCAAATTCTAAACACAAACTCACACCTAATATACTGAAATATCAAAAATGAAAATATTGTAAAAATGAAAGATTTTAAACTTAAAGTGCCAAACATACAGACCATGTAAAGAGAAACACAGCACTATATCCCCAGGAAATACCAAAAGGACTGTGACAAATTTAAATGAGTGACTTCTCTTAATTTACAAAAAATCCCTGCAGTTTGCTGATCTATTCCACTTTTCTGTCTTGCCTCAAAGAATAACAGATTAATCTCACACAAAAAGGAAGGGTTCTTGTTCCACAATGGTGGAAGTAACTAAGGTCAAATCAATCTATCACAAGCAAGTTGTACATTTCAGCTGTCCTTAATCTCTTAGCTAGTAACAGGCTTACTTGACAGAATGCTCAACAAGATTGTTTGTTTTACTTGGGACTTCCGGTTTGAGCTTCTTTGGCAACAGACCGAAGCCTCGTCTCTGTGAGGTTTCGATCTGTGCTCGCTGCTGGAGTGCCCCGAGCCAGCTGGTTTTGGGCTAAGCCACCCCGAAGAGGTGGTGAAGAAGGGGGAGACTGCCTGCAGGGTTGAGAAGAGCTGCATCTCTCCTCTCCAGCTGGCCATTACTCCTTTTCACAAAGGCGGTTGTAGCGATGGTCAGAAATGGCCACCACAAAGAAGAACTCTACTGGAAAAGAATGTGCAGGAGGAAGATAAGAAGAGAAAGTTTTGGTTGACCGGGTCAAACAGCAAAAGCAACAAATAAGGTACCCTGGAATTGAAACTATTAAAAAAAACAATAATTGTTCCCTAAGAAGATTTTTAAGCTGCGAAGGAGGGAGAAAAGGGAAAAGATTTGGGTTTTTTTTCTCCTTTTCCTATACTGACAGCTAAGAGACTTAAGCAAGAAATTGCAAAAAAAATCCACTTTGACATTAATAGGCATTTAATGCTGAAAATAAAAAGTCAAAGGGATAATAAAGATTTCTGGATAATCAAAAGGTTTTGAAAACAGGAAAGGAGAGAAAAAGAATAAAAGGGCAGGATCTGGAAGGGAGGAGACTGCCTGGAATGAAAAAGAACTTACAGCAAAATCTCAACAAGACTTCCAAAAGATACATTTTAACTGAAATATCGCAACAAAAACCCCAGGAAGAGAAAGTGGAAAAAGAAATAAGAAGAAACAGTTTGGGACTATTTGGATTACTTGATGATCTCTGGATTTTTGGTTATTGTATTTGAATGACTAAAATCAATCGGGTGGTTGTTTAAAACTGTTTAAAATGGCTCCGCTTTTAGAAGAACTGAAAATGAAACTTAAAAAGTACAAAGAAGATGCCCAAGAAGGGAGAGTTCTTTTGGCTTCGTATTTCAGTTTTCAGAAATGGAGATTTGGAACAATGAGAAACAACAAGAAATGCCTGCAGAAGATTGTGACAAAGAAGAAGCCATCTTTAATGAACAAGTAATCTCAGGTGGGGGAAAAAAAGGAAAGGGGTGAAGGAGAATGGAAAGTTTAAGATTGGGAAAAAGAACTCGCACCCCCCCCCCAAAAAAAAGAGTGAAAAATAAGTATAAAATCAGAAAGCAACAGAAGAGGGAAATGAAGAAGAGAGAATTGGAAGTAGAGAGATGAGGGGGTAAAAGGGGAGGGAGAAGGTGAGAGGGAAGAAAGAAAAGAAGTTATAAAGGACAGAAACAAAATATAGAGAAACAGGACCTATTTAGAGATAATGGGAGAACATTTAATGGAAAAAGGGATTCTGCAAAGATACATAAGATAGTATTGTTATATTAGAAATAGAAATAATTTTATAAAATATGTATGATTAAAATGTTTGATAAAATAGCTATTGTAATTCAGTGGAATGCTTGTTAATAAATAAATGTAACAAAATGAATATTTAATGATTTACAAAACATATGTGAAGAGAAATAAAGGAAAAAATTAATTATGGAGATTATATGTGTCTTTAAGGAAGTATGATATTTAATTGAAAAGAAATGTTAAAGATGTTAATATTTTAATGATTATTAATGATAGAACTGAATTGGAATGGAATGAGGGTTTATAATTACATATATTTATAATCCTTTTTTTAAAAAGAATATAGTGTGTATTATAAGAATGTACCAAGCAGAATTTGATTGGAAGTTATGTATTATGTATCATATTGAAGGTCATAACCTTAAGGTATATATTGAAGTTTAAATAAGTTGAATGGATGTAATTAAAAAATATAAAGGTGTCATACTCCAATTAGTAACTACAGTAAAAAAAACTTGTTTAATGAGCAAAGATCATATGAAATTGAAACAGAACAGACAAAAGTATAAATATAATGATTGGAATTGAGATGAGATAATCAAAATAAAATTGAGAAAATTAAAAGAGGGAAAAACTATATAAAAAGATTGTTTATTTTACTTCAGCCAAGAATTAAGCCTTATACACATAAAAGATTTGTCCAGTACAATATACCAGAAATCAAATTCCAATACAGGTATATGTTAATTTTTTTGCATTTCCTTGCAGATCATTAAATGTTTTGCAATTTTAATTCAGAATAGCTTCAGAGGACACTTTTTCTGTGTTGATATAATAATTTATTTTTCTTTTCTACAAAGTGCATCTAACATCTGTTGCAAATCATTCAGATTCTCAGACAATAATGCAGCATCATTCATATATAAATTTGTATATGCACATTCATGTATCCAAAACTTCTAGTATTCCTATGGGACTCAGGTTGGTGTACTGGTTAAAGCATCATGCTACAAATTGGGAGACTCTGAGTGAAGCCAACTGAATCATCTTGGGCTAGTCATTATTTCTCAGCCCTAGAAGAAGGCAATGGTAAACCACTTCTGGAAGCTGCAAGAACTTGTCCAGGAAATTTCAAATAATTGGACATGATTGAACATAAATTTTATAAAATATTAGAAGCATCCTTATTTGTTTATCTATAGTTTATCTACCTTAATACGCCAAGGAAACATCAAGCTTGTTTTGTTTCCCACTTAGTATTGAATAATTTATTTATTATTGATTTGATTTGATTTGTCAATCGCTTACAAGGTAATAGATACAAGTATAAACATGAGTAAGAATACAGGAAATAGGTATGAATAAATGGGGACAATAGGACAAGGATGGTAGGCACGATGGTGCACTTATGCACGCCCCTTACAGACCTCTTAGGAATGGGGTGAGGTCAATAGTGGTTAGTTTGAGGTTAAAGGCGTGGGGGTTAGAGAGTGTAACAAGAGAGTCAGGTAGTGCATTCCAGGCATTGACACTCTATTGCTGAAGTCGTACTTTCTGCAATCAAGTTTGAAGTGATTTACATTGAGTTTGTATCTTTTGTGTGCTTTTGTATTGTTGTGGTTGAAGCTGAGGTAGTCATTGACTGGTAGGACATTGTAGCAGATAATTTTGTGTGCTACACTTAAGTCTAACCGTAGGTGACATAGTTTAAGATTGTCCAAGGCCAAAATCTCATGCCTGGTGATATAGGGTATTCTGTTGTGAGCAGAGGAGTGTAGTACTCTTCTCGTGAAATACTTGTGGACTCACTCGATTGTATTAATGTCTGATATGCAGTGCGGATTCCAAACTGATGAGCTGTATTCGAGTATTGGCCTGGCAAAAGTTTTGTATGCTCTAGTGAGCAATTCAATATTTCCAGAGGAGAAGCTTCCTAAGATTAGATTTACAATTCTTAACGCCTTTTTGACAATGCTGTTACAGTGAGCTCTGGCACTTAGGTCATTTGATATGAGAACTCCAGGGTCCTTGACAGAGTGAGGATAATGAACAAGGTCGTATCCGCCTAGTTTAGATTTGTACTGATTTTTTTTACCAATGTGTAGGACAGAGCATTTGTTGGTTGAGATTTGGAGTTGCCAGATGTTTGGCCATTCAGACATATAATCGAGGTTGCTTTGAAGGATAGTAGCATTGTCAGTGGTGCTGAATAATTTTACGCCATGCGCAAAGAGGACACAGTTGCTTATAAGGTGATCGCAAAAGTCATTAATATAGAGTATAAAGAGTGTGGGTCCTGGAACGCTGCCTTGTGGGACACCACTATTAACTGGAGCAGGGTTAGATATAGCGCTGCCTATTTTTACTATTTGTTGCCTGTTTGACAGGATCTCAGTAATCCACTTATGGAGGGATCTGGAAATGCTGTAAGAGTTTTAGTTTTAACAGTAGTTTGCCGTGTACCACTGAATCAAAGGCTTTGTCGAAGTCTATGTAAATTGTGTCTATGGCTTTACCCTGGTCAAATGGAGTAGTCCATATGTTTTTGCAGTGTAGGAATTGTAAATTTCAGGACAATTTTTTCCTGAAACCAAATTGTTTTTTGGAGAGTAGGTTATTTGGAGGAGTGTGATGAATTGGTTAATGATTGATTCCATGACTTTACACATGACACAACACAGTGAGATTGGTCTGTAGTTTTCAACCAGGCTGGGGTCACCTTTTTTGAAGATAGGGATGACTGCAGCTAAGGACCATAGGTTTGGTAAGGAGCTGGTTCTGAAAGATATCTCATATATAATGCTTAGAGGTTCCGCTATGGCAGAGGAGAGCTTTTTTAAGAAGTATGCACATAATCCATTGGGGCCAATAAATAGGGATAGTTTTAGGTTTCGTAGTGCCTCTTCTACATTATCTTCTGTAAAGTCAATATGTAGCAAGTCATCACAGTTAGTTGTGGTACGAATAGGAAATATGGGGCATGAACCATTGCTATTTACAAAGACTGAACTGAAGAATGTATTGAATGTATTGAAGATTGGCCTTAACAGCTTCATCGTTGCAGTCTTTCCCATTCTCCTTCATGCTGCTTCGAGGGCCCAGGATGGGTTAGACTCTTCCTGATGACATCATCAAGCTGAGTCCATCTTGTATAAAAATAGCAGCCTGTGGGAGTAACTCCAGCTTTGACTCAGCTTCTTTCAATGACTATTGAGCTAGTGTCTCTGAAAGCAGTTTTAGTCAGCAGCAATCAAAAGCAATCTTAGATCATTGGCACAGCTCCCGGGTACCCAGTACAGTTGCGCCTTCAGGAGATTGGGGCTCCACTCTCCTACAATGCCGAGGATTCGACGTTTTCAGCTAAGGGAGACTGTAAGTAGGGGAGAAACCCTTGGCCCTCCCCTATACCTGTCCCTTTGCGATTTTACCTGCCGCGATTGTAAAGATTGTATTAGCGATAACAGCACCTCACAGCTGATCAAAAAAAACCGTGTTTTCTCTTTCCAGCTGATTTCACTGCTCCGGGCTATTCCCAGCCTAGGGAGCAACTAACAGCCATTGTAGCCTGTAATTCATGCAAGAGGCTATTTTGAAAGCTTCTTCTTCCAATGCACATGGCGAGCAGCCATTTTAGGTGGCCTCATCTACCAACGGCCTGCTTCTACCCCCAAAAAGGACCCTAATTCAGACTACTGCATAGCGAGGGTCGCTCCCAGCACCTCTTTTGTCTGCTTATGCCAACTATGGATCAAGACAAGATCAACAAAGAACTTTCGGGCCTGAACACCTAAGGCCTCCAGACTGCCAAAAGAAAAAGAAGGAGACAACGTTCTCAATTTGTTCAAAGGGAGGTAACGGCCAAGATCAGGGCCAAAGCTTTGGGCCCCAAGAAAACATCCCAGGCTGAACTAAAAGCAGAGAAAAGAAGACATGTGGCCTTGGAGAGACAGTTCAACAAAACTATTGATCAAATGAGGGGACAACTGCAACAGGCTTCCCAACCAGCCAATCCTCTGGTGGTTCAGGCATGTACTTCCAGGGAGGTGGAAGAAACCCCAGCCCCTCTTAGCCATCTCCAGTCCTGGTCCCTAGAGAGGCTTGAGGTCCAAGCTGGGCCTCAAGACTTGAGCAGATCAGGGCCCAACTTCATTCAGGCCCCTTGGGACCTCTCTTCTTCTCTCCCATCTGTAGCCCAAAGTAATTCTCGACCAAGACCAGAGGCTACTTTTACTCCAACAGCGGCAAGCCTTTGGCCCCCTGATCCTCCATCGAGTGGCAGACCCTCTGACATCCACAATGTAGTCTTCATAGCCATCAGACAAGGTCTAGCAGAAGGGCTTCAACACATCTTTAGACCCTCAGACAGGTCTCAAACCATCTTTTCGGCCTATTCTTAGGCTCAGATCCCCAAAAGGGGACTACCTCATCTTGTGGAGCACAGGGCCCATCCTACCCATGCAGAATGGGTTGATTTCGAGCAGGGAGACTATGCAGAATCATCTGAGCATAGCCCCTCCCCTGCATCTGAACTGGAAGAGGGAGAAATCTGGGACCCCAACCTCTCAGAGGAAGAGGAGGATCTGAGGCCTAATCAACCTCCCTCAGCCATAATTTTCAAACCTGCCTTATTTAAACCACTCCTCCACAAGGCACTGGTCACAGCCCAGTTGTCCTCGGAGGAAGCTACCCCGAACCTCAAGTGGTGCAATCAGGGCATGGGGATTCCCTCTTCTCCAAACCCGTTGTTCACTCGGAGGTCCTTCCATCCCCCATCATTTTTCTTGACTTAGTCAAGGAGTAATTTGCCTTCCCCACTGCAAGCCCCCACCCATCGTCCCATGATAGGCGGTTTTACAACATGGACCCTTCCCTAGCTACTGCCCTTGCAGTTCTCTCGGTAGACACCCCAGTCGTGGCTTCCTTCTCCTCGAGCCCTCCAACTGAGCCTGAGGATGTACGAAAGGCAGAGGACAAATGCTCCGAACAAACATTGAAACATAACCATCAAGCTTCTGCTTGGGCTATCCGGGCCTCAACTGCTGCATTGTTTTTTACAAGGTCTTCCATACGCTGGCTACGCCAACTACAAGGCCTCATATCCCCATCAGACTATAGATCGCATCAAGATCTCAATAAAATTATAGCAGCAGCAGAGTTCATGGTGGATGCCACCCTCAACGGCGCCAAGTTCTCCAGGGCCATGGCGTCATTCATGGCAGCGAGGAGACTGCTATGGTTACAAAATTGGCAAGCAGAGCCCTGATGCAAGTGGAAGCTGGCTTTGGCCTTCTGCACCAGTGAGAAGCTGTTCGGTGATGCTCTCGATCCATTCATTGTCGAAACAAAAGACAAAAGGAAAGTTGTTTCATTGACAGGGAAGAGGGCAGACTTCTGCCCAACCGTCCATACCGGCCACCTCCATTCAAGCACGAAAATACTTCTCACTTCTCCAGGCCGCAAAGAGCGTATTCCCAGCACCAAGAGCGTATTCCCAGCACCCGGAGGCACCCGGCAGACAACAGCAAACTGCAGGTAAACGGCCCTTTCATGGGGGAGGGGGTCGCTCCTTCCGTCGCTCTAAATAATCCCTCATCTCCCCTCTCATCAGAGGTCGTTTGGCTTCCTTTGCTTCCAGATGGGAGGAATCAACGACGGACGCCTGGGTACTCAATACAGTAATCATTATCCCCAGAAAACTTTATGTTCTGTCTTGTTTCCTGGGACAGTTCATGGAGGGCCCTTATGGAATTGACCATTTAACACCTGGTCAACGTAAGGACCATTCAAACAGTCCCTGAACTCCAACTGGGATGTGGTTTTTATTCTCGGCTTTTCGTGGTCCCTAAGGCCTCGGGGGGGGGGGGGTAGCGAGCCATTCTCGACCTAAAATTTCTGAATGAGTTTATCCCATATAGGCGCTTTAAAATGCAGACACTGCATTCCATTCTAGAGAGCATTCAGGAGGGCAATCTCTTCTCTTCCATTGATCTCACGGAGGCTTACCTCCACATTCCCATCTGGCCTCATCATCACCAGTTTCTCTGTTTCTGTTACCAGAATTCCCACTACCAGTATCGAGCCTTTCCCTTTGGGCTCTCGTCTGCTCCAAGAGTCTTCACAAAGATACTTGTGGCATTGGTGGCTTTGCTCCGGTCTGTTTCAGTCAGGATCCAATGCTACTTGGATGACATTTTGATACTGTCGTCCTCCACCCATTCTGTCCATCAAGATCTACAAACCACATTTGATTGCCTCCAGTACCATGGCTTTTCCATCAACTCCAGGAAGAGTCATCTCTTCCCCACAACCAGATTGCTCCACCTGGGAGCTGTCATCAACAGAACTCTGTGCCAAGTTTTTCTGTCTCCAGATCGAGGGCAGAGCCTTACCCATATCATTCAACAGGTTCAACGTCAACACACTGTCTCCCTGTCGCTGTTGTCCAAATTATTAAGGAAAATGATCTCATGTATTGGCATCGTTCTGTGGGCATGGCTACACTCCCGAACTCTACAATGATTCCTGCTCCCCTTTCCACAAGAAAGAACCAGCCACACATCTGCCAGGGTCCAGCTCTCTCCGCAGACCTGTCGCTCCTTCAAGTGGTGGCTTTCCCCAGCCCTTTGGAAGGGACTCCAGTTAAAGAACCGAACAGACTGCTCATCACCACTGGGTTGGGGGGCCCACATGGATGGGCACATAGCTCAAGGGATTTGGTCCCATATGGACAGACCGGCCCCATAAACTGGCTAGAACTCAGTGCCTTATATCTAGCATTGACACATTTCAGAGACAGAATAGCTGGATCCCATGTGCTAGTGTTGATGAACAATATGGCCACAAAGGTGGATGTCAACAGGCAGGGGGGACAAGATCTAAGGCCCTTATGAGGGAACCCAAACAGTTGGGGTGGTACGAGGAGAGACACCTGCTGTCTATCACAGCAGACCACAACTCCCAAGCCGATTGGCTGAGCAGGAGTCTAGCCAACCATGCAGAATGGTCCCTTCCCCAGTCCATATTCAGGGATCTCGCCCTCAAGTTCAGGACCCCAGAGGTAGACCTCTTCGCCTCTCCCCAAAACGCTCAAGTAAGCAGGTTTTTTACCAGGTTTCCTTGTCAGGGAGCAGAGGGGACCAATGCACTTTGGAACAGATGGCTGGTCTCCTCTACACCTTTCTTCCTCTTCCCATCATTCCAGTGGTCATTCAGAAGATGTTGGGGGAACAGGCAGAGCTGGTTCTCCTGGCCTCCCATTGGCCCAGGAGACCCTGGTGTGCAGATCTGGTGAACCTGTCTGTAGCCACTTCTTGGAGGATCCCAGACCACAAGAACTCCCTGCATCAGGGAGCCCTACTCCACCTGGATTCCCAGTGGTTCAAACTGACCATGTGGCGATTGTGCGGCAATTGTTAAGAGAGGCTAATCTCCCAGAAAAGGTCATCCTTACTATCCAAGCATCTCGTAAACCATCTATGATGCGTATCTACGATGCCACCCGGAAGGTTTTTTGTCATTGGTGTCAAAGAGAAGGTCTCACTCCAACATTAGCTGAAGTAGCAGAGGTCCTCCATTTCCTTCAAGACAGCCTAGAGAAGGGTCTTGCACCCAACACCTTATGCCATCAGGTAGCAGCCCTTTCCACAGTCATCTCCTGGGACTCATTTCCTTCCTTGTGCCACCACCCTTCAGTATGGATATTTCTAAAAGGGGCTTCCAATCTCTGCCCTCCTGTAGTACACAGGTTTCCATCCTGGGACCTCCACAAGGTTCTCCAGGCTCTAACAGAACCTCCCTTTGAACCCCTCAGAAAGGTGTCCCTTCAATTCTTAACCCTGAAGGTGGTTTTCTTAATAGCTATCACATCAGCTAGAAGGGTGTCAGAGTTGGCTGCTCTCTCAATACGGCAGGACCTCTGCACCATTCATGACAACAGAGTTGTTCTCTGTCTAGGTCCGTAGGGACTTTTGTACCCAAGATAAATACCATATTCCACAGATCGCAGGACATAGTGGTACCTGATTTCTGTCCCCTTCCGCACCACAACCTAGAGCGCAAGTGGCACACCCTAGATGTTCCCTAAAAGAGATTTGCAGAGTGGCTACATGGACATCCCCATCTCCATTCATCAGACACTACTGCCTGGATTCCTACGCCTCAATGAGTGCGGCTTTCGGCAGACGGGTGCTTCAGCAAGTGGTTCCAACTTTGGAGTGATAAGCCAGATAGGGACCCTTCCGAGGACATGCAGGCTTTGGTATGTCAATCCTGGGCTCTCGCAGCAGCATGGAGGAGAATGGGCATTGGTCAATTTACCTGAGAACGCCCTTTCTATCTATGCTGCTAGAGAGCCCAGTCCCTCCCTGGTTTCATCCAGACTATGGTAAGATAAATTATGGTTCAAGGTTCTGTTTTGGCTTCCAGAGACACTCACTAAAGTCAGTCAAGTACCTTCACCAAAGCTGGGGTTACTCCCACAGGCTGCTACTTTTATACAAGACGGACTCAGCTTGATGATGTCATCAGGAAGAGTTTAACCCATCCTGGGCTCTCTAGCAGCATAGATAGACAGGGTGTTTTCAGGTAAATTTACCAACGCCCATTTGATCCTTTTAGGGATGGTTCTTGATTCTTTAAGTTTGGTATTAACAAAATTGTAGAAGGTGCGGGTGGATTTTGTTAGTAGAAGATTTTCCTCTTGCTTGCAGTGGTAATTTGTGCATTCTGCCTTTATCTGTTGGCATTGGGTGTTGTATTGGTTGTTAAAGTTTGTTACCTAGCTAGTTTTGTTTTTACGCCATAGCAATCTTTTTTTTAAATTGACGTTTCCTTATTGTTATGGGTAATTTATTTTTGTTTTTGTTTTGGGGGGTTACTAATGATACATATAGTTTAATGACTCTTTCAAGTTCAAACAAGAATGCATTATAATGAGAACAGAATGTGCCAACCAAGAGATGATAGGTCAGCATCTATGATATCATAGTTGGCTTTTTTGAAGTTGTATTTTGGGGATCTATCATTATGATCTTCTTTGTGAGGGTGTAAATTGAGACAAAAGTCTATCATACTGTGGTCACTGTTTGAAAAGGGTCCTTGTATTTGTAGGCCATGTATTGAGTTTGAGCTGTTGCAGAAGATAAGTTATTGAGTCTAGTGTTGTTAGTTACTAATTGATTCAGTCCCAGTGTAGTAACAACATTGTACAGTGTTGCAAGTATGGGTTCGGATGTACATTCATTTAGTGTCCAATTTATAAGAGGTAGATTGAAGTTACCAAGGAAAATAAGAGGGTGAGGGCAAGAGGCAGCCCACGCTAACAGTGAAGTTAGCTTGTTTGCATGAACTATGTCATAATCTGGAGCTCTGTAGCATAGTAAGAAGTGGATTGTGGCATTTGAGGACAGTTCACAGACAATGGTCTCTAGGAGAGCAAGTTCCTATGTAATTTGAATCTTTTTTAGATTTAGGGATTTTTTGTAGAAGATAGCAACTCCACCTCCTCTACGGATTTCGCGATCTGACCAATAAATGTGATATTCGCTGACTGTGATAATGGAGTCTCACAGACAAATATAAGGTCGAATGTGGTCGTGCCTAATAAGATGAGAAATTCATGCATTTTGTTTGCGAGGCTTCTTGCATTGAGTAGTTTGCATTTTAGATATGTAGTAGTGGGTCTGGAGGAAGTAAGGGGCATGCATGCCTAATGTTGGATGTTGGAGTGATGGTTTTTGGGATGTAAGTTGAAGGTCTTGCTTTTGATATATTCCGTGGGTTAGTCAATGTATAGATTAGTATTTCCTTGTTCATGGAGTCTTTTGAGCTCAGTGTGTGGCTCACGGGATCGTACATGTTGCTGTAAAGTTAGGTCAGGGCAAGAACGGAGGTTCTTATAGTTGGTGTTGCTTTTGGCGAGTGAATAGTATAAATGAATTTACGTTTGCTTGATTCATTTTTGCAAATGACCCTACAGAAGCGTGGGGCCACCAATCTGTCACTGTTTTTGAACTCTGGGCCAATGCAGGAAATGTCAAGTATTTCATCAGGGGAGATAGCTGATGCTTGATAGTCACTGATGATGTTGCGGACAATTGTGATGTCATCATTGTCACTGTTGTCCTTTAGACCAAATAAGAGGGCATTTGGACACTTCCATTCGTGCTCGACAGCTTCTCTGACGAGGATTGGGATATCATTATTTGTTGGGTTTGTGGTTTTTTGTGGATTGGATTGTGGTTGTTGGGTAGAGATGTAGTTTGTAGCTATTGGTTGTTTGGGTTTTTGTGTTGTATCTTTTTTTTCAAGGTTAATTAATCTTTCTTTTAAAGTGTCCAGGGATGCTACTATGGTGTCAAGGGATGTTATTCGTGTTTCTATGGTATCAACTCTTTCAAACAGGGCTATATATTTGTCCAGTGTGGGTCTGCATGATGGGAAGAAATATTGAAATTCATGGTTGGATGATTCTAGGAATTGAGTCATTTGCTTGGGTAATCCCAAGCAGTCATGGTGAGCGTAATTGTCACATAGAGAACATTTGGTGGAATTTTCATTATCCTTTAGAGTTTCATTACATATAAGGCATGTGCAGGAGTCTTATGGTTAGTTGGTGGGGATTTCTTTCTCTTTAGGTTGTGGTTTGGTATTGGATTTTTTTTCCTGGCATGGTAGGTTTGTTGAGATGGTACGTTGATTAAGTTGATTAATGAAACAAGATATTTTGGTAATGAATATAGCCAATATCATACCAATTAATCAATTACAATAATCTCTCTAGTCAGATAATTTTGCTAAGCAACAATCAGCCTAATCAATTAATTACACTAATCACTAATCACACTGGTCAATTAAATTCACTAAATCACTAATTTTACTAATCAATTAAATTACATGAATCCTGATCTTTTACACTGATCAGTGATCACACTATTTGTACTAAACACTCTAATCACACTAATCAATCAAAACAATAAATCAATTAATCCATTGATATATTAATTATTTCATAGAAATTGATTTAGAGACATCAATATCTAATCATTGATATAGGTCATGAAGTAGAAAAGTTCTAAGTTTTGCAGTAATGAAGTTATCAGTGTTTAAGTATTAAAGTAATGAAGTAGTATTAAGAATCAGCAAATAAAGGGTTATTGCTTTGCTAACTGCTGCTATCTGATCCACTGGGTGAGAAGGATTTATTACTTTGATGGCTGCTGTTATCTGATCCGCTGGGTGAGACAGGTTGTAAAAGCTGTAGGTTTGGAACACGCTGAAACAGGCTGTAACAGGATGACTAAAAACACACTGAATTATTGAAATAGAGTAAAACAGCTGAATTACTGAAACACACTGACTCCGTTCAGGGAATCCTGTTTGGGGGACCATAGTTGATTCCATTCACAACTGACTTGGTTCAAGACTCCATCCAAGGAAACTTAGGACTGGAAAACTCCTTAAAGCCACATGGTTTCTTCTGTTTTAATGGCTACTAGGTAATTGTTTCCTGGTGAGAGATTGTTTGGTAAGGTAGAGAATTGTAGAAATTATTTTCTAGCAAGATTGTTTCCTGGTAACAACAAAAAACAATAAGTTTTTCTTGCTGGGATTTAGACTGGCTGACTGTAAGTCCATTCTGGTTTGGCTTTCTGGCTGCCTCCAGGGAATTGTATTTATCCGGGGCTCGGAAAGCTGAGTGGGGATGGCTGTGCTCCGGCTTGGCTCTCTAATTGCCTCCTGGCTCTTTAATTGCCTCCTGGTATTTGCGCTCCACTGGGGCTCAGGGCTCAAGCATTATGGCTGCCGGGGAGGTTGTGGGAGATTGTCCAATGGTTTTATCTCCAGGGAATTGCCCTGCCCTGCCACCTGGGAATTGCGCTTCATAGGGGCTCAGGGATGGAAGGCTATGGCTGCTGGGGTAGGCTGTGGGAGCTTGCCGAGGCAGCTTCACCCAAGTTTGCTGTGGGGGAATATCAGGCTCCCAAGGGATCTTGATTATTCATGGGAGCTTCAGCACACAATTTCAGGCAACTTCTGGTGAAGGTGGACGTTCTAAAAGGTGATAAGTTCTCCGGGAGCAAGAACCTCACCATCCTTGTTGGGCACCATCTTGGGAACATTTTGCTAAACATTCTGTTTATTTTCTTATGTATCTAGTTTCTAGATATACCACTCAGCAAGCAACTTTCAACTCCATATACAGTATGTACAAAACATTTCAGATATCTGTATCTTTATCAAGTACTTTCTTTGAGTCAATGGAGATGCAATACATTTTCTTTTGTGCATCATACATTTTTATGTTGAAGAACTAAACTCTGATCTGCACACCTCTTCTCCTGAATAGAGCCTCATCACATTGTCTGATTTTGTTCATTGCTACATCTCATATTCTTGCAATCAAAATTCCTAATTAATTTTTGTATTCTTTCTTGATATCTTTCTCTTTGTAGAAGGTAATAATAGCAGCATTTTTCTAATGGTCATTTTCAAATACAGTTTTCAAAGACCAATTCAAGAAATTACTATCCACAGACAAATATAGATGGTTGCTGATGTTTCTAAATTGCATTTGAGTATGCTCAAAGAAAAGATATATTTTTCTTTTAGGTAAGTTTTCTTCAGAAATAATTATTCATGAATATGAATAATAATATAATTTTTAAAAAAATCTCTTCTCACCACTCTGGATGAAATGTTTTAATCTGGATTCTCTATCAAAAGCATGGAAGTTTGAGAGTTCTGTACAGTATCTTAATGTTTTTAACACTGCACTCTTCTGGACAGAGAGCTCTATTGCTATTCCTGGGATCTGTTAGAACCACTCTCCCAGCTTAGGAGTCACCGTCCTTAACTTTTCATATACTCTCTATTTCCACCTTCAGGCCCTGTTACTTCTTTCAGCTTCTTATATTACATTTTCCTTATGTTTCTATTACTTGGGATTGTTACACTTACAATTACAGCTGTTGTCTGCTTCTAGTCTATTATCACAAGGTCTAGTTGATTGGTCAGTATCTGTCTGCCCACCTGGATCTAAAAGTCACACAAGGTCTTAGTTGTATTATTCTCTGTGATCTTCTGTGGAATCTTCTATCTGGATTTGGGAAGATCTAGCCCATATATTGTGTAAATATACAATACAAAGTGCTATTATTGGATTGTGTCATTGAGTGTGTATTGTTCCTGGCTACATCTTACACTCTACCAGATATTAGACTGCCTTTGAGGCAGCATATGTCTCTTGGGTTCTGCCTAAGGTAGTAGACTCTTGTGTCTATGGGTCTAGTGCTTGGCTTTTATTTATTTATTTATTTATTTATTTATTTATTTATTTATATTTATTTATTTATTTTATAAATTTTGTTGGTCACCCATCTTTCCATAAGTAGGGAAGTTACAGTCATAAAAATATATCTACATTAAAACATAAATAAATTAAAATCAACAATCAAAATCTAAGGGCACATCGACAGGGTGGAATGGGGGGTTGGTGGGATCTGTTGTTACTTGATCAACCACCTCCACTGTACTGTTCTCCCATAGGGGCCTAGGCAACTGGCAGAGTCACATATTTAGGCTCTTATGAAAGGATAGGAGAATTGGGGCCAATCTCACATCAGGGGCAAGATGTTCCAGAGGGCAGGAGCAACAGCAGAGAAGGCCCTCCTCCAGGACTCTTCCAGCCAGGATCCACATCATGTCTCCTCTGACGGCGCAAGTGGGACAGGCCAATCCTAGTGAATGTGACAATCCCTCAAGTAACCTGGACCCATGCCATGAAGGATTTCAAAGGTGATCACAACACCTTGAATTGCACTTGGAAGTAGACTGGTAACCAATGCAGTCACAGAACAGTGATATTACAGGAGCCATTCTTGAGGATCCCAAAACTGCCACACTCAACACCAGTCTCTGTATACTCTTCAAGGATAGCCCCATATAGAGTGCATTACAAGAGTCCAAGCATGAGATTACTAGGGACTGTACAACTGAGTACAGGGAATCCTGATCCAGGAAAGGCCACAACTGCTGCACAACATGAAGTTGGACTTGCTCCTCAAGTAGGAGTTGCAGGAGAACCCCCAAGTTAAAGACTGGATCTATCTGTGGTAGAATAATTGGGCTGATGGGAACCAAGTAAAAGATGACAATGTTCCAGAATTCCATGAATTCCATGATCCCAGTATTCCATGTATCCAATGCCAGAGTTGCTGGAATTGCCAAAGCTTGTTGTCTTTTATTCAGGCCCTCACAACCTTCAGGCACTGAGAGGGCAGCCACAGCATCACTTGGGTCATCAAGAATGTAGATACAGAGTTGATTTCTATTGTTGGCCATTCTGCTATTTTTGAATTGTTGCACTGCAATTGCGGTGAGATTACACTTTGGTTTGTTTTTGGAAGGTATTTATCTTCTTAACCTTTGCTTCTCTTGGGTATCTCCCTATTTGGTAGCCAGTGCTATGAGTCTTTGTTTAGTGTTCTCTGGGGTTTCAGATGGAGTCAAGTCCTTGTATTATTTTTTCAATAGGCAACTCTTATCTTAATCTTCACACTCTTTTGCAATTCCAGCAGCTAACTAACCACTATCTAAATTGTCTTAATCTTAGCCTCTAGCCTCATATCAGTTAATTGGTTTGAGTTATGCTTGTCATAAGGATTTTCTGAGAAGTCTATTACTCTCTTTTTGCTAGTTTATACATGATATTATGTGTTATATCAGCTGCTGTGCTCTATAATGGAGAAGCTAGCAATGATATTCCAACTTTAGGCATCCAGAATAACATCCAGTTGTTAATTCATCTCTTATTGAATCCATTTTGTAATATGTAGTTGGTCAGTCTCAAGTTGTGAGAGCAGCTGCTTCTTCACTATGTTGAAGTGTTGTATAATTCCCTGGTTCTGAGTGAATATAGATGAAGGTTTCTGT
The DNA here is from genome assembly GCF_900518735.1 of Pseudonaja textilis. Next base: position 12,615,909 of record NW_020769326.1, read on the forward strand.
CCAATCATAGTTCTCTCATACATTTCATATATCCTCTCTCATTAGGTCTGTGAAATGTAGTAGCATTTCATCAATTCTAGGTTCTCTTGTCATCTTTATACATGCCTTGTTCTAGTAGCTCACTTCTTGTCAGATTGTCTAGCATTTGGCATGGACCTTGATAACCCAGATGATGTTCTAGCATGCGTCCCCTAGTACATGTCATTCTCGTCTTTGAGATAGATATATGACATATCAGGGATTTTTTCCCAAGGACCCCTACTGTCAGATAGTTTCCCACTGGGATTTGAACATGCTTCAGCAGGGTCAAATTCAGTGCTCTAATACTGGGCATGAAGCCAGCAGGATGACCTTGGCCAGTCATTTTCTGTCAGTCCTAGGAAGGAGGCAATGGGATACCACTTCTGAAAAAACTTTGCAACAAAACTGCAGTGATTTATCCAGTGATATATCATCTATTTATTTACACACCTAAAAAGGAAATATATTGTCACCTATGGGTAAGAAATAAAAATAGTTGAGATGGGCAGCATAGAAGGTTAATAACTACATAAATAAATTAGCATAGTAATATATTATGGGTATTGAAACCTGTCTCGTTAAGCCTGTCTGATTAACAGTGGACCTGACACATACAGAAAATCAAGTAGCCAAAATATTTTCTGGTATGAAAATGAAGTAACAAGTCATATTTTAGCTGTTGAATTTGTAATATTGTGATATTGATGCCTATGATGCAGCTGTGGTCCACTTAGAATAGAAACCTAGATACTTGAAACAACAGACAGTAAGAATGCCAGGATTAGGGTAAAGTGATGCAGTATGTGTGTGTGTGTGTGTGTGTGTGTGTGTGTGTGTGTGTGTATGTATGTTTTCTGAGGTTCTCGCGGGTATTTGTATGTGGATCTTTGGTTGTTCGGGTTTTCTCCCGCGTAAGATT
>NW_020769326.1:12646848-12726893 GCF_900518735.1 Pseudonaja textilis
TTCAGGCGGATAGATTTCGTGTCTGAGCATTCTCACATGACGGTGGGACTTCCCCCCCCTAAAAACAGTTAAATAAAGAAAAAACAATACATCCTCATGCAAGAACTTTTCTGCTTCTGATTACCCCCATGCTTACAAGTTGCAAAGGAAACACAGTAGCAGGGAAGCGGCTGCCCAGCTCCGGAGCTCCACACCATTTTTTTTTCAGAGGGAATCTGACTCGAGTATAAGCCGAGGGGGTTTTTTTCAGCACAAAAAAATGTGCTGAAAAACTCAGCTTATACTCGAGTATATACGGTATATTAAAATGAGAAGGGTACCTAGAAAATTCCATGGAAAATATAGTGATAAGATAAATTGTAATACTGAAAAAGCTACTTATGTTTTTAAGAATAAAGATAAAGAATAAAAAAATAATGATAAAAGGCCATTATAAATCCTGCGAATGTTAAACAATGGTCAGGTTGAATACATAGATGTAGTGGTGGGATTCAGTTGGTTGGTACCCATTTGAGAGAACCATTTCTTAATTTTCTGGGCATTTCATAGAACCAGTTGTTGGAAGAAATCTCCTTCCAACAGCCTTTTGTTTTTCCCACTTTACAGGGCTAATCCTGTCAGGAAGGCAGGAAGGAAACATTCTGGTGTGTCTCTGTGTTTTTTCTAGCCTAATCCTTATCTTTATTGCCCTGCTTTAAGTGTTCTCAGAAACTGCCTCTCTGGTTAAGCCTTGTTATATTGCAACAGCAGGTAATGGTTCTTAGTAGTACACCGACTATCCAGAGCTACTTCTCTGTAGTTTTTTGTTTGTTTCTTTTTGTTTGCTGGTACTTTTATTAGAGGCTTGACCTTTTTCTAAGCTTTTTACACACTGCTTTGGGTGTACTTTTGGGTTGTATTTCCAAGAGGCAAGATCCAAGCTTGGCACTGTCTGATTTTGTACTACCTTTCTGGGAACATGTGATCTTTCTTTCATCTGGATGATTTCCTTAAGATAACTTGTGAGGTGAGTGAGATCAGCTGGTATCTTTAAGTGGTGCAAATGGATCTAAGGATTGCTTCTCCTGGGTGGAAAAGGGTGCTTTGTTAGTTCACTGAGTACAGAGTCTCTTGTCTACGGGGATTCTCCAATTCTCTGGGTCATGGTTGTCCCAAAGGATTTTTTTTTTCAAGTATGTTGGAAGAAATATCCATCTGGTTCAGTTCCAAGTGTGGAGAAAGGCACTGGAAACATGGAGGCTGATTGGAAAGATGGTTTATTGATGAACAGGACCATATGGTTTGAGGTCCTGAGCAGCTGACCAATTGGTTTGATGAGTATATGGATTTTAATACAGTTCGTTCTACAGCATTTTGTAATTTAGAGGCTTGTTTTGTGTATTTTGTTATTTGATTTTAATTAGTTTGTCTCATGAAGGCCGGTAATGAGTTGAGGTTTTTAATCTTGTTTAACAAATGTAATTAATCCTAGATACTGGGGTTTTTTTTGGTGTTTTAATCCTGTCTTAAATGGATTACCAAATTTGCATTTTTAAAAGATGACCTCTTCAGTTTGGGGGGGGGGGGGCTATAAAGAAAGACTGTTTCCTGCCTTTTAAGAGCATGTTTCTCTATTTCACATTTCGGGAAATATAATTTTCTGCTTTTTTAATATTTCTTAAAATATTTCATTCTTCTGGAGGGAGGGTGCTAACTTTCTACAAAAATGTAACTGGACTTTCTTGGTTTCCAGAAAGTCCCATTTCCTATTGAAAAAGAATCTTTGGGATAGAGGTCTATTTCATTGCTCTAGGGTGATCAAGGCACATGACTGCTCACTGATAGTAAGATCAAAAAAAATAGGAAGTAGGGGTGTGGATCCTTCAATTCATTTTAGTTTTCACTCATGTTAATAAGGCTCAGTAACCAGGCTTGAAATTTATTTAAATATCTGTGGCATCTATTAATTTTATTGTGATCCTGACAAGCTTGGGAGGGCAGAGACTTGAACTTGGGTCCCCTATATACTTTGTTAAATTGTCTCTTTAGCTTGGCATTTTGTAGCTGAAGTATGCCCACCCACTTGCTGGGTTTCACTTTATGAGCAAGACTTGGCTGCTGATAGTTACATTACATTTCAACTATTCTAATTTCTCAAGATGTTCCGGCATCCCGCCTGATTTGTAATTCCAACATGCAGGTATTGCTAATACTGTGTTTTTCACAAAATGAGGCCTTATTTTTTTTTGACCCCCCCCCCAGGCCGTCTTTTCGGGGGTGACTTAATTCACTTAATTGACCTCGGTGTTGGTGGGGCACTTTGTATCGGGAGACTTTCTGCCATTGTTGCTTTCCCTTCTCCCATGCTGCCGCAGCATTTTCTGCCATTGTTGCTTTCCCTTCTCCCATGCTGCCGCAGCATTTAGAGCAACGCTGTGACGTTTGGCGCAGCCATGTGCAGCCAGCCAGGGCTCCTCCCTGCAACCAGAGCCCGGCGGAGACACTCGGCTTCAGGCCTCCTGTTCGCCGCCTTCCCTTTGCCTTCAAAGGTAAATCCAGTTCTTTTAAAAATGACGCCCTACTACCGGTACGACAAAGCCTCCCCTGCCCAACAGGGCAGCCCAACCCCACGTGGGGAGGCGAATCTTCCAGGGCCATAGCGCAGGATCGGCCCACCCCGAGAGAAGCGCCCAGCTGCCATCCCTGCCTGGCACTGGGCAGAGCGTAGAAGACCTTCACCTGGGGTGCCCAGCGCAGCTGACAGGCAGGTCCTCCTGCCCGGCAGCAGAGCTCTCACCAAGGCAGTGAATGCCTCCCTGCCGGACCCTCCGCTCCTCCCGCCAGGGCCACACCAGAGCCATGCAGGTGGCCCCTTTGGGTTCAGGCTGGAGGGACTTGGGAAGGAAGCCAAGCTCGGGTTGACCCGCAGCTTGCGTTCTTTCACTTGGCAGGCAGGCGCGCACCCGCAGCTTGCTTTCCCAGCTCTGCCCAGCCCGCACAGCTCTGGCGTGGCCCTGGTGGGATGAGTGGAGGGCCTGGCGGGGAGGCACTTGCTGCCTTGGTGAGAGCTCCGCTGCCGGGCATGAGGGCCCACCTGTCATCTGCACTGGGTGCCCCAGGCAAAGCTCTTCGTGCTCTGCCCGGTGCCAGGCAGGGATGGCAGCTGGGTGCTTCTCCCAGGGTGGGCCGATCCTGCGCTGCGGCCCCCTGAGATTTCCCCACGTGGGGTTGGGCTGCCCTCTCGGGCAGGGGAGGTGTCATTTTTAAAAGAATTGGCTTTGCCTTCGAAGGCGAAGGGAAGGCAGTGACAGGAGCGCCTGAAGCCAAGTGTCTCCGCCAGGCTCCGGTTGCAGGGAGGAGCCCTGGCTGGCTGTGTGTGGCTGTGCCAAATGCCGCAGCATTGCTCTAAATGCCACGGCAGCATGGGGAGAAGGGGAAGCAATGGTGGAAGGTCTCCTGATATGAAGTGCCCCACCAACGCCAAAGTCAACTCAGGCAGCACCATATCCGTGTATGCAAGAAAGTACTTCCTAACCGCAAGCCCCCCTGCTATTCCCCCCCATTTCATATGTTTAATATAGGCCTTAATTTGGGGGGAGGGGCTCGATGTGAGTGACTTTGAGTTGACCACATCCACTCAGTCACATGACTACCAAGCCACACCTACCCAGCTAGTCATTAGGCTAGAAACCGGATGTTAAATTATTTGAATCCCACCCCTACATAGATGCTATAACTGGAGAAATGTTTAAATATGAATATGATTTGTTGTGGGAGTATGTGTGAATTGTATATCTGTACTTGGATATTGGAATGTTCCTTTATAAAAAGACAAAATTAGTAAGTGAATGAAAAAACTGTATGGAAATTAATTTATTAAGTGTGCTTGTGAAGGCATTTGGCATCATTGTGATTGAAAAGGTATGAAGGATGACAATGAACCGAATCATTGTCCAGTATGGCCTTATGCTGGATCAAAAAAATGCCAACCATTTTCCCCCTATAGTAGAGTTGAGAAATGTATAAAGTATCAAAGACAATGTGTACTTGTCACAGAATTTTGAGTCAATTCTGAGGATTTGATGAAGAGCACAGAGAAAAAGAACCTCATTTGGATCTCTCTCTGTGTGCCTAATCACAGTTTTCTATTCTGTTCTGTCCTTTCCTGTCCTGTTCATGAACTCAACTAAAATTTGTGCTAATCGCACATATATTGGTAATCCATAATTTGTTCTAGCATATATGGTTTCTTGAGGATATTCTTCTGTCTCGCTAATCTTTTAGCCTATTGAGTTTTTTAACTTTAATTTTTTTTACTTTTAACTTGGAACTTTTTTTTAATTTTGCTTTTAAATGGATTTGCAGTCATGTTTTTCTATTATTTCATTACCTTATTTGTAAGCTGCCCAGAGTCATTTAGGTGAGATGAATGGTAAAGAAATTTGATAAATAAATAAATAAGCCTAAAGGTATTTCTGAATGCTATTAAATTCTATTTAGATCATACTTGAGAAATAAAGTGCTAAAGGCAGAGTAAATATATTCTTTTTATCTCACACTGAATTTGGCTAGTAAAATGCATTAACTACCCTCATTTCCAATCCTCTTATAGAACTGTAAGAAATAAAAAAACAATAACATATGTGGAGGGAGGGCAATGACATGTAAGATGATAGCATGAAATGTAATGAAAACTAATGTAGGATACATCTATGTCAAGATTTCCCAAAATTCCAGCAAAATATCTCTTCTATTTCTCTTGGCTACAAAAAACAAACAAACCAAAACTCAGTGCCACATGGTATTCCTGGTCTCTAAATATTACACAGATTCCAAAACACTAAAACTGCAGCTGAACACATAATGAAGATTTCATGACCATATCGCAAATTCAAGCTCCCAATGCAGCCAACAAATGTACACACTGGTATGTATTGCCTAAGAGCAGCAATGGGTATTAAACTCGATTCGCAAATGGAAGTTAAAATCCTATCTCCAGAATGATGGATTTAGCCCTAGAGACAGACTGAATGTTAAATGCTGATCACAAAGAATGAACTTGAATATATCTATCTTCAGTATTTCTGAAAATCTGTAAATCAATTTCTTAGTAAGGGCCACAGATCATTTAGCATGCCTAGATAAAAATATCAAAGGGGCAATACTTATAGTCAAGATGTGGTTGTAAAAAGTTCCAGAGTTTGATCTTGGAATGAATAGAAGCCTTTGAGAGGTTTCTGGCAGTATGATTGAATTTGGAATAACTAGCTAAATCTTAAACATTTTAGCTTAAGTTCCATAGAATAGAAGTCACTGGCATCATGCAGTGTTCATTGATTGTAATTGTCTAATTGACAAATGCTTCCACATCTTGATGAAATCTTAAATAATATAGTGGTATATGCCGAATTCCTTTGTTTTTTATAATAGCAGAAGGACAATGACAACTAATTCAAATAGGGAAAAAGATGACAGTTTAGATCTATTGTAATCAAGGAGAGAATAGCATACACAACAGAACCCTTTTTCTTTGTAACTTCCTGGGTCAGCTCTTAATGGTGAAACTTGAATTGTAACCGTATAATATACATGACTGTTCAGTAATGAGATCAATAAACAGATCTCCAAAGCAGATACAGAATCTGATTCTTTGTTGTTTTGCTTCAACTACCAAGATATAAAAAATTTGTTTTTAATAGACTATCAACCATCCCGGGCAGCTCTTTATCAAAAGAAATCTTAGGATATATATCATTTGTACCAGGTTAGACTGAATGTTCTGTAGAGCTACAAATTATTTACAAAGATCTTTCATTCCTATGGCAGATGCTAAGTAGCTGGAGAGAGCAAGTTGAATTGAGTTTTTTCCCAATCTCCCAATATTTTAAAAGTATGCCCATTTTTTTGAAAACTAGATCGCTGGTTTGTTTGTTTTTTTTAAAAAAACCCAGATCATATATGGATAAGGTCTGCCTTGAAGGACTACATCTCTCTTCTATAGTATCTGCTATGTAAATTTGACCTTGCAAGTTTGGTTATGCTTTGAATTTCTTCAGTTAAACATCTATCAGGACCCAAAAATTGTACCTTCTGTGTAACAGTGCCTGTTTTATAGAATGAAGTGTTCTCTGAGATTTGAACACCCTAAATGCTCTTAGTATTTCAAAGGAGACTGAAGTCCTGGTTCTTCTCCCATACTTTTAGTGAGAGTGAGTTAAATATATATATTTGTGTATTTGTCTGTACATGTGTGTATTGCCATTGATCATGCCAGCCAAAAACTCCAAAACAAAAGAAAAATATCTCTACCAATGACCTCCGAGACTCCTGCACATGTTTCAAATGTCTTGAAACCATCAATGAAAGTGGAATTTACATCAAATGCCACCTATGCAATAATCTAGCCCACCCTGCCTGCTTAAATGCAAACAAAAGTCTAGCTGATATGGTTAAACATTCAGATACATTCTTTTATCTATGTCCATCATGTTCTCTTAAGCTAAACAAACTGAGTACCCTACCTGACAGAACTGAAAGCATAGAATCACTCATTCACACATTTAGCAACACGTTTTGAAACAACTATACAAGCAAGCCTAATCTCTCTTGAAAAAAAACAACAGCACAGATAAGTGAGTACCTATCAGCTCAAAATCAGATCCCACAACAACCACAACCACTACCTCAACTACAATCACAACTACAACCAAAAATAACCACCAAACCACAGCCACAAACGATTACTATTCCTCCAAATAATTCCACAATTAATATCTCCTTACTCATCAGAGACACCATGGAACGTGAACAGAAACGTCCAAATGCCATCTTATTTGGTCTCAAATACACCAACGAATCAGACAACATCACCAAAGTTTGCAATGTCATAAGCAACTTAAAATACAACAAAGATCTCTCCTGAAGATATCATTGAAATAACCAGAGATGGCCCTGGGTACAAATACAATGACGGCTCTGTGGCCCCAAGATTTTGTAGAGTTGTATGCAAAAATGAGTCCAGCAAACACATATTCATTCATACAATAAATGCCATTGCAAAAACCAGTCCCAACCACAAAAAACTTCGCTCAAGACCAGACTTATCCATACTGCAAAGAATCCGCTCCTGTGAACTCCACACAGAACTTAAAAACCATCTAGACAATGGAGAAAAGGACCTATACACTGACTATAGAGCTGATTGCATCAAAAGAAAGTCACATAACCCACAACTCCACATCCAAACCCACCCCATCCAATCCAACATCATTCAAAACTAGGCACACATGCCCCTAACTACCTCTATTCCAACCACAACTGGCCTTAAATGAAAACTACTCAATGCAAAAAGCCTTGTAAATAAAACACCTGAATTTCTCCTCTTACTAAATATGGCTAAATTCGACATTATATTTGTCTGTGAAACATGGCTCAATGCATCTCTCCCTGACTCCATTACCACAGTAAGAGACTATCATGTTTACTGATCAGATTGTGAAATCCATAGAGGAGGTGGTGTTGCTATCTTCTATAAAGAGTCCCTACATCTAAAAAACATCCAAGTTATCCAGGACCTTGCTATTCCTGAGACCATCATCTGTGAACTGTCCTTAAATATCACATTTCAGTTCTTACTATGTTACAGAGCCACTGATTATGACATCGAACATGCAAACAAGCTAAATACACTACTAACATGGGCAGCATCCTGCCCAAATGCTTTTATCTTTCTCGGTGACTTCAATCTACCTCATATTAACTGGACCCTTAATGAATGTACAACTGAACCCACACATGCAACCTTCTACAATGCAGTAACAAATCTGGGACTAGAACAACTAGTAACCAACAACACTAGATTTAACAACTTCCTCAGTCTCATCTTCTGCAATAGTTTGAATTCAATTTACGGAACACAAATTAAAGAACCCTTTTCCAACAGTGACTACAACATGATTGACTTTTGTCCACACAAAAATCATCACAATGACATAATCCCCAATTATAACTTCAAAAAAGGCAACTATGATCTTATAAACAACAACAGTGGTGTCCCCCAAGGCAGTGTTCTAGGACCAACGCTTTTCAAACAAAATATATTGACATTATGACATCATTGTATTAGACATACCCACACACACTCCCTTGGATATCTGGCACCAGTGTCTGGGAATAACCAGACCTTCATGTCATTCTGGAAGGATCAAAGCTGTCTGCATTTCAGGCATACTTCCTTAGACCCACTGAGTGACATTCTTTTATTGATGGGACTTGGAAAATATCCAATCTGCGTAAACTGGTAGGATGGGAAGAAACCATCAAAGAGAGATATTCCCATAATCCTTATGCCATGGGGAATATGTAGAATTAATATGCTGATATATACATACTGGGAATGTCTTTACTAGCTAATCTGTTTATTCCATTATATTGAATTCAATGCACACACACACACACACACACACACAGACAGACAGACAGACAGACAGACAGACAGACAGACAGACAGACAGACAGACAGACACAGAGCTTGTAAATTTAAGTACATGTTTTCCATATTGTTGGTGAATTATGAGGACAAGATAATTTTTTCTGTATTTTATGAAGGAAAAATTATTTATTCCTAAATATCAAAATACTTCATAGGAATATACAAAAATGCTGATAGTATCTCTTAAAATCCTTAAACAGTATATGCAAATCCCTGTGCACCTGAAATCACCATCAGTATATCCATGGCAAGCTCAGACTTAACATAATTTAATATGTTTCTTGACTGAAACATTTAAAATTTTATTTTCCCATTAAAATATGCAAATCAGTGTCCTTCTGCTCTATGTAAACTTTCATATGAAGTTATCCATAAATCTGTTTAAATTTCTTTCCACATTAATTTGAGATTTTAAAAAATAACAATACAATTTTGTGTTTAAGTTTAAATTACTTAGTCATCCATTATAATTAAATTAGAAGTTCATTAAGCTGTTATAAGTATTGGCTTTGTTTATAAATGTAGCATGGTTTGATTTACTTTATAGTATAGGGTAGTCCATAAACTGGATAATAAATTATTTAATTGGACACTTCTATTTTCAGTATAAACTTTAAATCAGTTTTTTCTTTTAATATAAATAACAAGTATCCTTCTCTTAGAAATTAATATTTGTAATGTAACTAAACTGGAGCAGTTTTTGAACTATGAAATGCATACAGATATAAAGACTCAATAAATTTTAACTGAGTAGTTGATCAGCCTGAGGTTTTTATAAATTTGCAAAGACTGTCTACTTTTCCAACCTTTCCCCAGTCATAAAAAAAATATGTATAAAAAAAAGTTAGGAAAGACCATCTGCATAAATGGTATCCAACACAGGTATCTCCCAGACTGGGTGGTTAGGAAAGATAGACCCTTAGCTCCATTTGCAGTGAAAGATACTTACTAAAGTCAAGTGGTTACAGCATAGGCAAAGACAGATCTGATAATTTATGTGTAAAGCCATTACTATTCCCCTGTCCCAGCCCTCCCCGGTCATCTTATTAGTATCTAATAAAGTTCAAATTAATTGTTTTGGTAACAGTTCTGAGTATTGGCACCTCTTTGATAGGTGTTTACATTCTGTTTCCATGCCTTGTCCTTGGATCATTCAACCATTGTTTCTGGTTGACATTTCTGATTCTTGTCATACCCTCTTCTTCATCTCCTTTTACCTCCCCCCATACTTTATGGTAGGCTGCCATCAAAGCGATATAAGGCTGAAGCAGTGTGATGCAGATTTAGCAAAGTCATAAGTATCTCCTCATTGTCCTTGTTATCACTATCAAAGTTGCAATCAATGATATGCCCTAAACAATTACAAAAAAGTATGAACATTACTCTAAGGAGGGTGGGGAAGAATAGAATAGAATTGAATTGAACTGGAAGATCTTCTAGTTCAACCCGCTGCTTAAGCAGAAAACCCTATAACATTTCAGACAAATCATTGTCCAATCTCTTCTTTAAAACTTCCAGTGTTGGAGCATTCACAACTTCTGGAGGCAAGTTGTTCCACTGATTAATTGTTCTAACTGTCAAGAAATGTCCTCTTAGTCCTAGATTGCTTCTCTCCTTCATTAGTTTTCCTCCATTGCTTGTTTTCTTGCCCTCAGGTGCTTTGGAAAATAGCTTGACTCCCTCTTCTTTGTGGCACCCCCTGAAATATTGGAACACTGCTATTATGTCCTAAATTGTATTAACAGAGGGATACAATCAAGATCAAGGGAAGTACTAATATCACTCCAAAAAGCCTTAGTAAGACCACACCTAGAGTACTGCATCCAGTTTTGTTCACCACATTATAAAAAAGATGTTGAGACTCTAGAAAAGTACAGAGAAGAGCAACCAGGATGATTAGGGGACTGGAGGCTAAAACATACAACAAACGGTTGCAGGAACTAGGCTTGACTAGTCTAGTGAAGAGAAGGACCAGGTGAGACATGATAGCAGTCTTCCAATATTTGAGGAGCTGCCACAGAGAGGAAGGGGTCAAGCTATTTTCTAAAGCCCCTGTAGGCCAGACAAGGAATAATGGATGGAAACTGAACAAGGAGAGATTTAACCTGGAAATAAGGAGAAACTTTCTGACAGTGAGAACAATCAATGGAACACCTTGCCCTCGGAAGTTGTGGGAGCACCATCACTTGAGACTTTCAAGAAGAGATTGGACTGCCATTTGTCAGAAATGGTGTCGGGTCTCCCGCTTGGGTGGGGGGTTGACCTACAAGGTCCCTTCCAACTCTGATTATCTGTTAAATCTGTTAAATGTCATCCCTAGTCCTTTAAAAAAAAATTAAACTAGACATATCCAATTCCAGTAACCGTTCTTTATATGTTTTAGCCTCCAGTCCCCTGATCATCTTTGTTACTCTTCTCTGCACTCTTTCTAGAGTCTCAACATCTTTTTTACATCATGGTGACCAAAACTGAATGCAGTAAAAGAATGACTATATCATGCTTCGCCCACCAAAGTTACTTCATGGGAACTAGCATGTGCCTGAAGAGCACTACTTATGAAAACTTCCATTCCATTCAATCAATCGTCCCCTCAGTACAAAACCGAAGAAGTTGTGCATGATATGCTTCATTCCAACAGTTTCAATGAAACATAATGTCCCCATTTTAGAATAACTGATCTATAATACATTTTTTTCTAGTCACCATTACACACTTAATAGCCCAATTTATATTTTGCTTTAAAATTGCTAAATGTAAATGAATTTTCCTTGGGAAAGTTATTAGAAAAAACTCTCCTTTATTTGTCTGCAATTTTAGCCTCGCACACATGGAAGCCATTATAACATTTACTTTTTATTAATTAAAAATATTAGATGAAACTTGAGTTTAGAGTGGGATACCTTTCAAAAGTCCTAATTTTAAATACTGATCGAATCCAATCACTGAACCAATTGTAGGAGCTCTTAATAAAAAATATCTACTGCTAGAAGAACCTTGCATGATCTGACTTTTAATTTTAATTACTCAAAAAGTTCCAGTAGGGATAGATAATGCAAGTTGACTACTTGGTATAAGCTCAACTCCTAATTGTAAATTGGACATACCATATTGCTAATTGGACATACAAAAATAACTGCAAGAGGGATCTTGGAGTCCTAGTGAGGAATCACTTAAATATGATGTGCTGCAGCCAACCCCAACCCCCCGCAAAAGCCAATACAATCCTAGGCTTCATTAACAGAAGGATGGGCTCAAGACCATGTGAAGTGTTAATGCCACTGTCAGAATTCAAGATACTACACCCACAGCAAGCAGAACTCCGAGGCAAGTAGATTCCTCAAGGAACAGGTTTATTGGACACATCATATTGACACAGACTGGTAAAAAACTGACTGTAAAGGTTCCTGTGGTTTTCACCTAATTAAAAGTAAAAGTTATTCCCCACTTTCCCAAACAATCAGTCACATGGAATAAAGGTGCTGTCCAGTTGCTTGGAAACTTCACTCCTCTTTCAGCCACCTGTGGGAACATCCTTGGTTCTCAGGAGAAACAACTTTGTTTTGGCTACAAAACCCCAGTTATCTCTATTCCCCCCTGCCTATCCCTCAACACCATTGTGGCCACACTGAAGCTTCAAAGATCACCTCAGTCAGGCCAACTTTGGAGTTGACAGCCACTTTATAATGCCTTAGTGAGACCACACTTGGAATACTGCATTCAGCTTTGGTCATCACAACATAAAAAAGATGTTGAGACTCTGGAAATAGCGCAGAGAAGAACAACAAAGATGTTTAGAAGGATGGAGGTTAAAACATACAAAAATGATTGCAGGAATTGGGTACATCTAGTCTATTAAAAAGAAGCACTGGGGATGTCATGATAGCAATGGTCCAAAAGTTGAGAGGCTTCCACAAAGAAGAGGGGATCAATCCATTTTTCCAAAGCACCAGAAGGCAAGACAAGAAGCAATGGATGGAAAGTATTCAAGGAAAGAAGCAACCCAGAACTAAGCAGAAATTTCATGAGAATTAGAACAATTATCAGTGGAATAGTACTTTCAGAAGTTGTGGCTGCTTCATCTGTGGAGGCTTTTAAGAAAATACTGGACAGCCACTTGCCTGATGAAATGGTATAGGGTCTCCTACTAGAGTAGGGGCTTGGACTAGAAGACCTACAAGGTACCTTACAACTTTATTCTTCTTTATTCTATTCTGAATCTTTTCACTACTTCCAGTCTTTTCATTAATACTTTTATTAGCTTCTTAAATCTAAAACAAATTCCTGTATTCTATGTTGAAGCTGCCAGTTTATTCATATGCATTATCCCTCCTGACTGGCATTCTCTCAGTTTCCTGATTTATTTTTTCCCTCCTTCCATTATTATTTGCCTGCATGTTAAACTGTGTTTTTGACCATAGTATTTTAAATAGTATTGTGAACCTGAATCAAAGATATCATTTTCCCCCAAAACAAAATAAGGCCTAAGGTATTTGTCAGTTTTAATGTATAGAAGCCGAGGATACAGGAAATGCACAATTCTTCAGAATAGTCTTCAGGTATAGTCTGAGAAACTGGATATTTTGGGCAAGAACTCTTAGTTATTCACTAGATTTCATAATCCTCCAGATACTCAGTTCTTATCAATTATGTATTAAAATAAGCAGAGACAAAATACACCTCTAAAAATAGATTATAATATGAGGATTTAGCAAACAAAAATTTGCATGTGAAAGTCAACAGAGACAGAATGTAATTATGCACTTGTAACAGTGATGCAAATAGTAACAGATAATTTGTATATACCTAACACATTACAATGAAAATGTAAACCAAATTCTTAGGATAAGGTTTGAGAATATAGCAGGGAGAAGAGGGACCTGAGAAAGTTCCTGGAAAGTCTTAGGCAAGGCCAAATCTAACTATTGGGAAACCCTTACTTTATAACTTAAGAATAATGATAGATACAAAGAAATAATATTACATTATATATAGAAGAACAATTTGGATAAATAATTTTATTTGGGGAATAGTGGTAAGTAATGAATCACTGAAACAAACTGATAATGTAAATAATAATATGTGACTGTCCAATACTGAGAATGACTTAGTCTCTTTTTTCTTCAACATACCTTATTATTATATTCCAGTTGCACTAATTATGTTACCTACTTCTCTTTTTCATTATTTGAGCCCAACACTGCTTTTATAATAGGCTTGCCTTAAATTGTTCAAAGTCTAAATTCTTCTAAACCTTATTGCACCTAATTGCACAATAAAACTTGTCACCTCTGTTGATTTCTTGCAAATGTTTGCAACCTTCTATTTGATAATCTCTACATTTTTTTAATTTCCTTGTTTAATATTAATAATGAAAAGACTGCATCAATAAGCTATTTGTTTTTTCACTGACAGCAATGTCTAATGTGTTGTTTTTTAGATGTCAATTAGTCTGAATTTTAAAATCCTGTAAAATTAATTTGTGATTTCATATTTCCAGGATTTACAATGTAAACCAACTTGGTAACTCAATTGGGCTTTTAAAAAAAATCAGTGCAATTTAGTACACCCAGTTATTATATGGCCAGTTTTCATTCTTTTTCTACTTTTGCCTTGATGACATTTGTTCATAGTGCTTTTTCGTTTCTTTTTTTAAATGTACTATTCTCAAGCCCTTGCCCTGTTCTGTTATCATACAATTTTCCATCAATATTTTTCAAAAAATGAGGAGGAAGAGGATATATAATGAATATAATGAAAATAACCCACTCTATTTGAGTACCTTCAAGCTCACATCTCTATTTGTAGCCTGAAGTGGTACAATATCGCATAAATATTTTAATTCTTATTTTTTTTATTATTATTATTATTATTATTATTATTATTATTATTATTATTATTATTTTAATGCTTTTTATTTGTATTGCTGGTTTGTGGTCATAATAAAAATTATGATTTAGGGTAATACATGGATGCATATTTCACTAATATATAATTGTTAAGATGTAATTTGTTTATATTTCCACATGCCTATGGGCAAGAACATATTTAGGGTAAAGACAATTGTTTTACCTAATCTAGTGTTTTAGATATAAAGGGAAAAATTAAAATTAAATATATTTGGGTGGTCATATTGAAAATATGGGAAATTGGTCCTGAAGAATTCCTTGCCTGAAAAGCTACTGTGGGAACAGAAGTCTTCTTCTGCTTCTGAACGTTAGATTGAATAATCCCAAATCCTTCATGTTGCAGGACAATTTTTTATGTTTATATAAACTTTTATTTCTCTTTTATTTGGGGCAAGTCAGGAATTATTTATTTGTAAATTTAAACATGTTTACAGACTTATAGGCAGATGTTCTATCTGGCATAAAATTCTTCAAATGCACTATTTTGTATGCATCAGTGACATTCAGTATTGATAGCTGCAAACATTTTTCCAGGGTGTTATAATCTGAATTTTAAGTATATCGCAACATTTAGAGTTTGAAGGTTATAAGAAACATGACTTCCAGCATTTTGCAAAATTACATTGCATGGAGAAACAGTTCACACTTTATAGGGAAAGAAGGAAGGAAATAAGGAAAGAAGGGAGAGAGGGAGGAAAGAGAAGAGGAGGAGGAGGAAGAGGAGGAGGAGGAAGAGGAGAAAAGAAAAGAAAAAAGAAACAAACAAAGAAAAGAAGTCAGAACAGAGAAATGAAAGCTTTACCAGAAATAACTCAATAGAGACAAACAAGGCAGTATTGGTATCAGGGGTGGGTTTCTACTGGTTCTGTCCACCTCTGTAGAACTGGTAGCTCTGAAGAGCAGCAGACATAGAACCGGTTCTATGTCTGCTGATGTTTTTGCCCATTTGCCCACCCAGGCTCTTACCTGATCTTTATTTCCTGATTTTTCCACTTCAGCTGCAGAACAAGGCACAGCTGCAGTTAAAAAAGCAGGAAAAGAGGGCTGTTTCAAAGGCTGCTTTTCTGCACGCAGCATGCTGATGACAATTTACAGGCACGCACTCGCAGCATGCAGGGAAGCACATCATAAATCACCGAACCTCGTAAATCCCAAACCTGTAGTTAACCCTGTCGTATCCCACCCCTGGTTGGTATTATCCAAAGAAACAACTAGCACAAGGATTAAAAGATACAAATATTGCAGTATCAAATATAAGTATCAGCTCACTGCAAAAAAACAAACCACCTAATTATAGCTGCAGTTATAATAAATTTCTGTGATGCAAAATCAACAAAGAAGAAAAAAAGCCAAATGATGTGCCACCAAAATGGAAGATCAGACTGGAAAATAAGATCAGCAAGCTGAAATCAGATGCAAGCAAGCTAGAACAGATGAAATAAAAGAAACTGATGAACAAGAAGACTAAAGAATACCTAATCAAGAAATATCACTTAGGAACAGTGGTGTATTAACCATTAAGCAGACTAAGCACGTGCTTAGGGCATCAGGCCCAAAGGGGGCACCACAAACACTTTTATGTAGCCTAAGCTTGGCTTCATTTGTACAATATGTACAAAGGAGGGGGGCAACCAAGATTTATCAGTGCTTAGGGCACCAGTGAGCCTTAACCTGCCACTGCTTAAGAACAAGAAAGATCAAAGAAGCACTGGAAATAATAAAGCAGCAAATAACAAGATCAGCAAAATCAAAGCTCAAATTGCAAATTACAAACAGAATCTCCAATTTCAATCTAATAGAAAATGTTTCTACCAGCCTGTCGCAGCGAGCGACTGGTCCGTTGTTCCGTCTGCGTTCTTTCGCTGCCTATGGAATTCCCCACAGGGAAGAAGTTTAGAGGGACCCTCGCAAGGGTGAATACCAATAACAGACACCAGACATCCGATTGTTTTCATAGGAGGGAGCACTTCACACCCGGGGCAGATGGATTGACCCAGGCAGCAGCAGTTGCAGCAGGAGGAGGGGGGAGGAGGAGAAGGAGAGGGAGCTGGAGAACGAGCCTCAGGTGCTCTGTACAAACCTCATTTATTATCCTCTTTCAAGCGGGTGGGGGAGCATACAGGGGGTAGCAGAGTTTTACCTTATATGGAAGAAGATCATAAACAAAGAACAAAGAACAAAGTATGTGATAGTTTGCAAGCTTGCAAATATGCTTATCATACTGGGCTAGCGTGTCCTGGGAAGAAGAGTAACAACAGTCAGTGTTTTGTGATATTGAAACATTTTGCAGCTGGCTAAAACAAGGTCATTAGATACGTGCAAACATCCCTGTATCCGTGTTTGACAATGTCTGCTTAATGGTGGAATAGCTACAATTCCTCCTTTTTTATTATTTTTGTGATGCTGTCTCCAGGTAAAGTCCTTTTTCCCCTGAAATGGATTCAAAGGGTGGCAACAAACCCTTCGGTTTGTTGAGACCCTGTTGTACCAATTCATACGAGAAGGAACACTCACCTTCTGACTCTTCATCACTCATATCCAATAAGGCTCCTTTGGGAGCATAGGAGGCATTTGTATCTATTTCATTCTCTGACTCTTCGTCAGAAGACCATTCCAGCAGAGGCTGTTTAACAGAATCTTTGGATACAATAACAGATGTGAGAAAACTGACCGTTTTTTGAGTATTACTGATTTCACTATCAAGTGCTTGTAAGCGACCTTGTAAGAATTTTAGCAATCGTCCCATAACATATGGACCTATTAAACAGGCAAGGCATAGCAATATCAGAGGACCGGCTACAGCAGACAACAAGGTAGTTAACCATGGAGAATAATTGAACATGCCTTGATACCATGCTTGATTCTGTTGTCGCTCATTTTCTCTATCCTTCAATCGTTTGCGTAATTCAGCCATTGAATCTTTAATAATACCTGAGTGATCAGCATAAAAACAGCATTCTTCTTTTAAGGCTACACATAATCCCCCTTTGTTTAAAAATAGCAGATCAAGACCTCTTCTATTCTGCAGAGCGACCTCACTAGAGAAGTGAGCGAGGCCTGGAGTGCAGAGATCGAGTTCTCAATATGTTTGAGATCCTCATCTACTTGTAAACTGAGTGTTGCTACTTGTTGATGACCAACAGCCAGAGCTGTGACCCCAGTTGCTGCACCAGCAGCACCAAGGCCCAACAACACAGACAATGTGAGAGCTGTGACAATTTCTCTTTTTTGACGAAGTGGGAATTTTGGGGGTTCTAACACATTAACAAGTTCCGGCCCTGGGTAATAAGTTATCTTGGGGAGCAATTTTACTTGTATGCAAAAGGATTTTTGAGCAATGAGAACGTCCCCATGAACACAGGCTGTGGCTCCTGTGGAGCATGCCCAAACAGAGTTGTTACCTGGAATGAAATACTGACCCCGGAGGCGAGCAGTTATGTTGTTTCCAGAAGAGGTATATAATGGGTTATATCCACCATGCCCGGTAAAGGATGTGATGGCTAACCGTTCTTTGGTCAAATAGACTTGGCAATGATGACCTAATGAAACATTATGACAATACTTGGAATAATTAGCAGGGATATTTCCCAAACAGCATCCCTGACCTATTATGTCAGTAACCGTGATGGAAGAAGTATTCCATCGGCATCCGTTATCTGAGGTGGCATTGCGAATGGGTTCATCTGAGGCTACTGCATCATAAAAGGGTGGTAGGTCAGATAGGCAGAGCCAGCATTGGTCCATTTTGGAGGAGTCATTAAGGGTGGCTTTTAACAATGCAAAAGAAGAATTAACCAATTGAATTAATGGATTGGCCTGAGTGTCATATTTTTGTAAAAAGGCAGACTTCAAATTTTGATTTGGACCTATGTCATACGTGGGCAAAGACATTGTTAAACGAATAGTGAAAATGTTGCCTTCATCCTTTTGACCTTCCCATTGGCGTCCCCCCCATGTAAACCCTGACATCCATTGTTGTTGAGTCAATGTCTTCCCTTTTTCGGTAAAGGTAATGGTGAGCGGGTTCAGTCTCTGGCCACAACATGGCCACGAAGAGCAGGGAAGGTGCCCACGAGTGCGGGTAATGTTGATATAGTCTCCTTTGGTAGGGGGTGACCACTGAATGTGGCCAGTGGACACACAGTTCCATTTTTTACAATACCTATCGATTGGACCACCACAAGCAGCGCGGGATTCGCCGGTACTGTGAGCAGGACAAAAGTATAAAGGAAAGTTATGAGCAGGATTTGGAGTGCAAGAGCCTTGTTTGTCCCATTTATCAGCTTGCAGTTTTTTGTCAGCAAATTTCTCGACCCCAGTACCCATTTCAGCAAAGTCCATGGATAATGGGAGAAACCATGGCCACCGAGTGTAGTTGGTGGTGCTATTAAGAACTTGTCCTTGAAAGTCCAGGATAGTCCAGGTATAGGTATGTGGCTGATGTGCATTCGTGGAGACTGCTCGAGGGGATTGATGGACACGATGGGTGATGTGTGGAGCGTGCTGTTGATACAAAGTGAGAGTCAATTGGGAGGAAGTGGCAAATCCATTGACCATTTTTGTAATTTCACACTGGTACTGTCCATAGTCAGCCAATCGCACGTGGTGAAGGGCCAGGGTTGTAGCACGAAAATGAGAAGTGATGGAATATTGGGTGTCATCTGTCAACAGAGTGTCATTTCGAAACCACCTCCAAATAGTTCCCGTCTTTTTTACCAGAGAGCGTTGGACACATTCCATGGCGTTGGAAATGGAGCTGAGACCCGGAACTGCAGGGTATCTGAGGCGATGCGTCCGGATGAGTGTGGTTGTTTTGTGAGAAGTGCCATCGAGGATGAGGCGATGTCTGCGGTCCGAGGGTGGCTTATAACGGCCTGGCCAATAAGATGGAAGAGTAGATCTCCAAAGGCAGGCAGCAGAATCGCAGGGTGGAATGCAGCAGTGAAGGTGTCTCTCCAGACGTTCCGAAAGAGGAGGGACGTTGGAGTCAAGCAGCTGTAGCCAGGATAGAAACGGTGGGGATAGGGGAGGAAAAGCAGAAGAGGGGGTAGACAATAAGAGAACAGTATGATTGAGGTAAGTATGATTAAAAGAAAAGCCTAAACAAGAATAGGAGCCAATTGTTTGCGAAGTTACCTGTATAGTCAGAGAAATGAAGCAAGGGAAATAATAATATGAGAGAGTGATTTCTGAAGCAGGCAGAAGAGTGCGGCCATTATGCTGAAAGGCATAATTGCAGGCAGGAAGAGAATTGTCTTCATAAGTAAAGGTTACTGTGCTGTGAAGGGGGGCTAGGATAACCCCCGGAGATGCATTAAAGAGTGAAAAGACTGGAAATATCATTGTCAGCAAGAGGGTGAGAGATAGAGGAGTTTTGGCCATTGGGTGGCCCATGGTAAGGGCGGACACAACGAGCAGGAACCCAAAGCACTTTGTCAGGAAGTTGTACTGCAGCGTATCCTTTTCCCCACGTGATGAGCTGTGCAGGGCCTTTCCACGCAGGATCTGGAAGTTGCCTGAAATAGACAAGAGGGCGAGAGGAGGGGGGCACTGGCTTGGTAAAATGGCGAGAAGCAGCCGTAGAAGAGGGAGAGCCAGTGAGGTTAAGAAAGTTAAGAGCATAGAGTGTAATGTTCAAGATGTTTTGTAACGCCGGGAGGTTCGGGGGGCCTAAGCCCTTTTTTCCCGTTTGCCGATCAAGGGCATTTTTCAGAGTTTGGTTTGCCCTTTCCACAATAGCCTGACCCTGGCTATTGAATGGTATACCGAATTTATGAGTGATGGCCCACTTATGACAAAACTCAGCAAAGGGAGAGCTGGCATAAGCAGGACCATTATCTGTTTTGAGAATTTTTGGACATCCCAACGTTACGAATGTTCGAATACAGTGATTAATAACATTTTTAGTTGCCTCTCCTCTTTGCAATGTTGCCATAATAAACCCTGAATAAGTGTCTACGGACACATGAATGTATTTCCAGGGAGCAAAGGGAGGGTAGTGAGTAACATCCATCTGCCATGTGTCACAAGCTTGGATACCCCTGGGATTAACACCCTCAGGGATACCTCTAGCCTGGAGACTACATGTGGGACATTGTTGGATTATTGCTGTGGCTTCCTGGTACGTAATCCCGAATTGCTGTACCAGGGCCTTCTTATTTTGATGGAAATAGTCATGACTCTCCCCAGCCGAAAGTGGTTGAGGAAAAGGGGAGGATGTCATGATTTTGCAGGCCTCATCGGCCATATGATTGCCTTCTGATAAAAATCCAGGCAAGTGTTGATGACTTCTAATGTGAGCCACAAACAAGGGCTTACTTCTTTCCTTCAGTAGCGCTTGGAGCTGTAAAAAAAGTGTCATGAGAGAGGGAGGGGTAACAGGGGAGATATAGGCATCAAACATGCAAACAGCCATTTGAGTGACATACATACTATCAGATATGATATTTAAAGGTTGCTGTGGAAAAAGAGACAAGGCTAATGAGAAAGCAGCCAATTCAGCCTGTTGTGCTGATTTCTGCGGGGCAGTTAAGCGTTTGTTCCATTGAGCATCTATGTACCACACACAGGCCCCAATAGTCTTAGAGCCATCAGTGAACACAGTAAGGGCTTCTTTCAAGGGCTGTTGAACAAAAGGTGACTTCAGAACAAAAGGCACTGTTCGCAAAACTTGTAGCCGAGTATCAGGGGGAAGATGGCATGACACTTGACCACACCAATCTTCCAATGCACCCTGCAATACCATGGAGGTTTGCAGGAGAGGTTCCCATTGAGCAATCTTAAAAGGGATATATAGTGTAAAAACATCCATTCCCATCAAGGCTTTGGTTCGTTTTTGCCCCTTCTCTATTAGGGAAGCCATCTGAGCTGCTCTAGTGGTTATAGATGTCTTGGGAGTGTGTGGTAGGTGTAACCATTCCAAAATGTGGAGGCGTTTTTCATCCGAAATTTGAATCACTATAGCAGTTAATAGCTGTTGGGTAGAGAGAATGGCAAGGGAGGGTGGTCTATCAGTGAGGGCACGGTCCACCCATCTAGTGGCTAAAGCTGTATTTACCTGGTGCAAAGCGTGTAAGTGTTGTTCTGAAAGATAAATTTTGTCTGCTGGATGCTTTAATCCTACTAGTGCCTGAAACAGTGGAGACAGCATATGTGTGGTCAATGCAAGATAAGGTCTAGCCCAATTGATGACCCCTAGGCATTGTTGCAGCTGAACCAAGGTGGTTGGTTGAGGAAGTGTAAGTGAGGGAATAGATGGAGAAGCCGTGGAGGCTAATACCTTGTGACCTAAATACTACATTGGGTAATGAGACTGGATTTTTTCAGGTGCTATGTGTAACTCTGCTTTTGCTAATGTGGTTAAAAGGACTGGAAAGGTTTTCTGAACTGTTCCTTTTGGCCCATCTGCAGCTATCAAGATGTCATCCATGTAATGATATACAAGAAAATTAGGAAATTGAGACCTATAAGGATGCAGAGCCTCATTGACAAAATATTGACACATAGTTGGTGAATTAAGCATACCTTGTGGAAGAACTTTCCATTGATACCTAGATGTGGGTTTAGAGTTATTGAGTTCTGGCACTGTAAATGCAAAGATGATTCTATCCTTTTGTGCCAGAGGTATAGAAAAGAAACAGTCCTTTAAATCTATTATTATGAGATCAAATCCAGCTGGGATCAAATTAGGATTAGGCAAACCACACTGCAGTGGCCCCATAGGTTGAATAATCCTATTTAAGGCTCTAAGATCACTGATAAGACGATATTTGCCAGATTTCTGACTGGGGTGTTATAAGGACTGGTGGATGGTTCAATATGTCCCTCTATTAACTGTTGATGGACAAGGAGATGTAAAGCCTCCAATTTTTCTTTGGTGAGAGGCCATTGATCCACCCACACAGGAATAGATGTTTTCAATGTGAAAGTTAGTGGTGCAATAGACATATTGAAAGAAAGCAAAGATTTTACACAGAGATGTTAGGGTAGTTGAATATAGGCATGAAACTGAGAAAGCAAATCATGTCCCCACAGATTGCAGTGCAAGGGAAGAACATAAGGCTTAAGATATGCTGTTATAGTTGAATGTGGAGTAGAAGCAGAGAGCCAATTAGAGCTGACCTTAGCGGCTTGAGCTCCGCCTATGCCTTGCACTGAGGCAGCCTCGGTAAGAGACCAAGTAGGTGGCCACTCAGCAGAGCAGATGACAGAAATGTCAGCACCGGTGTCAATCAGGCCATCAAAAGTGTAACCATTCAAGGTAACAGACAGGGTAGGTTTAGAAGCGTGCACAGGTTGCTGTAATGCAAATAGGGAAGGCGGATCAGTAGGTGGCATTAAGATAAGCGTAGCGACCACAGTCCCCTTTTTTAAGGAAAAACAGCGATCCCCTATTGCAGCAAGAGCTAGATTATTGAGAGCAGAGGAGTCATATAGGTAAGGAGCAGCAACAATACCTTCTATGGTGAGAGTGCAATTGGGAATGAGCAGAATAGGCAATGAGGGAGGCAAGGGTGTTAAAAGAGTTGCAGTTAAAGGAAGCGTTACAACAGCACCAGGGTCATCATACACAAGGTCTTCAGATAACACTACCGGGAAAGTGGTAGTGGGGAGGTCAGCCTTGGTAGCGGGGCTAGCTGAGGGCCCCATAGTTAGTTTCCCGAAGGCTGAGCAGATGGGGGGTTACTACGACACTGCGAAGCCCAGTGAAAGCCTTTACGACAGCGAGGACAGATAGTTTTTGGTTTTTTAGAATCAGGAGGGGGAGGGCCCCTAGCTTGGCCGCGGGGTGCCCCTCCTCCTCCCGGCATCCGACACTGATTTTTAAAATGTCCAGGCTTGCCACAGTTGAAACAATTGCCATTACGAGTTAAAGCAAAAGCGTCAGGAGAGGAAGCGGGGGTAGGCAAAGAAGAAGAAATAGCCGTTGCGAGCGCATCCATTTTATGAGAGGTTGTGCCAACAATTCTACAAAGCTGGAGAAACTCAGCCAAAGTGACTCCTGGCTTGTTAGCAACAGGTTGCAAAATCTTTTGACAGTCATGATTAGCATTAGAAAAGGCCAAGTGATTGCAGTGAATCAGTCAATACCAGAGAAGGAAGAAATAATATGGTTTTGAAAAACCCAAGGAAATACAACAAAACACAGCTTGGTTAAAGGATGTGGATAAGAATAAAAAAGAAATGAAAGAACTTGTAATAAGAGCAGAAACGGTGAAGAAAAAGACAAGGAAGACTACAAATTGGTCAGATGCTTCAGAAACTAGCATGTAGTCTTCTCAAATATTGTGAAAGTTTAGTACCTACTTTCGAAGATTTTAATATGTTAATATTTTCCCCTCCCTTCCAAATTTTCTTCCAACTTTCCATGAAAGGGAAAACATGGGAAGTGGAAATGAACTAACAATTTATAACAGGTAATGTACAAACTGCCCAAAGCTTTTTGAAGAATAGGTCAAAAGTTTCAAAATGGTTCAGTCTATTATTGTGGGTCATTAAAAGAAATTGTAATTCCTTCATGCTCAGGACCATGTTTTAAAAATCATTTATCATTTAGTGTATTAAGCTTTTTGGAGTAATTTGTCTTATTTCAAAGCAAAGGTCTCCACTTCAGCAATGTGTTCTTTCATCTGTTAACTAAGAAAATTATTGGTGATCACCTGCAGCCAGGCACCACTTTAAATTGCTTCCTCCTAGATGGCCAAATGTTCTTCTTTTTTAAAAACAAAACAAAACAATTCTATACAGGGATCAAGCCTAACCATAAGTTGTCCTTAAATCAGAATGATACCATCTTACTTTAAGACTAGGATAGAACAACTGTATACTCTACATAACTGTTTATATATGGTTTATAAATTATAACAAATAGCTATCCTGGATTTCATTCTTACCAATATATATGAAATGGTTGAGGGAGTGGAAGTTACAGAAACATTCAGGGAGAAGTGATCATTTCAGACTAAACTTCACCACAATTCAATGCACAGGTACCTGAACAAAGTCAAACTAGTGTTTTAGACTATTAGAAAGCTGATTTCAACAAACTAAGATAGAATAGAAAGGATTGTAAAATTAGATAGTAAAGATTTGAACAAAAAGAATAAAACATAGAAAGAAAAATAGCAGACTATAGACTAAACCTGAATCTTGGTACAAAGAGCTCTCTAATAAACTTAGGAACAAAAAGGATAAATATAAAAGTGAAAAGAGGGCATATAACTAGAGCAGAATATCAGAAATAGACTTAATCTTCAAGCTCAGGGAGAATGAACTATGACTTGCAACAAATGCCAAAAATAACAAAATAGTTTCTTTCAATATGTAAGAAGCAAGAAGAACTATATGTGATATTCTAAATGTCGTCTTACTAAGGCTTTATAAAGTGGTATTGGTACTTTATGTGATCTTGATCATATCTCTTCTGTTAATGCAACCTAGGATCATGTTGGCTTTTTTTGGCTGCTGCCGCACATGCTAGTTCATATCCACAAAATAGATTACGTTTTCATCTGTAGCAAGAAGGGGCGGAGCTAGCGTGGCCATCTTTGGTCTGTGCGTCCGCCGCTCAGTCTGCATCTAGTCGTGCTAGTGGGAGGTTCGTATCATTCCCGTTATTTCACAGCAAGTGTTTGAAATGTGTGCTGCAATTGAAAATCCCACGAATTGTGAGGTGCAATCAGTGATAAGATATTTGTTGGCAAAACACCATAAACCGATTGAAATTTTTCGGCAACTGTGTGAAGTGTATGGGGACAACATCATCACTGAAGGTAGAGTGCACCAATGGTGCATTAAGTTTCAAAATGGATGAATTAATGTTCATGATGAACAGTGGAGTGGACATCCGAGCATTGTGACTGATGAACTGGTCGTGAAAGTCGATGACAAGATTCATGAAAACTGCCATTTCACAGTAACAGAACTTTCGCTTAGTTTTCCACAAGTTTCACACAGTTTGTTGCATGAAAATAGTTACACAAAAGCTAGGCTACCACAAATTTTGTGCAAGATGGGTGCCAAAAATCCTGACAGAAAACCACAAGAGTCAGCGTATGGCCACATCATTGACATTTCTGTACTCTTACGACAAAGATGGAGATTCATTTCTTGATCAAATCGTAACTGGAGACAAGATGTGGGTCAAACATGTGAACAGCAAGACCAAATTGCAGTCTATGGAGTGGGAGCACACAAATTCGCCCCAAAAAACAAGAAAATGTTTGCAAACGTTCTCTGCAAAGAAGATTATGGTGACTGTTTTTTGGGATAGGCAAGGTGTGCTTCTTATCGATTTTCTGGAACATGGTGCAACAATAAACTCTGTGAGGTATTGTGAAACATTGCAAAAACTAAGAAAAGCAATTCAGAACAAGCGTAGAGGAAAGTTAAGCTCAAAAATTTTGTTTTTGCATGACAATGCCCGACCACACACAGCAAATCGCACTCGAGAAGTCCTGAATGCTTTCAAGTGGGAGATTTTTCCTCATCCACCTTACAGCCCCGATCTTGCACCAAGCGACTACCACTTGTTTCCGAGGATGAAGACCTGGCTTGGAACACAGCACTTTGACGACGACGCGGAACTGCGGGCGGGCGTGACTGACTGGCTCAAATCTCAGGCAGCTGAATTTTATGACAATGGAATTACAAAGCTTGTTCACTGCTATGATAAGTGCCTCAATTTGTTCAGTGAATATGTTGAAAAGTAGTATTTAAGTGTCACTTTCAAGTGTATATAATAAATTTTTTTTCCTACACTTTGTTTTTTTTCTATCGCAAAATGTAATCTATTTTGTGGATAGCCCTCGTATAAGCGATTCTCCATTAAGACTTCAAGATCCTTTTCACGGTTCTGCTATTGAGCCAAGTTTTGTCTAATCTGTACCTATACAATTTCATTTTGTTAGAAAGGGTCTGAAGTGGGCTGCTGCCGGTTTGCACCGGTTCGGGTGTACCAGTTGTTAAGATTCTGTGCAGTTCGGTGAACCAGCAAATACCACTACTGGTTGGCCCCGGGCCCCCCTCCCTAACCCACCCCCCCTGCCTCTCACTGCCCTGCCCGCCCTTCCTCTTACAGCAACTTCTTTTCTTGTGTCATCTACTTTGGCCATTCTCTTGCCTTGCTCGCAGTTCGCCCTAAGCCCTAAACCACGTGGCACCCTATGGCCCAGCTGCTCTCCAATTCCTTTAACCTCTTTCCTGGCTCCCCAGCTGTCACAGCTTGCATAGGCTCTTTCTGGTTCCCTTGCTGGCTCTCCTGCTTTCCTGCTCCACAGCCATTGCAGCTCACCTAGGCACTAGCCTAGACTACATGGTGCCCACGACCCAGCTTCTCTCCAGCTTCCTTGCTCCCAACTTAAGCCTTCGCTACTGTTAATTTTAGGTAAGTTGCTGTTTTACTTTACACCTCACTCCCAGGGCCATTGCATGCATTTCCTCCAGGTAATCTGTGCTCACTGCTAACACTCATCTAGAACACCTGGCCTCAAACTATGGCCTCCTGGTCTGAAGCAATTTATCTGGCCTACGGCCTGCCATGCTCAGCCAAAGGGCCAGGGGAGAGGGTAATGGGGAGGTAATGTGGACATGGGGGAGGACTGCGGGGGGGCAGCATGGGTGTGGAGGGCATGGATGCAGGAAGGCTGAAGTGATTTGTGTAAGGTTCTTACTTGTAAGAAGTTCCATCCAGAAAGCGCTGCAAGAAGCAGCCGGGCACCTGGGTTGAATCTCCAGCATCTCAGATCTTTCTGCCGCTTCTTCTGGCCCTTGGTGCTAGGCGAGCCTTGGTCACTTGCAGAGATACTTCATGTGCCCGACCCAATTGCTTCTCTCCGCTGTTGCTCTTGTTGGTGGCCTACCTAGAGAGGTTTTGTGCAGCATAGCGAAATTTAGCAGCCATGAGCTGCCACTTTGGGTTCAGAGTCAAACCTGTAAGTTCCATCTCGAAAATGCTGTGGCAGAAAGAAGCAGCTGGGTTGAATGCTGCTGCAGTGCTTTCCAGATGGGACTTACAGGACCCAAAGCAGTGGCTCAGGCCTGCTAAATTTCGTAGTGTTGCACAAGACACTTTCCCAGCAAGAGCATCTTTATTCTATATAAACTTTTGTACAGAGAACTTAAAGCAATGTGGGCCGGATGCAATAACAAAAGGATGACTGAAAAATATATAGGTACTATTTGTAGAATATACAATATAATTTACAGCCTGGCACAAAAATGTAGGCCACTTTCATTCATGGAAGAAGTGATAGAATTGCAAATGGAGTAGACGTGGAAATGGGGTTGCATTCATATAAAATTGTAGTGAAAATAGTTGATTTCATTGCAAAAGAAATTAAAACAAAATTATTTACTAAAATTATTGAAAATAACCTGAAAATATGTTTGATTATTCATGAAGCCTCAATGTTACCTTGCAAACCAGTTGCTATACTTTTCTTAAAAGTTGATGATTCAGTTACCTCACCACAATTTTTGTTGAGCTAGTTGAATTAGAAAAACAAGATGCAGAGATGGTGCCAGCATTATGTTTGGAAGAAAATCTGGAGTGAGCACTGGAATAGCAAAAGAGTTTCCAAACATCATAACTGCTTAAACCATTGGCTCCAACTTGTTTCAGATGATTTGATAAAGGAAATAAAACAAGTAAATCATTTTAAAAATGTTATTGATAAGATATTCACTATTTTTCATTAATCCAATAAGAACCAAGCTGAACTTTTCAAAATAGCTGAACAATTTGGGATTGAAATTATAAAGATTGTTAGAGTTTTGGGACAAAGATGGGCTGCCTATAGTTTAAGGTCAACCCCAAGGCGCTCTTATCCAGTACTACATCAGTATTTTCATTCAAATGAAAAATAACTAGGTATGGCTGCTTGTCTTGAAAATATATATTTTATGACTGATTTGGCATTGATGATTGATGTTCTAAACAAAATTTCTCTTTTTTCAAATGCACTGCAAGCAAGAAATCATAAAGATTGAAAAACTTGTGATAAGATCAATTAAAGCCTTTGAAATGCTTAAAAAGGAAAAGGATATGGAAAGGAAGAAAGGAAAATATGGGAAAAAGTGGATGGATACTTCAGAAACGTTCAAAAATATAAAAATTGTACGAAATCATCAATTTGTTAGTCTTCCTGAGGAAAAAACTTTTAGAAAGCATCATAACAAATTCGAAGAAAAGACTAATGGACTGTGAACGTTTAAAAACAGGTAGTCAATTGCAAGACAGGACTAATTTACAATTCCTCAATTTTTTAGAGCCAGATTACTGGAATATTGAAGAAGTGGTGGTTCCATGGACAGCAGCTGAGGAACAATTGCTTGTATTTAGTGACATCTTTAATTATGAAATTAATAATAAAGATTATCAAGATTTTGTGGAAAATGTTTTAGAAGATTCCCAGAAATATACAATTCCTGCCAGTATTCAAAAAGCTAAAAATATTATTGGAACAATAGCTGTAAGTTCAGCAGAAGCAGAGAAGGGTTTTTCTAAAATGAACATCATATGTTCAGAGAAAAGAGAAGTCTCCTGTTTCCAACATAACAAACCTAAGGACCATTAGTGTAATTGGCCTACCTCTAAAAGAATGGGACCCTATTCCTACAGTAAAAAAATTGTTGCGGGGGTTAAGACTGAAGAAAAGTGACAGTGAGGATGCCAATAACACAGCAATTTAGAAATACCTTAAAGCTGAATAACACTTTTATTATTCTTATGTAAGTATTTGTGTATCTCTTTTATTGTTTTATGTACATTCTTTTATTGTTCTTATTTAAGTATTAAATGCACGAAATAATAAACTACCTTTTGATATATCTTTTTTTAGGCAAAGAATTGATGTTGAGTTGGCCACACCCACCCATTCACATGACTACGCAGCCATACCCAACCAGCCAGTCATTAGGGCAGAGAACCAGTTGTTAAAAATGTGAAGCCCACTGCTGGACATGGCCTACTGTTCAAGTCTGTTGACAATGGATCTTGAGCTTATATTCTGGAGTATTGAGAAGTGTTGGAATGTTGAGACCTCCAAGGGTGTTGAGACCTTTCCAGCCTGTGATTTTATAGTTCTGTCATCATTTATGTAAGGAGGAAGCAGTTGACATGCCCATCCAAAAGCATAATCAGAGCTCTTCATGGCTATTCCTTATGTTAACAATTATTCTGTTTTATCATATATGACTACAATCTATTCTGGGCCATTCATAATTTATCATAGATATTTTTGTATTATGTTTTCTTTTTAAAAATCCTCCAAAAGTACTTTAATAATTACTAACCATGAAAAAATTATTTCTTATTAAAGCCTGCTGCATATAAGTTAGGAGTTTGGGTTAAATCCTGCTGAAAAGCATCATCAATAGCAAAACAGGATCAAATGATGATCTGATGAAAGGGTATTTTAAATCTTTTCCAATTCCTTCCTTCCTTCCTTCCTTCCTTCCTTCCTTCCTTCCTTCCTTCTTCACTTCCAATTTATTTGGTCACCCAACTCACTGTGACTCTCTGAAGCTTATCAATATAAAATATGGGCATAAAATTCTCCTACAAAGTCAAAGAAATCAGAGTGCTATTATAGAAATGTAAGTTAGTTTTATTCTTAAATTGGCAAAGTCACATAAAATCTCTAAACAATCCCAATCTCTGTTTTCTTTGTATTTTTATTTTTTAGTATACATTCTTTCCAATTCCTTGCAGGCAGGAGGAGTTGTATGCTCTATAACAGGGGTCCCCAACCACCGGTCCCTGGACTGGTACTGGTCCTTGGAGCATTTTTTACCAGGCCGCAAAGCTTGGGTGCCGCCATCTTGTTTCGACGGCGCTTCCGGGTTTTCAGTTGCTTCCGGATTTTCGGTTGGAAAGTGCTTCCGGGTTTTCAGTTGGAAAGCGGTGTTTGGGTGCTCGCACCTTAGTTTCATTGAGGGGGGGCCGGCTTCGAACAAAGAGCCGTCCTGATGGCGGTGGAGTCTCGCGTTACTCAGGTACCGGTCTGTGGAAGAATAAATAATCGTGAAACCGGTCCCTGGTACAAAAAAGGTTGGGGGCCATTGCTCTATAACTCTAAATTTTTCATTTATATTGTTTCTGGTGGTATAATCATGGTCACACTATGGCTTTGAGAATAATTTCTGTACTACAGTTCAGTGAATCTGGGCCTGAGTGATTTTCTTAATATTATTAATTAGAAGTTTAAAATTATACAGGATATATGAGATAGACTACTTGGCCCAAACCAAGATCCGAAGCTGGAGGTCACTACCCAGATGTAAAAATAGATTAGCACTCTCAAACTCTGTGACTTTCTAAGTAATGCTTTCCCTAGGGCAATTTAAATCCTGTCTCTGAATATTGCCATTTGTTACAACTTTCGAAATGGAAAGTGATCATAATCAGACTGTGTATTAACTTGAAAGCAATTATTTATGAACTAGGCCAGATCATGCTGAGGAAAATGAAATTGTATCAGAATATTCTCTGCACCAATACCTAAGCTCCTCATCCAGTCTTTCTCATTCATTTAAGATACAGAAGTTAAATCTAGTATTCATTAATACCATCTCCCATTGTACATGTTTAATGTCCAATTCCTTTTTTTAACTTTAGGAAAGAAAAGAAAGGGAATGACTAATGGGAATGGCTGCTACCCAAATGAATAAAGATTTATTGATTTTGTTCCCAGCCATTAAGGTGAAGTATAAAAATAAAAGTACTTCTCCTTCCCTCAAATTTCCCTGCCAAAATTTCTCCTGTCTTTTATAATGTTATTTTAAATTTTTAATAAAGAAGATAAAAATTAGTACAGATTAATAAAAAGAAATAAGGGAAAAGAAATAGAGAAACCTGAAAGAAAAAAAAATAAAAGAAAAAAAGAAAGACGAGATATAAGAAAGTGACTTCCATTCTTTTTTATAGCAGTTACACGAACAATTATAAATATACCTTTCTCAAAAGTTGCAACATCTGTCTTCTTTCTATGAACTATGCTGTCTGATCATCAAACAATAAATCACAAATTCATTTTTTGACTTTTCTGAAAAAGTTCATATACTTATTCATTAATAAGTGTAGATATTGTATTTTCTCAATTAAGAAAGGGCAAGCTCTATCCTCTTTACCAACCATTCCATGTCTTCACTGTATATTAATTTTTAAATTGTTTTGAAGCAATATATAGTATTCAAGTCTGATTTTTTCTAGCTTTTTACATGTCCAGTACAGTGGTAGGATTCAAATTTTTTTACTACTGATTCTGTGAGTGTGGCTTGGTGGGTATGGCATGGCTTGATGGGTCTGGCAAGAGAAGGTTACTGCAAAATCCCGTTCCCTCCCCCACCTCACTAACCTGCTTTCCAGCTCCATTCTCCAGTGCAGGGCAACAAAAGAAGACCCAGCCAATCAGCTGGGACTCAGGAGGCAGAGAATAGAATGGGGGCGGGGCCAGTCAGAGATGGGATTAGCCAGTTCTCCGAACTACTCAAAATTTCACTGCCGGTTCCCCAGAACTTATCAGAACCTGCTGAATACCTCTGGTTCACTAAGCATGATAGAATTTTTCCTTGTTTACATTTCCAACTTGTACTTAAACTTGCTTTGTACATTCTAGAGAAGTAGCATATAGTAGCATACAAAGGTAGTTCTTGATTTATGTCCATAATTGACTCCAGAACTTTTGGTTGTATGTTATTGTGGTTGTATGTTGGGACATCATGTGATCAGACTTGATGACTGTTTTTATTATGGTTGTTTAGTGAATCTGATAATTATGAACCTGAATCTAGCTTATCCAGTGGGTGTGTTTCGCCAGAAAGTACAAAACTCAATTATATGATTACAATATGCTGCAACTGGTCATAAATGTGAACTGATTGTTAAGTTCCCAAAATGTGATCATGTTATAGAATATGACAAGTCAAGATCATATAATGGATCAAGTCTGTCATCATTTTGAATAGGTGTTAAGCAACCAGTCATAAGTAAAAGAAAATCTGTACCAATGATACATCATTTTGTAAAAAATCTCTTTGATTATAACAGAGTATAAATTTCAATCCTTTCAAACATACATTTTCTCATTGTTCCTCTATATATTTTAATAATTTATCCCTATATTCTTTCGCTTGTTCTTCTTTTGTTACAAATTTCAAAAGACGTTTTATACATCTTAGCAATTTCCTGTTCATTATTTGTATACAATTGTATCTTTTTAAATGGTGCACCAGTTGTCAAAACAGCTTTGTCTGAAACAAAAATATTGTTTTAGGCAGAATATTAATTTTTATCACAAAAATTCTCCTTAGCAACAACAATTTTCTCCTAACATAGAATAACTTAATTGCATACTTAACATAATTATTTTGAAATAATATGCAATTCGTATTTGTCACATTGATATTCATATATTTTACTTTCTTCTCAATATTAAAACTCATTTTATTTATCAATTCTGTTTTTCTTCTACTTTTATGGGGGTTTTTTTTGTTAACCTTTGTCTTCAGTGTTGTTGATCTTAAAATCTGAAAATGCACTAAATTCTTCTAATTACCTATTAATGTTCTAATTCCCTGTAAAAGATTTTTAAAAAGCAAGTAATCTGTAGAACCCCCTAATTTATTAATTTTTTTTAAAATCCTATTCCCACAATGCTCTTATTTTGTCTTATATGAAGAAACAAACAAAAAAAGACATAGTAGGCATCCCTGTCTTGTTTCTTTTTGTATCTCACAAGAATTTATTAAATCTCCATTAATTATTATTTGTGCTTTCTGTGAAGTATAAATCATATTTACATATTTTATAAATTTATTTCCAAAACTTTGAACAAGAAAATTAAATTCAAATTTATTTATTTAGTTAAAACTTTTATTATAGCTACCTTCTATATGAAACATTATATAGCCACCCTACATCAAAGTCTGGACAACTCCCAATCAATGATGAAAACATCACTAAAACAGCATTGTACATTCTTAGATTAAAATTATACTTATTTATTTAAAACATTTATATAAATTTTCAAGGTCCTTTCCCACAGAAGAAAACCAATGATGCATGTTTTTCATTATGTTGCTGCATATATTGCAAAATATCCCACACTTTTCTAAGATTACAATGAGGCCAGGGCCAATCTATGGAGAGGCATCAAGATAGCTAAACAAAAATATAAACAAAAGATGGAGAACCATCTAGCAGACAACTATCCAAGGCAAGTATGGCAGAAACTGCATCATCTAATTATAAGGGAAATACGATGAAGACAGTCAACTCTGATGACTCATTGGGAGAGGAGTTGAACACCTTCTTTGCCCACTATGAGGTCAAGAGACCTGACCCTGTAGCCCCAGCCCATCATCCCTCCAACTCCCAGCCACTCACCTTGCACGAACACCAAGTGAGAGCTGTATTGAAGGCCATGAATTCCATTAAAACTGCAGGTCCAGATGGGGGTGCTGGGGATAGTGGTTAAATCCTGTGCTGACCAACTATCAGAGGTCCTAAGAAGGATTTTTAACATCTCCCTGCAAATGGCCAATGTTCCATCATGTCTGAAAGTAGCCACTATCATTCCAGCCCTGAAGAAAACAGCAATAAACAGCCTGAATGACTATAGACCCATTGCACTAATGTCTGTAGTGATGAAGTGCTTTGAGAGACTGGTTCTTCTACACCTCAGGTCATGCCTTCCATCAAACCTCAACCTATATCAGTTTGCCTACAGAGGAAATAGGTTGACGGGTGATGCCATTGCTACTGCTTTACATTCTGTAGTGAGTCACCTAGAGAAACCTGGGAACTATGTCACAATGCTTTTCATAGATTACTGCTGGGCTTTTAACACCATTTTGCCAGACATCCTCATCGAAAAGTTGACTGACTTGAATTTCCCTTCTCTCACCTGTGATTGGATTAAAGACTCTCTGATGGACTGGCCACAAGCAGTGAGAGCTGGGTCTTTCACATCCTACTCCCTGAAGCTCAGCACTGGCTCTCCTCAGTGCTGTGTGTTCAGTCCATACCTATACTCGTTGTACACATACAACTGCATATCTTCTAATCTATCTAACATGATAATCAAGTCTGCAGATGATACCACTGTACTGGGTATTATTACAGGAGGAGGAGAATTAGCATACAGGCAAGAAGTCCAGAAGTTATCCACATCGTGCTCAGAAAACAACTTGTACCTAAACACCAATAAGACAAAGGAGATGGTGACTTCCAGAAGCAGAGAGAGGAACCTGCCCCACTCTACATCAAGGGGGGGCTGTGTGGAGAGGGTCTCCTCTTTCAAATTTCTGGGACCACCTTAGCCAAGATCTCACCTGCAAAAATAACACAATCCAGGTGGTCAGGAAGGCTCAACAGACATTCCATTTCCTTAAGGTCTTGAGGAAATATCAGGTGGAACAATGACTGATGACTTCCTTTTACCGGTCTACGATAGAAAGTATCCTTACCTATATATTACAGTATGATATGCTGGCTTGACAGCTGTGGACAAAAAGGCATTACAGAGGGTGATGGGCATAGCACAAAAAATTATGGGCTGTCCCCTGTCACCACTGGATGAAATCTCCAGGACCCGCTGCCTTAGCAGAGTGAGGAAAATCCTCAGGGATGATTCAGCACTTCTTAACTCTCCTACCATCAGGCAGGAGATATACAAGCATAGCCAGCCGAACGAGTAGGCTGAAAAATAGCTTTTATCCATGGGCTGCCAGACTTCTGAACACAACATAAACACCACAATTAGGTTTAATATGATAGACCTGCAGGGCCAGCACCAAGAATGCTCATTTCAATTTCATTGTACACATGCTATGCATTGACAATAAATGTTTAATTTGATTTGGTTTGATATGATTATCCTTTAACTATCTTTTAGGTAAAAACCCACATTGATCTCCATGAATAAATGTGTGCAAAATTATTTTCAGTTTATCAGTCAGAATTATTGTACACAATTTATAATCATTATTCAATAATATCAGCCTTTCTTATAAAAGTCTACTCTTTTCCTTCTTAAGGTTTTATTCCTACTTCTTTCCAACTCTATAGCATATAATTTTCACTGCAATCTTTGACTCAATAAACAAGAACATTTGGAAGAAACTTATGGCCTTGGATATGGAACACAATATTTTTTTATCTAATTCATGTCTGTCTTTGACTTTCTGCCATGCTAAAGAAGCAGTATACTTCAGTAACTTTTACTGAAGTATGACTAAAACAAAGATACTGTGGTTTTGGAAAGAAGATGACCAATATTTGCTGGTTTGTTTTCTCTTTTGTTCAGCTATCAAAGTGAGATGGTCAGGTTATAACATGCATCACTTTGGAGGAAAACATTTATCATTCACAAAAGTTTAATTAAAGACATTTTTCAGGAGATTACCAAAATCTGTTCTGGAGAAAAGGCATTTTATTTAAATTAAATTAAATGGAAACATGCATCACAACATTTATTTATTTATTTTGAAACCAAATTCATGTGTTTTTGACATTTACTTTTAAAATTAAATTATCTGGTAACTCTTGTGATACTATTTTTTAATTGTACTTTCTGGGCAGAATTTAGCAATTAATGCTCAAACTCATTCTGTCAAAAATAAATCAGACTATTTAATTAAATATTTAGATAGCAGCTTATTATTAAAAAAAATATTGAAATCACCTGTACCAAAACATTTATCACAATAATGCCAACACTATATGCATATTATGTCTATTTTTTTTGTGTCATGTATCCATTACTGCCTCCTAATTTTTTAAAAAATCTTAGCATGTAGTTGAATTTTTCAAAGTCTGGCATAGTAAGAACTAGATATTTCACAAAGTTTTCCAACACAGGGCAAAGAAAAGATTGAACGAATTTTTAATTTGTTTTAAATGGCACATTCTGTTCTCTAGCTATAATACTACAGAAGACCATTATAATGCATTCTTAGTTGAATTTGAAAGAGTCATTAAACAATATGTACAATTAGTAACCCCCCATAGAAAAACAAATTACCCATAACAATAAGGAAACTTCAATAAAAAAATCGCTATGGTATAAAAACAAAACTAGCTATGTAGCAAACTTTAAAAACTGATACAACATTTTATGCTGACAGATAAAGGCAGAATGCACAAATTACCACTGCAAGCAAGAGGAAAATCTCCTACATACAAAATCTACCTGCACCTTCTACAATTTTTAAAAAACCAAACTTAGACTCAAGAACCATCCCATACATAAAAGGACCAAATGGGAAAGACTGTAGCGATAAGGCCAACCTCTTCAACATGTTCTTCAGTTCAGTTTTTGAAAACAGCAATGGCTCATGCCCCACATTTCCTAGTTGTACCACAACTAACTGTAATGATCTACTATATATTGACTTTACAGAAAATAACATAGAAAAGGCACTATGTAACTTAAAACCATCTCTATCTATTGGCCCCAATGGATTATGTGCATACTTCTTAAAAAAGCTCTCTGCCATACTGGAACCCCTAAGCGTTATATATGAGATATCATTCAGAACCAGCTCCTTACCGAACCTATGGTCCTTAGTTAAGATCATCCCAATCTTCAAAAGAGGTGACCCCAGCCTGGTTGAAAACTACAGACCAATCTCACTGTGTTGTATCACATGCAAAGTTATGGAATCAATCATCAACCAATTCATCACCCTCCATTTAGAGTCAAATAACCTACACTCCAAAAAACAATTTGGTTTCAGGAAAAAATTGTCCTTCAATCTACTCTGCAAAAACATGGACTACTCTGCTCGACCAAGGTAAAGCTATAGACGCAATTTACATAGACTTCTGCAAAGCCTTTGATTCAGTGGTACACAACAAACTACTGTTAAAACTAAACTCTTATGGTATTTCTGAATCCCTTCATAAGTGGATTACTGCATTCCTGTCAAATAGGCAACAAATAATAAAAATAGGGAGCGCTATATCAAACCCTGTTCCAGTTAACAATGGTGTCCCCGTGTTCTAGGACCCACATTTTTTATACTCTATATAAATGACCTTTGCGATCACCTTATAAGCAACTGCATCCTCCTCGCAGATGATGTAAAACTATTCAACACCATCGACAACACTACTGTCTTCAAAATGACCTTGATTATGTGTCTGATTGGTCAAACAATTGGCAACTCCAAATCTCGACCAACAAATGCTCTGTCCTACAAAATCAGTACACCAAATACAAGGTAGGCAGATATGACCTCATTGATGACCCTCACTCTGTCAAGGACTTTGGAGTACTCATATCAAACAACCTAAGCACCAGAGCTCACTGTAACAGCATTGCCAAAAAGGCATTAAGAGTTGCAAATCTAACCTTACGAAGCTTCTCCTCCAGAAATATTGAATTGCTAACTAGGACATACAAAACTTTGGTAGACTAATATTTGAATACAGCTCATCAGTCTGGAATCTGCCCTGTATATCGGACATTAATAAAATTGAGCAAGTCCAGAAGTATTTCACTAGAAAAGTACTACACTCCTCTGCTCACAACAGAATACTCTATATCACCAGGCCTTGGACAACCTTGAAGTATGCCACCTATGGTTGGCCTTAAGTGTTGTACACAAAATTATGTTAATTATAGACATTTGCCAGGTGTCAAGACTGACATTAAAGCACGCAGACACATATACAAACAAAATATTACCTTAATTTTTTAACTATAATTAATTTTTAATCAAAATATAATGAAATATGAGCCCCTACAGTTAATATTTTGGGAGGTTTTGTACATTTTTTTGTACTTATTCTTTTTGTCTTTCAGTTTCTTTGTGCACTCATGCTATTTTCTTCTAGGATTTCTTGTTTTTCTTTTTCAGTGGTATTGTGCTGGACTGGGCTTTTCTGATCTTTTTTTTCACAGTTTCCCATGATTCTTGGATTGTTCTTCCCTTTAGAATTTTTTATTTATGGATTTTTTCTTAGGCCCTCTCTGAGTTTATCAAAATCAGCTCTTTTAAAGTTTAAGATTCTAGTTATATTTTATTGCTTGTGTTTTCATTATATCAAATTTCAGTATGACGTGGTCACTATTGCCCAAGATTCCAGCAACTTCAAATCCCTCTATCAATTAGTACTATTATAGCTTATCCTCTGGTTCCCTCCTTTATCTTTTGATGACAAAGTTGTCGTCTGAGTTGGTTACAAATCTCTTCGATCTCCCACTTG
This sequence comes from Pseudonaja textilis, assembly GCF_900518735.1. The sequence continues at coordinate 12,685,439 of NW_020769326.1, forward strand.
CTGCAGAGTTGTCCCCCAGTTGATATCAGAGTAGTTAAATCCCCAATAACTACTGTAGTATGTTTCCTACATACATGTGTTGATTGATTAGCAAAGAGTTTATCTATTTCTTCTGCTTGGTTGGGTTGCTCCTGTAACATTGAGCCAGTGCCACCCCCTCATGGCAGGACACTCACTTGCACAATGGCATAATGCACCCTGCAGCTTCCTGCCATGAACAGAGGCACCAGTACGATGAGCCATGCAGCATCTGGCTGTGAGCGGACACAAGCAGCCACAGAAGAACTCAGGCAGTGATACAACAGATGTCTGTATGTGGGAGGCCTGGCTGTGGTGGTCCTAAGGTAAGCATCCCCTGAAAATAAGATCTGTTACTTATTTTAGGGCCCAAAAGAAAATAAAACTGGGTCTTAGTTTTAGGGAAACACAGTATTTAAGAATTGAAAAAAGATTAAAATTTGAAAAAGAATTTAAAAATTTTAAAAAATTGAAAATTTTGAAAAAAGAATTTTAAAAAGTTTTTAAAAATATTTTTTTAAAATTAAAGAATTTACAAAAATTGTTGGCCTTTTATGAAATAATATGCCCTTCTTTTTTGTTGGAAATCTCAGGATGTTTTCTGAGAGATACTTTGCTCTTAACCATCTGCTTCTTGCCTTGAAAGTTTATCCCTTTCTTCTCTATCCACAAGTATTTTGTACTTATCCATTTTCAACCTGCTTTCTTGCTATTCAGTTGTCAGTGCTCCAGTATTTACTCCCATTTAAATCATGAGTCTCTACCTGGATTTTTAAAACTTAAACAAGATTTATTAGGAATAAACATTGCCAGTGCTGCCTCGGTGCAGCCGACTCTAAAACACATCATTCATTATCACCCTTGAACCAGGTTTTCCCTGGGTGTATCATAATTCATATTCTCCAATGGGACACATCCATAGCCAAGTGTTATCAATCATACTCTCCAGTTAGAATTTTGCGCATTTATGGAACGCAAGTTGCCCACTATTCCTCCTCCCTTTCTGTTTGCAACTCTAAAAAGACCATAGACATATTTTATGAGTTGACATCAATTGCCTGGCCACTGCCTGGGGTTTTAGGTACTATATGCTGATGTGAGTAATCTGCCCTGCTTAACTGGTCCGTTGCACTGCTCTCAGCTGCTGTAGGTCTGCCACACTGCTCTCAGCTGTTGCTGAGAGTGCCACTGCTTAGCTTGTCCATTTAGTTGCTCTCAGCCACTGCTGGTCCACCACACTATTTTTAGTTGCTGCTCCTCTGCCACTTAGTTCTTTATTTCTGCTGCTCAAGGTCTGCTGCGTTGCTCACAGCTGCTGGTCTTCTGCCACTTATCTGTTTCACCACTGCACAGTGGCCTCTGTTTGCACCACACTGCCTCCACTCAAGTGTCAGGCTGTGTCACTGAGCTGACTCTCCATCTCTCAGCTTGGCTGTCTCTCCTTCTCTGAGATGGGCCACCAGGCCACCACTCAGTTGGAATACTGGGCTACCTCTCAGCTGGGCCACCTCTGGCTGCTTCTCACCCCAGTAAAAGGATTTTTTTCCCAAACTTTTAAAAGATTTTAGAAATTAATTTTTAAAGTTCCCTAATTTTAGAAGTTTTTTTTTAATGTGAAGTTTTTATTCTTAAATGTTAGTCTTCCATAATAATGGAGTAATGTTGCTGAATGGATAAATAGCTGTCTCCTCTCAGAAATCTCCAGTGATTGGCACCCTCTGAAGTCAAGTTGTTATACTAGTCAAATGTCTACACTGTTAGGAAAATTTACCTTTGTTATAGGAGCTCAAATTCTTTTTTAGTTCCCTCCTGTAGCTAAACTTTATGTTGCCCTCTTGATATAATTTGTAATCCACACATTATTGAAAATGACAGATGAATAAAATTTGAAAAGTAAAACAAAATCTTAGTTTAAAAGATGCTGTAAAAGATTATTTATTTATTTGTTTGTTTGTTTGTTTAATTTGTTTATTTATTTATTTATTTGATTGATTTATTCGCCCATGACCTTTATGCAAAGCTATATATAAAATATAAGTGAGCCCACAAAAATTTACAAAGTATTTAAAAGTATTTAAACAGTTAAAAATATTGTAAAAAATATTGCGGTCTCTGATTATTTGTAATCCATAAAAAAGTGGAATGATAATTGCAGTTTGGGGGTAATAAAAGCCTTTACCATCTAAGCCACACAATTTACAACCCAGCAGTAAAACTTTCCAATAGTTGTAAACAACTTTTTAAAATAATCACTCAGTTTTCTCAGGATCATTATATATATATGTGTGTGTGTGTGTATGTGTATGTGTATATGTATGTATATGTATGTGTGTATATGCATATGTATATGTGTGTGTGTGTGTGTGTATATATATGTGTGTGTGTGTGTGTGTGTGTTTTCTTAAGTTTTCGCAGGTACTTACATGTATGGCATTCAGCTTTGTTCGGGTATTTTCCCACGTCATTGTAGTTGTGCTTTTAAAGTTGTAGCAACATTTCGGCAGAATCTCATCTGCCATCATCAGGCTTCTGTTGATGTATATTTCTATATATATGATGATTTATATATAATTCTATATATATGTGTGTATGTATGTATGTATGTGGTATTTAGGCTTCTTGTGGTATTTTCCCACGTCTTAATAGTTGTGCTTTTAAAGTTATAGCAACGTTTTGGCAGAATCTCATCTGCCATCCTCAGACTGAGCCCTGTGCTTGCTTGCTTGCTTGCTTAGTTTCCAAGCAATCGTTCCCTCCGCCTTTGCCGGTCTGGGCTGCTTCCACATGTCTTCCTCCTCCCAGGCAGAATGTAAAGATGGCAGAATGCTTCCCCGAAGTTGGGAGTCTCTGAGCGTGTGTAGAGTACCTCCCCTTGCTTGGCCCGATGGACGTGGACCTTGGCTTGAAGCAAAGAGGGTGAAGTTGGCCACATCATTGCTCCGGAGAGGTTGGCATTGCAAAATTGGATGCCAAAGAAAGAACTTGGGCAGGGGGCTGGAGAAGGGGTAGAGGGGCAGCTGTATTAAGGAGCAGGAAGATCTTAGCCATGGTTTATTGACTAAGCTAGAATCAAACAGCAAGCTAAACTCTAAACAAGAATGGCTGGGTTGATATATTCAGCCCGTGTTTCTCAACCTGGGCAACTTGTGTGGACTTCAATTCCCACTCTGGCTTTGCTCTACTTTCCCAAAGTGTCGCCGCTGTCGTATTCTGTCTGTCAGTCTGTCTGTCTGTCCGTTCATCCATCCATCCATCCATCCATCCAAAAGGTCTGCCTGTCTGTCTGCCTGCCTTCCTGCCTACATACCTTCCTGCCTACCTGTCTTTCTGTCTACCTACCTACCTATCTACCAATATAGATCTATTTATCTATCTATCTATCTATCTATCTATCTATCTATCTATCTATCTATACATCCATCCAAAATTGTCTGTCTGCCTGCCTTGCTGCCTACCTACTTACCTGCCTGCCTACCTGTCTTTCTGTCTACCTACCTACCTACCTACCTACCTACTTATTTACCTACCAATCTACCTATCTACCTACCTATCCATACATTCATCCAAAAGGTCTGCCTGTCTGTCTACCTACCAATCTACCTACCTACCTACCTGTCTCTCTCTGTCTCTCTCTATCCATCTATCGATCCATCCTCGAAGCGCCAGCTCTGCAGGCACATTGGGAAAGTAAAGCAAAGCCAGTTTGAGAAGGAGGGAGGGAGGGAGAGAGACCTGATGCATCAGATTGAAATAAGGCCTGTTTAGACTGAGGCCCCTTTCCACATTGAAACATCTTTGCCAGCACATTGAAACCTCTTTGGCTTCTATTAAAGGTTTTGTGGACAAAACATGGTCAAGACTATCAGGAAGCTCTCACATTTTGTTGAGGCTTTAAACAGGATCCATTGGACCAGATCTCCACTCTTAACAATTACTTTTCCCCAATGTATTACAGTGCCAATTCTGAAGAAGGCAAAACCAAAATGTACTGGTAAATTACAAGGAGAACACACACACATACTCCCTTCTAACCCTGCTGGAGCTGGTGATTGGACTAGAATAGATATCTCGTTATCTTTCTCCTCCCTCCCTCCCTCCCTCCCTCCCTCCCTCCCTCCTTCTTTATTTTTTCTTTCTTTCTGTCCCTTCCTTCCATTCCCCCCTTTTTCTTTGTCCCTTTTTCTTTCTTTCCCTTTTCTCTTTCTTTTCTCCCTTCTCTCTCTCTCTTTTCTCTCTCTCTCTTTCCCTCTCTCAGGCTCGCTCCCATTGACTTGACTTGCTTGGGCAGGTCCCTCCAGTGCAGTGGGCTCAATGGGGTGGACCTATGGGGCCAACACCTAGAACGCGGCAGTGGCGGCATGTTTAAAAAGTAGAGCAAAGCCAGAGGTCAGAAAGTTTTGCTGCAAAGAATCACAAAAGCTTCTGGGTTGTGCACAAGAAGGAACACACATGTCAATGCAATTCAGCAACATAAAGAGATACAAATAAAACAAATCAACAAGAATTGGCAAAGCATCTCTGATTAGATTTTATTCACTACTAGAATCTAATCAGAGATACTTTGTCGATTTCAGTCGAATGACCTGCTCCAGCAGGGTTAGAAGGGAGTGTTTGTGTATGTGTGTTCATGGCTGTTAAAACTCCAAAAACAGGTCAAGTATCTCTGGGGAGGCTAATCATAAATTAGAACACTTGCTAAACAACCGGCCATTAAGTGAGGACCATTGTTTGCCAGTAACCTGGCCATGCCCACCTAGTCACATGACCACCAAATCACACCTACCCAGTCATGTGACCAGCAAGCCATGCCCAGGCAGCAAGCCACGCCACCAAAGCACATGACCAACAAGCCACACTCACCCAATCACGTGACCAGCAAACCACACCCTCAAACTAGGCCATGCCCACAGAAATTTGAATCCCACCCCTGGGTGGGGGGCACCGAGGATGAGTTTGTAGCACCAAGGGGGCAGTGGACTGAAAAAGTTTGGGAACCACTGGCTTAGACTATCACATCAGTAGTATCTAACATTGGCAAGCTCAGGAAGATTTTTCCTAAAGCCAGAGACTTGTAATGATGTATGCAAAGGGAAATGGAAGATAAGCAATTAATTCTATACTAGCTGAATCATAGTCCCCAGACATTTAATATTTATTAAAATGGAAAAAACAGGAGAACATGCCATTCTTCAGCTGTCATAGAAGCAAATATTTCTCATTCATCTTAGAATAAAGGGATGCTATTCACTATAAAAGGATGTTCCTGCCTTTTAGTGTTATTAGCCAGTAAATGAACAATTACAATGATTCACTCCATTGCTGCCTGGAGAAGGATTTGTTATTAAATTATGTCCTATTCCCATTTAATTTGTTTACTTTCCAATTGGCAATTTCTATTTCATTTTAACAATAATGACTGTGACATATTACTGTAGTAAAGATTAGGACTGAAAAAATTGGTCTTACTAACTTCTTGATGTCATGTTGTCCTCATTAATATAGGGGTCAGCATGACATTATTCTATTTATAAAATGTGATGTTCTCAACATTATATGCCACATTATATTTCTGCTATGAAACATTATTCTCTGCAACAAAGCACATTTATTTATTTATTTATTTTATTTGTCAAGCAAGTATTAGCTAACAGGTATAAGTATAAGCATGGTTATGAATACATGAAATGGATACAAATAAAAAAGAAACAATAGGACAGGGACGGTAGGCATGTTGGTGCATTTATGCACGCCCCCTACAGACCTCAACAAAAAGTAAGCAGGTATGCATAAGTTAGGGTCACATCCTTTATTAGTTCTTATTATCTTTATTATCCTTTGTCCACATGGACTTCCATGTCTTTGTTATGATAAACTGGCACTACAGCATAAGACATGTCTTACCTCATTATCAAATGAGCTATAAGTTTCAATCATAAATAAAGTATATGCCATTATGCATTGACATAAATTATCATTAATTAATTCAACAAGAGGAAGCACAAGCATAAACAAAAGAAAACATTGGGATACAGATTGCAATATATTCCAGGAAAGCATTTATTTGAAAGAAAGGCTATAACCTCTAGAGGGCATTTGAGGAACCATCCCTATAAACAAATACATAATTATAATTATAGGAAATGAAATATAATAGAATGAAAAATAGAATTGTTTTATATATTTTAACAAATCAATCTACCTCTTTCTGTATCTGTCTGTCTGTGTCTACATCTCCACAATTAGACCAACCAAATACATTTCTTCTATTTCATATCCGACATTATATAATGATAAATAATAAAATATCAGTGTTCAAAGGGCTGATTTTTATTTTTACATGATATATGATTTCCTTAGCATGTCTCTTTTTCTTTGTGTTCCCTATATCATAGTGGACAGTGCAAAATTAGTCTTTTGAGAATGGTAAATTCTATGTTCTGTTCTTATGTTGTTCCAGACATTTGAGTACCACAGCTATAATCATAGCATCTCTGTTAATAAGCTATTCTTTCTTTGGCAGATATCATTTATCAGTCTACCCACTTCTGTAATTCCCAACTGCCCTGCCTGCTGCTACCCTGCTTGCTGCTGCCAAATTTCTGGCCAGCTTGCAATTAGTTCCAAGTGATCCCTGCTAACAGACTCTTGAAAGTCAATAAAGGAACTTCCACTGATTATTCTGTAAAACGGTAGTAGCATTTCTGATGAAATGAGAATGGTCTGGCTGCTAACTTTTAGAAAGAAAAAGAAAGAGAAATATTTCAAGCACTTTGACATGTCTTTCTCAGAGTTTGTGGGGTCACCAAAATTATGATGTTGCAATAGTATTTTTAATTGATGGAAATTCATTACAAATACTGTACTTGGTTGAAAAAGTACTCTCATCTCCAAGCAACAAAATACTGATTTGCATTCTTTGGTATAGCTAGTATCAATGATTTCTGTATGGGATTAATTATGATTTCTCAAACCTGTTACCTGGGGCTTATCTTCAACAGAAGTTTAGATATTTTTATGTAGTAATTTTACTAAAGATTATAATTATAATAGTAAAAAAATAATAAAAACTTTTAAAATAAAGAATAAAAAAGACCAGAAAATTCAAGAAAAAATAGACATTAAGAAAAATAAGAATAAGTATGTGAAAAAGTTATTTCTTATCTTCATTCCAAGTATAAACAAATTGCTGCTTTTCTGTCTAATACACTGTAGAAAGTCAAAATAGGGAACTGGCTATCTAATCCTGCATCAGTTAACAGTGGTATTCCGCAAGGCAGCGTCTTAGTTCCCACATTTTTCTTGCTCTATATCAACAATTTATGTGATCAACTTAAAAGCAATTGTGTCCTTTTTGCCAATGACGTAAAATTATTCAATACTACAGATAGTTCTGTTGTTTTCCAAAGTGATCTCAATTATGTGTTTGAATGGTCATCTATTTGTCAACTTCAAATTTCAATCAATAAATGCTCTGTCTTATATCTAGATAAATGTAATCAGAATGTCAAATATAAGATAGGTAGCATTGAACAACCTGACAACCCTCACTTTGTCAAGGACCTAGGTGTACTTATATCTAGCAACCTATACTCCAAAGTTGACTGTAACAGTATTGCTAAAAAAACATTGAGTTGTAAATTTAATTTTGTGCAGTTTTTTTTCTAGAGACGTTTTATTGCTAATTAGAGCTTATAAAACTTATGCTAGACCAATCTTAGAGTATTGTTCAACTGTTTGGAATCCCCACCATATATCTGACATCAGTACAATTGAGGGGGTTCAGAAGTATTTCACAAGAAAAGTCTTGCACTCTTCTGTACACAATAGAATTCTCTGTGCTACTAGGCTCGAAATTCTCAGTTTGGATAACTTAGAAATGAATTGCTTGCTGTCAGACCTTGGTATTGATGCAAAATTATACATGGTAATATTTTATCTGTAAATAACTTTTTTTTAATTGTAATAATACAACCACCAAATTAAATTAAACTCAATGCAAATCGTTCTAAACTTGACTGTAAAAATATGATTTGCGTAATAGAGTTTGTTCTACCTGATTCAGTTGTTTCAGCTACAAATTTTCATAGTTTCAGTCACAAATTGACTTTGTGGACCTTACATCATACTTAAGTAGTTAGTAGAGGGGGCGGGCATGAGTGCACTAACATGCCTATTGTCCCTGTAATTGTATTTTTGTTCTTTTATTCTTGTTCTTGTCTTTGTTTGACAAATTCTAATAAATAAATAAATTTTAGTATCCTATTCCAATTTATCAACTATTTTTAAAATACAAATGATCTTTTCTTCCCATATCCTATCTCTTATCTATAACCAAATATACAGTATAGAGTGGATGTTGGCAACCCGGGGCTCTGGAGCCACATGCAACTCTTTAATCCCTCTGCTGCAGCTTCCTGTCACAACAGAGGGATAAAAACATCACCCCACAACTTTTCAAGCAAAGGAGGCGAGGGAGGGAAGAAAGGGGACATAGCAACTGCAGGATTAATTGAAAGTTAAAAGGAGTCTCATGCTTCAGGACAAATCACCACCACCCTTTCTAAAGCAATTTGAAACAACCCCAAGCGTGGATAGGGTGCTCTCATCCACAAACTGTGTTTCCTGGCTTCTCGGCAGGACCTCACTGGGTCAGCAGAGCCAATTTGGCTTGTCTGCACAAGCTCATATCATTCTCCCTGGTACTGCTTGATGGGCCACACTCCATAGCATCTTTTCAGCCATGCTGGTATGAAAGGGCCAGTTACCTTGGTGACAGGATTCAAACTGGCCTTGAGCCATGCAGGAAAAGGGCTTGCAGTCCTTGACTGGCATACTGTGTGATTGGCAATGAAGCTCTCATGGACAGTGGGTGAGTCCAAGGACGTGGGATGTCATTGCTTTGAGGCACCAGGGCCTCAAAAAATTAATAGATTAGAAAATGATGAGAGGCTTTTGAGGCGAAAGTCCTGCACATTTGTCAATTCTTAGCAGCCCTCTAAATTTTAAGTGGTGGAATTAAGCTCTTGGAAACTTTTGGAAGTATTCACTTTTGGTGTCTGAGAGCAAAAGATATTTAATGGCAGTATGTTTGAAGTACCTTAGAATTGAAAACAACTATTTTTGGCACCAATGTTTTATGAAAATAAAAATATTGGACCCTAACTCCACACAGTTACTTTATACTATATTTTCCAATTATTTAAATAAGCTCATGTGATAACTTTTCCTACAAACTGTTCATGTTGACTATTTTGATACGGTCTCTGAATTTGCAGAAAGGGTCCTCTGAGAAGGGTGGATTTGCAGTATTAAAAAAGAAGACAGAGAATGGGGATTTAATGACTACTCTACTGAATCTCTATTGCTGTACCAATTATCTGAGACCTGGGGTCCTCATTTGTACCTCCCTAGCTGTTTGGTAATTTATCTACTCCACCTGTATTTATATATTTTTCAAAATATGTTCAAACCTTTTAAAAATTGGGAAGCTGACTTGCCACAAACCAAAACACCATCCTCCCAGGAATCCCAAGAAAAGCTGAATAATCCCAAGAGAAAAATGCAGCTGCCTTAAAGAATTGCAGACAGGTGCAACATTCCTTTCTCTGTGCTCTCCAAAATATTTTTTTTGCATTTGAATCCAAAATGCAGTGGTACAGTACAAGGTACAATTAAAAATACACAATCAAGAAATGTTATTTGAAATAGATGCTTTGTAAACTTATCTGTGGCAAGTCTTCCCAGCCACTGTTTTACAACAGCATTTACAACAAGAAATAGCTATCAGAATCCAAATATAGAGTTCCAATTTTAGGTGACATTTATGGCTGCTTATTCCGTTTCTACTAGTAGTAAATAAATGAGTAAGAAACCATCATTTTTATAATTATTCCTGAAGTAGAAGAAACAATTACCATATTTTTTGCTCCATAAGACGCTCCAGACCGTAAGACACACATTAGCAAGGAAAATGGCGGGGGGGGGGGGGGGAGGAGCTGCCTCTGTCTCCCAGCATCCATCAGTATTTATCTGGCTAGCATCCTTGCACTAAACAGCCTGGTCAGTTTCAGCACATTATCGCAGCCTGATTTAGCATGAACAGCTGATAGGTAGTTGGATCGGCTTCCCAGAATACTACCGATTATCTGTTCCTGTCCTATTGCGGTCTCTGCATATCTCATTTTCTGCCTCCGCATGCCCCATTTTCTGCCTCCGCACATCCCATTTCTGGCTCATTCCAGGCAGCACAGATCATTGCTGCCACCTGTCACCACCAATTTCCACTGCCACTTATCACCATCAATCACTATCACTGCCTATTGCTGTTGCTATTTGGTGGTGGCAAATGGTGGTGGTGATTGGCAGCGATCAGTGGCGCTAGCAGAGATCAGTGGCAACAATAGGCAGAAGCAATCCCTGCCATTGGAATGGGTCAAAACAGGATACATGGGTTGCTTCTACTTAAGAATAGCAAGTTCAAGCCTCTCCATTGACAACAACTATTTATTTACTCAGGCTCCTGATTTGAAACCTTTATGGACTTGAATTAGTTGATGATCCTTCTACAATGTTTGGACTCTTACACTTTGCTTGATATATCTCTGCTGTTTTGGATTTGGAGGTCTCAAGTATATACCCACTTCTCTATGTATTTGTGGGTGAGTGGAAAAATGGATCCTTCATTTGAGTTAATTTCTATCTCAGTAGGTAAAACCGTAGTTTTGGGATGCTAAAGTTTTTGTTTTTTTCCACCCAAATAGTTTGGACTACATAGTGTTATTTTTACTTTGCGTATTGTAAAATAATGATCTTGGTGGTTTATCTTTTTTAACATGCAACAGATATCATCAATGTCACCTTCTTCTCTATCCTTATGCTAGTAATACATATGGTTTTACCTTTGGGATAAGAGAACTGCAGGATATTTAGATTCTAATCCTAATTGTAATTGCTATTGCAATATCAAATTAATGAGGCCATATGACTAATTTGAAGATCAATTTCTTTTTCCAGGTAAGAAATAATTAACAGAATTTAAATAATTTTATTCTTTAATTTGGCTTTGGGAGAAATTGGAATATAATAGTTTTGGAAGTAACGAAGTGGAGAACATTTTTAAGAAGAAAATATTGATTTATAGGAAAAAATATTTTATTTTTGGAATATTAAATGCTATCAGCTTATTTTTTAGTTTTGCTGAAGTATATTTAATCCCAATTGTTTATTGAAGAATAAGTTAATTGCCATTTTTCATTCATTCCTCTGAACAAGTTTGCATATTTTGGATTCAAATACATACTTTGATACTGAGGATTTTAGAGACTAGTATTCAATTGAAACCAAAAATTTTCTTTCACAATTAATGGATAAACTATTTTTAAAAATCTGTGGAGGATTTTTTCTTCAGTATATAGTTACTGTGGCAAGATTATTATATGCGCAGAAATGAAAAGATTTAATACAACCCATTGTGGATAAATCGTTGGTGAAAGTTTGCTGAATTGGATAAAGTAACTTTTTTGGTTAAAGAAGAGACATTATCTTACATTTATTTTGTTTTGTTTTTTAAAGGTTGTCTCATTTGCAAGGACAGAAAAACGTATAGAGGAACTGTAGATGGTATTGATATAAACTAAATTTAGCTATATTTCCTCTTCTTTTAATCAGATATCCTTATTTTCTTTTTTTTCTAATATTCTTTACCCCAAAGAACAAGTGCTGTAGCATAATGAGTATTTTAGTTCTGTGTATTATGTCAGATCCGTGTATCTGCCATCTTCAATGGAAAAAGAAGGGGAGGAAGTTGGTGCAAGTAATCCTTTTTGATGTAACCTGAATATATTAAATCTTATATTGAATCTGTATAACTTGCACATGATATACAACTGGAGGACTGGAGCCAGATGGCTAGAAACTTGTCACCTCTTGGAGGGATAGCAAGAGGAGAAGGGACCATAAAAATTCCAGCTCTGGAAGATAATCCCTGGGAAACTCTTCTAAGATAGTTCCCAGAAAAGGGGAGGGGGGAATTAACATGTTGGTTCTTTGTTTGACAAAATCCACATCTAAATAAGGGGAGGGGTTCTAACTGCCTTTATCTGTCACTGTATGCCTGGAAGCATCTTAGATTCTGCTTTGAATAATACTGGAATCATTTCCTTTCAATAAAGAATTCCTTTTGAAGTGCCTAGCTTTCAGAAGTTCATTCTTTTTCAGTTGAAGGGGAAAAAAATCCATTGCTTGCTATTCCAGCTAGATTACTATCTTTTTTGATGAAACCCATCTAAATGTATTAAAAATTATCTATCTTCCTTTCAAGTCATGTACAGTAGTTGTGAGCTGTCTACTTTGGAATTTGCAGAATAGGAAGCCTTCAAACTGTTATTTTCCCTTTAACACATTTGTTCATTCATGGGCTTGAACCCAAAGGCCTTTCTGTTAATGAACTAGCCTTCAAAGTTAAGCAGCTTGTGAAACTTTGAATCTCTAGTTGAACATTTATCCATATTTATTCCAACTAGTTTATGAAGCGGCAGAGAACAGGACCTGTATTGTAGAATGGTTCCTAGAGAATAAGCGCTCTTGCAGTTCTTTCATTTTAGCAGAGCTTTGGTAATATAAAATGTATTTTCTAAGGTCTAGGTTCTTAAAAAAAACAAAACAGCACAATGAGACAGCTTCACTTAGGCTGATGGGAGGTTTAAATCAGATCATTAAATCATGAAGAAGCACAGAAATAGCTACAACATATAAGGGGAAGAGCTGTAGCTAAATAGTGGTGTGCATTCCTTACATGCAGAAGTATTCAACTCCAATCTCTAGTGCCTCTAGACTTCTGAAAAATGCTTTTGTCTTACATCTTGGAAATTGATCTCAGTCAGCATATACAGTTAGTGGTCTGATCTGGTCTAGGCAGCTTCCTTTCCTTGTTAAAAGTAGGGGTTGTGTGGTTGTTGTTTTTTGTTTTTGTTTTTTGTTTTTGCATTTACAGGAACCTTAATTCCTTGGTTTTGCTTTTTCTCCTGGAACACAAGGAATTTTTACCAAGTGTTGAAAGACTAATTCAAAAGCTGAGTCTTAATGTGCAAGTTCTAAAAGGTTCTTTCTTATATTTGAATTAACTATTCTCTATACAAATTATATTTTTATACTAGTTCCACCTCACATTCACCCATGCTTAAATCCATTTTCTGATGTACATAATAAATTAAGTTGGCTCTATACTACAGACAATATACTTTCCTTTCATATCAGTCTGCTGAGCAACAAATGAACTTAACACATATCCAGACCATCAGTGGTGGGATTCAAAAAAAATTACTACCAGTTTTGTGGGTGTGGTTTGGTGGGTGTGGTGTAGCTTGGTGAGAGTGGTTTGGTGGGCATGGCAGGGGAAGGTTACTATAAAATCTCAATTCCCTCCCCATTCCTGGGGGAAGATTACTCCAAAATCCCATTCCCTCCACACCCTACTAATCTGCTTTCCAGCGCTGTTCTTCAGTGCAGGGCAACTAAAGAAGACCCAGCCAATCAGCTGGGACTCGGGAAGCAGAGAATAGATGGGGGCAGTGTCGGGCTCCAATCCCAACAATTTCTTGAGGTGCGGAACTCCATTCCAGTTGTATCCCTCCTTTCCGACGTCCTGCTGTGCGGAGCAGAGTCGGCATTGCGGCTCTTTGCCTGGCTGCCGCATTTCACCTTCAGGCTGGCATTCTACACTTCCCTGGCATCCTTCATGTCCCCGGCGGTTCCGGCGGTTCCGTTTCCCTCGGCAGCTCCATTTTCCTGACGATGTCCTGTGCGCCATTTCTCCCCGATGGTGGCCTCATGCAGTGTTCAGATTCCCTGCTGTGGTCTTGCTGGAGGAAGGGGTGGAGCCGTGCTGGCTGTTGCAGGCTGTTCTAAAGACAGACTTGTATCTTTAAGGCAGGGTTGGAGAATTGTATCTTTAAGGCAGGGTTGGAGTGTAGAGGGAGTGATTAGGCAAGGGGTGGAGGCATTTGAGGGTGATTGCAGGACACGTGGGTGTAATGCCAGGGTGAATTATGTGATTATTGGGTCAAGTAGGTGTAATGATAGGGTTGTTATACATCAATTGGAGCAAGTAGCTGTAATAACAGAGTTATGTGTTAATTGGGGTGTGTGGATTGAATCACAGGGTTATACTGTGTTAATTAGGGGGAGGAGGGTATAAGTTCAGCATGGAGAGGTGATTGCTCTCAATGCTGACTTTGAACAAATCCTTGTTACTGTTACTACTGAATGTCATCTGGAAATCCTACATTAAACCTTATCATCGTGTTTCTCTTCACTGCGAGTAGCATGATTTCTGGTAAATGTGTCCAGTGCAGGGCCAGTCAGAGGTGGTATTTGCCGGTTCTCTGAACTACTCAAAATTTCCACTATGGTTCTCCAGAATTGGCCAGAACCTGCTGAATACCACCTCTGAGGACTGTGCATCTTTCTTAAAAACCTGGTTGCAGATTTCTTTCAGTTTTTGTTCTGAATGTTATATCTCTAAATAGAACATAGAATAATAGAGTTGGAAGGAACTTTTGGAGGTTTTCTAGTCAAACTGCCTGCTTGAACAGGAGACCCTATATCATTTCAGACAAATGGTTGTCCAGTATCTTTTTGAAAGTTTCCAGTGATTGAGCATCCACAACTTCTGAAAGCAAGCTAAACTAATAATCCAAATTAAAAAATAAAAATAAACTAATAATCCAAAACGCAAAGGTAATCAGAACTGAAATACAGAATTAAGAAATTTTTATCCTCCTCTAAAGAAATCACATGTCTAACATTTTATTTGAATAACTCTTTCACAACTACTTGGCACCAATTGTGACCCGTTCAGAAGTCCAGTTGCCCCATTCTGACTAGGTGAGTTGCATTTGGAGAACTGACTTCTCTGTGACTCTCTCAGAAGTCTTCAGGGTAATATAGTAAAGAGGAATTTGCATTCAACAAAAATGTCCATATGTATATGAATTTTCAACTACTATATTATGTGTTATCATACTAACATTTCATATGTGTCTAGATTAATAGACAAGAGAATAATTTTGATAAAAGGCAGTGGATTCAATGACTTGTCAGATTTAAGAAGCATCTGCAGCAAATAGTGAAAAAGATTATATTCAGTTATTGCAAGATAGGATTTCTGTGTAAAACAACATGTACATAAAATAGAATGGTTAAATGAAGGATCTTCCACTTATGTTTCACAAAATTTAGAGCAATGTTGATAGACATGCCTAATTATTATCTAGATTTAATTAGAAATTCACATAGCTATTCAGCAGACTCTTACATCATAAAGAAAAATCCAAAATTAAGGATAGATAATCTGAAGTTACAGACAATATAGAGGTTTCTAAATTAATTATATGGCTCTTCAGAGGGTGACTGAAATCCACTTTGGAGGTTCTATGTGGAAGTAATTGAATATACATGAACATGAAATAATAAACGTTGTGACTGAAAACTGAACTCTTGCCATGGTCAGATGCAGGGAAACAGAAATGACAGTTGGAGCTGATCAAGAGGTATGTTTATTTCTGCTAACCTATAGCAGGAATATTGCTAGACTAAAGCAGTCACTAATAGGGTGCTTTAGTGGTTATTGACACTGAGTATGTCAGTTAGAAAGGTGACAGCTCAGTTTTGAGACCTGAGTGCTGCATAATGGGGTGAGCCCTCATCATCTGGTT
This sequence comes from Pseudonaja textilis, assembly GCF_900518735.1. The sequence continues at coordinate 12,701,170 of NW_020769326.1, forward strand.
TATCCTGCCTTTCATGGGGGCGGTTTCACCTCCCTTCTCCAAAGGCTTCTTCACCTTGTTTTCCAGTAACCCACCCCACTGTGAAAGGCAGACTATGGGGGAATCATTGACAGTGGCCAGACTGCTTGCCCCATTGCCCCTCAGGATCCAATGAGCATGGCAAAAAATAGGCCTGCAATGCTGAAACTGGCACAGAGGCCACCTTCCTGTGAGGGCCCAAGGGGAAAAAGGAATAGCCAAATACAGCCTGTGGAAAAGGCCTTCCCCACAGGTGGGACACAACTATCATGTATGGGTAAGTACAACTATACTATATGTAGCTGCACAGAGCAGTCATGCTCCGGCCTGAATATCTGACCACGTCCATGGGATAGTGGATCAAGATACAGATACGTGTACTGTCATGATGCTGTAGTCTATGCCAGCTCCCATGAAGGAAGGTGCTGCAGAGAAGTGCATCAAGTTATCCTGTGGCAGTTTCCTATTGTAATTTGTCCCATACTGAGATGGCCATGTCAAGAAGGCCACATTGAGATGACCATGGCAACAATGACCATGGCAAAAATATATATTTTAGTTTTGACCAAAAAAAACAGTATTATACCTGCTCCCTAAATATTTCTCAGCTGATGTATGAAAGATATGCAGTACTTACTCTTTAATGTAAATATGAGCCCAAATAAAATACAGCCATTTGCATCTTTTTTCAGAATATCTCATTCCATTCCTCCACTATCTTTGCATTCTGTAGTTTTTCATTTCTTTACAACAGAAATTTTTTATCTGTGAAACATGCTAATTTCCTCTAAGTTATCTTGGAGTTCCTATCCCATTTACATTTTTCCTCCTGAACTTAGTCTATGTAGAGAAATATTAGAAATCCTACACATTTGTCAATACCTAACTTTTTTTGCAGAAATGGTACTCTTTGGGCAATGAAAAATCAATTATTTATTTCACTATCAATATTCAAACTAATACATCTTTACATTAATATAAGTACCCTATATTCTATTGCAATTATGTCAGTGACACTTCACCATACAAGTTCAGGAGTCAGCCTGAAACGAAAAGAATGAAGACTCCCAGAAATGGGCAATTTCCAAGTACCTATTTCATTTGAATTTAAACATATCTGAATCAAGTTATTCTATGTGAAGTTTCTCCATGGAATAGAATTGTTTCCTGGAACTTAAATTAGTATTTCCCCTTTTAATTACTACCATACAATCATTTTCTTGACTTTTCTTCTGTCTCCTCTCTGTCAAAGATAATTAATAAATCAGTTGATGATGCATAGAGCCCAATGAGTTTGATTCTATAAATGTATCATTAATGATTCCTGAAAATAATTAAGAGTGAAGGGAATCTATGTATTAAAAAAGAAGGATTTTAACAGCAAATTCTGGAAATTTATTTGGTAAGAAGTGGATTTGTTAAATGTTTGCAAAAAAAAGTTGCTGTTTTATTCATATACTGTAGTTTAAAATTAAAAATGGGATTTCTATCCTGATGTAAAAATAATAATTTTCTCATAGATGATTATGATGAATCCATGGCAGCTTAGATGAAATTAACTATTGTTATATTATAAAATTAATAAACATGACTAATAGCATTATAGTTTCTATGTGAGGGATCAACCAGGCTCTCATAATAGGAAGCAAATATTTTTGGAGTCCTCTCTGCACTTGATTTTTTGCTTGCAGAAGTTTCACTTCCAGACTAGGTAACATTTCTGTTGCTAAGGAACTGGAGTTGCTCTGTTTATGTTTTTTTTTTCATTTTTAAAAATTTTATTTTTAAATACACATCAAGATCATTATATGAACAGTGAGGTATCTGGGTGTCATTCATTTAAGTACAAATAATAATAGAAATATTAATAATATTTGTTATATTAATCATACTTGTGTAGTTATAGTGTTATTATACATATTTATATCTAAGTGTTTTCCTTCATTGTTTAGTTGTTCAGTATTTTTATGTGCCATCCTAATAACAATCACAATATTGTTCAAACATACATAATACCATTTTTTCAACATTTAATCTTGACATCTAGCTATTACTTTTAGTATGTTATATAAAATATGTATAATAATATTTCCTTTTAATCTTGTTTCTACCTCTAAATAATAATATTCATTATATTAATCATGTTTATGTAATTATGGTATTATTATACATATTTGTATTAGAATATGTTCCTTCATTGTTTAGTTGTTCAGTGTTTTGGTATGCCATTCTAATGACAATCGCAATATTATTCATAATAATACCATCTTTCAACATCTAATCTTTACATCTAGCTATTGCTTTTAGTCTATTATATAATAATATTCTCCCTTAATCTTATTTCTACCTCTATTTTAGCTTTCAATAAAATCAGTCTTATATTAAACAACATTCCCTTTCTAACCATCATCTCTTGTCGGAATTAGTATTTCAATTCTTATTAGTTTTTTAGTTTGCCTCCCAAACTCTTCCCTTGGGTCTTTGTCTCTGTCTACATCTTTCCTATTTAACCCAAATATTTCTCCCATCTCTATTATCTTTTGGTGCCATCTCTCGGGGGTGGGGGTAGGGGTCTGCCCAAGCCCCTATCTTTTCTTTAAAAATGCATTTCCTTTTATCCAATCCCATTTTTGATCCCTTAATATATATTGTCACTGATTTGGTTCATAAGTCCTTGTTGTCTTCTCTTTCTCTTCTTGTTCTTCTTTTTGCTTTATCTGGTCTGTTTTGCCTTCTTGTCTTTCTGTTATTTCCTCTGTTTCCTGCATTTTCTGATCTTTATTTGTTGTCCCTTGTTGAACATTTTCTGATTTCCCCAGAATGTCCTGCATTAAGTCTTTTATATCCCTGTGATTCTTTGTCAAGATATCAGAAATATTTTGAAGCATCAACACCATTTCTTTTTGAAATCCAGTCATCTCCCCCGGTGCAATATTTTGTCTTTTAATAGGACCAAATATTGCTCAATAGCCTGTGTACAAACATGTGTACAAGAGATAGAAATAGAACCTAATGTATGGGCAGATCACAGTCCGATAAAAGTTATATGGAAAGGACAAAAAAAAGAAAATTAAGATGGATGTTGTGTGCTGTCCGGCCAGTGTATGGGAATTAGCTAGTTAGGTAGCAATTGTGAGCTGTCCCCTTAACGGAATGCATCATGGTAATTGACAGAAGTGATTAAGAGACAAAAGAGCAATAAAACACCAGAGCCTGAAGGGTTACCGGCAGAACTTTATAAAAATTTACAAGATACATTACGCCCAGTGATGTTGGAAGTTTATAATGAAGTTCTCCTAGAAGCAAAAATTCCTAACTCGTGGATGGAAGCAAATATTACTCTTATATCGAAAGATGACTCAGATTTAATGCAGATAAAGAACTACAGGACAATATTTTTATTGAATCAGACTATAAAATATACACTTTGATAATAGCAGAAAGATTTAAAAGGGTTTTGAATGAATGTATACATCCAGATCAGGATGGATTTTTGCCAAAGAGGCAGATTAAAAACAATATGAGTACATTAAATACATTGGAGTACTATGAAACACATCCTGGAAAATAAATGGTGTTGATTTTTCTAGACGTGTTAATTGGCAATTTATGCTATTACAATTAAAATATATGGACTTTAAGGAGAGATTTATTAATATGACTAAAACAATCTATCATAAATAATCAGCCAAAGTGATGGTAAATGGAGATATGATGGAGAACTTTGATTTTAAAAAAAAGATACTAGTCAGGGATGTCCACTGTACTATTTATACTGACTCTGGAAGCATTAGCCAGAAATATTTGACAAGATGAAGAAATATAAGGAATGGAAATTAAAAAAAAGAAAAATACAAGCTACAAACATTTGCAGATGACTTGGTCTTTATATTAGAAGACCCGTTAGAAATTGGACTGAAGTTAATTCAAAAGATAGAGGAATATGGGGAAGTTGCTGGATTGAAAATAAATAAAGACAAGACAAAGATTTTAGTTAAAAATCTCAGATAACAAAAAAGAGTGATGATTGAAAGAATTGATATGCAGATAGTCAAAAAAGTGAAGTACTTAGGAATATGGTTAACAAAATGTGCAACAGTTAAAGAGGATAATGATATGAAATTGATGCAACAAATTAAATTAGATTTGAAGAAATGTAAAGATTTTCAATTGTCATTAACTGGAAGAATAGCTATTTGGTAGAATGAATATTCTACCAAGGCTATTATATTTATTTCAAACAATCTCAATAAAAGTGGGGGGAAATATTTTGAGGAATTAAATAAGATAATATTAATATATATTTGGCTAGGGAAAAAAGCAAGAATAGGTTTGAAAACGTTGCAAGAGTCTAAAAAATGAGGGGGCATTGGGTTGCCAGATTGGGAATTATATTACCACACCTTGGTATTAACTTGGGTGAAAATTGATAAATTTGAAGCATAAAAGACTATTAACTTTGGATGGGATAAGACTATTAACTTTATGGAGGATACACCATACTGCTGCAATGTCTGCCATTTGTCCAATATATTCTTTAAAATCTCCAGTGTTGGACCACCAGAGGTTGTATTCAGTAGAGAACCGGTAGTGGAAATTTTGAGTAGTTCAGAGAACCAGCAAAAACCACCTCTGACTGGCCCCACCCCCATCTATTCTCTGCCTCCCAAGTCCCAGCTGATTGACTGGGTCTTCTTTTGTTGCCCTGCACAGGAGAACAGAGTGGAGAAGCAGGTTAGCAGGGTGTGGAGGGAATGGGATTTTGCAGTAACCTTCCCCCAGGAGTGGGGAGGAATTGAGATTTTATAGTATCCTTCCCCTACCACGCCCACCAAGCCACGCCCACAGAACTGGAAGTAAAAAAATTGAATCCCACCAATGTGGGCTACCCACAACTTATGGAGACATATTGTTTCACTGATTAATCATTCTAATTGTCAAGAAATTTCTTAGTTCTAGGTTGGCTTTCTCTGTGATCAGTTTCCATCCGTTGGTTTTTGCCCCGCCTTCAGATTATTTGGATAATATTTTGACCTCCTGGTTTGGTTCTTCTTTAGACTTTCAAGGGCTGCTCTGTTCTCTGCTTTAAGTTTGTTCTGGTTCTGCGTTCTTCTGGTCAGTAGTATGATTGTCTTATGTTTTTATGACTTTTATTCAACTATGGAATATAGTTTAAACTTTCAAAGACTATTTTTATTAGGTCAGGTGCACTTTCCTTTGGCATTTATCATTTCCTAAACAAAATATCCAGGTTACACAAATCTGTGCTCTCCATTTTAGAAGTTAGAAATTATAATAGTTAGTGATGGTGCAAAATACCATTCATTCCTTCAATATTATTTATATGCCAGAAAAACTGGCTTAACTGTTTTGCTTTAGAAGTTGGGACCTCTTGTCCTCTGTAGATTACTTCCAGCTCTCTCGTGTCTTATAATGCTTCCAAAGCTGCAGATTGATAATATGATAACATACAGAACTGGTTTTCGGGTCAAGGAGTAACACAGTGAAATGAAGGAGCAATTTTAATTATTAAGCCAAACTTTTTAAAAGACAATGTTCAAGGATTTGTACCAGCTAAATAATGAATATGTCACGAGCTGTGAATATAGTGCTTAAACGGAATGGAAAATATTTCTTTACTAGATCAGGTGACAGTAATTTAAGAAGCACAGAAACTTCTGCCTGCAAGTTATAAGCCAGCAAATTTCTGTCCAACTTCATCCTTGCTTTCCTGCATTTCTTTGGAAAAGAAATTATATATGGAATAAAGGTTCCCTTCACACATACATGCTAGTCATTCCTGGCTCTAGAGGGCGGTGCTCATCTCTGTTACAAAGCAGAAGGGCCAGCGCTGTCTGAAGACGTCTCTGTGGTCATGTGGCTAGCATGACTAAATACCAAAGATGCACGGAACACTGTGACCTTCCCACTAAAGTGATCCCTATTTTTCTACTTTCGTTTTTACATGCTTTCAAGCTGCTAGGTTGGCAGAAACTGAGACAGGTAACAGGAGCTCACTCCATTACGTGGCATTGGGATTCGAACTGCCAGACTGCCAACCTTTCTGATGACAAGCTCATTGTCTTCGCCACTGAGCCACTACGTCCCATATATATGGGATATATTAGATCAAACTAATCACAAATGTTACGTTTAGAGTATCAATTGTTCATTAAAAAAAGAATGGCTCATAGTGAAAGAAATATAGTACCTGAATCTTGGGGGCATATTAGATTTTTCAGTGCTGAGGTCATGTCTAAACACCAGAGGTGGTATTCAGCCAATTCTCACCTACTCAGGCGAACCAGTAGTAATAATCTGGCGTCGGTCGCCAAACTGGTAGCAACATCTGGCTGGTCACTCCCCCGACCCAGTCACCCAGTTTCCACTCACTCGCTTGCCCCGCCCATCTGATGCTCGCTCACCCCAGTTTAAAGGAGGACTGCTCCTCCACCCTAGCCATGCATTTTTAAGCAGCCACTTGAAAACACATGACTGTGAGTGGAGCAGCGGTCCATTAACCTGCAAAACTGCTCCAAGGCTTGATTCTTCATGGACACTAGAAGTATCACTTCCCCTTGTGAGTAAAGTGCCTGGAGTGAGAGGGAATGAACACTGGGGGAGGGGGGAAAATCCAGCCATGGGGAAGTTTGCAGGAGCTGCAAATACATATCCATTAACCTGCAAAACTTCTCCATTGCTGGATTTGCTTCCCTTTGTGAGTAAAGTGCCTGGAGTGAGAGGGAATGAAGGCTGACAGAGGTGTGTGTGTGTGTGTGTGTGTGTGTGAGAGAGAGAGAGAGAGAGAGAGAGAGAGAGAGAAAGAAAAAGAAATAGGGAGAGAGGGAGAGAGAGAGAGAGACGGACAGATAGAGAAAACTCTGTGCTATTATTTTTAATTGTTCCATTATTTATCATGTGTTAATATTTTACACTGTCCTACACCTAGAGTGATTCTACTGCCTTTCTTTTGCCCAGGGCTACCACATATTTTTCAGGGTTTACATGCATTCAATGTCTATAGTCCAGAGCATAAAATACATGTGTGTTTAACAGAGTTGAAAGGGAGTTTGGAGGTCTTCTAGTCCAAGCCCCTGGTCAGGCAGGAAAACTCAGGTAGCCAAACTCTGAGTAGAGATCCTGGGAAAGGTGTCAGAATAACAGAATAACACTTAGAAGGGACTTATGGGGGGGACCCTATACCATTTCAGAGAAATGGCTGTCTAGTCTTTTAAAAATTTCCAGTGATTGATCACCCAGAACTTCTGGGGACAAGCAGGTCCACTGGTTAATTTTTCTCAGTGTCAGGAAGTTTCTCCTTAGTTTTAGGTTGCTTATCTCTTTGTTCAATTTCCATCCATTGCTTCTTGTTTGCCTTCTGGTGCTTTGGAAAATATATTGCCCCGCCCCTTCTTTCTGGCAGCCCCTTAAAAGCCTGTTGCTGTCACACTCTTGAGCAAAGCATGTGAGTCATTTTCTCCTTTCAGTGGTCCATGAAAATACACCTATAGTATGTAGATAATAAAAAAAAAAAGTGAACAACATTTTTACAGAACTATAGATAAGTTGAGGCTGGGTGTGACAAGAAATGGCTGGGAAGAGTGAGGCAGCCCTCAACATGAATGACATTAAGTTGGCCACACCCACTCAGTCACATGACTACCAAGCCATGCCCACCAAATAAGCCACATCCACAGAACCGGTAGTAAAAAAATTTGAATCCCACCACTGCTAGACACAGATTTCATTAACAAACTGGTTTATATCAAAATGATGTATTGCATGCCGTTTGGTTAGTATCTATGCTACTTAAAACACAGAATGCTTCACTGCATGTAGAAGATCTGAGCAGGACAGAGTTTAATCTTCAGCAGTTCTTCCTAATAAATTGACTCATAGTATTGGTAGATATATGCAACATGCACATATACTGTAGATAATGAACATTTTAAAATATGGATTACCTCTATGAATTGCAATATGTCACCATATTTGGCAATGTGATAAAATATTTAATGTATTCAGTGAATGATATATTTTATTCAATAATAGTAGCATAATATAATTTAAAGCATTGTGAATGAAGTTGTTATAAAGGTTCTAAATGATAAAAAAAGACAATGTCTTTCTTAAAATAAACACACATTTCATTCTTTATGTGCAAATCTAAATCAGCAATGTCCTTTCAGAAAAATGCTGAGTAAACAAAATTAATAAATCACTGAAGGTCATCTCAAGTGGAATAAAAAAACCATTTTCTTCTTTTTCCCAAAATATGTAGGAATTTTATTAAAGGGGAAATAGCATTGCAGTATTTTTGAAGCCTATAGAATATTTGGAAATTAAGAGTTTATCAATCATAAAAAAGAATATGTTTTTACAGTAAAAAAACTAAAACAAAAATATTCATATAACTTACATTATTTTACATGGATCTTTATTTTACATCGATTCTACTGCTAATTGCACCAACAGTTGTGTCCCAATTTAGTTTGATGAGCATGTAAACAAAAAATATCGCACCTTGTACTTTCTGATTTTATTAAAGCACAATTCTATATGATAAACCTTTCCCATTTTGATGGGCTTTGATCATTATTTTCTCAGGATAACTTTGCAGATATTTTCTTAGTAATGGAAAATATTGCATTTTAAAAAATCTGATTTGATTGTGAAAAAAGTTTTAAAAAAACAACCATATCCCCCAATCTTTGCATCAGAATGAAGTAGTCATCAATTTTCATTCTTTTTCCTCCAAATTTATATGTTTGAGATGGTGATGGAAAGAAGAAAATAAAAGACTGGGAGATGAATGCCCTCCAATTATACTAAAACAAAACAATGATTGTGCATATTTAACTTTTCCTCAAAATTGTTTCTTTTCTTGTCTAACTATAAGGCATTCATATCGGGCATCAATATTTATGTTTACATAACACTGTGGTCTATTAAACGTGCAGTAGCATAATGTCTAAAAATGTACATAGCTTTTTTTTAATCCTTAATTATTAAAAAAATACTAATTGTCATAAATTACATAAATTGTAATCTTCTTGCTGGTGAACAATCTTATAAAAAAACCCTCTGTAATTGCAAAGTAAAATAAAATAAAGAGCAATAAATCAAGGTATTTCTATACCATATAGAAAATGCCAGAGGGAGGGGCAGGATAGAAAGAAGTTAAAACTACCAGGCCTGTCATTCAGTGGCAATAAGTTGTGAGGTATCTAATTATTGTTATTTAGAAACAAAGCATTATATTAACTTTCATTTGCTCATTTCATTAATTCTTTCCAAAATCAAAAATCCATAATTTTAAAGAATTCAGAATTAAAATATTATATTTCCAAACCCTCTGCACTAATTTTTATCCAATTCTCAACTTTCTTTGCAAAAAAAAATCATTATCCCTCACAGGCACATACTGACAAATGTAATAATTATTTTACTTTCTTCTACCCTAAATTTGTTAAGATTCTTTTCACATATATATTCTTTGAATATGAGATATAGTCATAGAAAAAGAACAGTTATGTCTGTAAATATTGTACACTTTTTTCCTACCAATTAAAAAGTATAACCAATATTATTTTAAAAAAAATCAAATCATGAACATGGCTATTTTAAAACTCCTGCGTTATTTTGATTCAAATGGAAAGATCTCATGAATCAAAAGGATCAATCTTCCCAAGTTTCATCACATTGTTAAAATTAAAAATCAGAATTCTCATAGAAATCAAGAAAAAGAATGAAGTTTGGAAACTCACTTCTGATTTGAATCATACATTGAATAAAATAGTCTCCTGCTAGATCCACAAATATTTTTTTATAATTAATGAAATGAAGGTCAAACCAAATATAGATTCATCATGGTCTCCAATAAAGATCATTATACTGGATCATGTGCTAAAAATGTATCATATATTTGTTTTCCTTTTTTTAAATAGAACTCTAAAGCTACTGGGACTTGCAGAAATACAAAGAACCTATATTTAAAAAGGGTACATTTCAGATTGGTATTGACTTGATCTTGCTGCTACAGATCATTGGTTACAATGTACTCTTATCCAAATATGGCAACTATATTTATAGGCTGGCATAAAGTATTCTAAATCATGCTTAATTATTTCCTACATAGCTTCAACTAGAATGAAAAGAATATGCCTCTTTTAAATACTAATTGTGATTTATTGAAACCATAATAGTTGCTATAATCATAACACTTAGCATTTTCGTGCTTCTGTGAGAGACGAAAACATTCACCAATTAATCACCAATCTTCAATTACTGTTTGTTGTTTCATATACAACTGTGAATTAAGAAAGTATTTTATTTTACCTATCATTATTTCCTATTTCTATAACAGATGCCAAAAGGGCAATAAACTGGATTTGGTCTTAATTGTCTGTCTCTTTCTCTGAGAAATACTATAGAAATATTCTTCTGGTGACAGCTGGATCAGTTGTTTTTTTTCTATTGATATAATCTTTGAATTGCCTCAGAACCCCATCCTGACTCCAGGAAAAGGAAAGAGGGGATTAAAGGAGTCCTTTGTGTATTTTACTCCACTGGTGATTACCGACTATAGGGGGCAGTGCTCATCCTCATTTCAAGACTATTGAGTCACTGTTATCCAAAGACATTTTTGCAGTCATGTGTCCAACATGACATTATGAAATGCTGTTACTTTCCCACCAAAGCCTCCAGCCCCTAATTATCTTTGTTGCTCTTCTCTGCACTCTTTCAAGAATCTCAATAACTTTTTATACTGTGGTGACCAAAACTTAATGCAACGTTCCAAATGTAGTCTTACCAAGGATTTATAAAGTGGTGCTAGCATTTCATGTGATCTTGATTGTATCCCTCTGTTAATGCATCCCATGATTGCATTAGCTTTTTTGATGGTGGTGTGATCTGCCAGCAGCCTGTGGAGATGGGAGCAGTCAGACTGTGGGGAGGAACATGGGCCAGTCTGGGAGTCTGGGGTGGTTTCGAACAAGGGTTCTGCGTCCGATATAGAGATGGGCCAGGGCCACCTAGGAGTTATGTGCTGACTCTGGAGCCACCAGAATCTGACAGCAGCAAGGCAGAGGAACAGGGGGAGCCTGTTCCCAGTGCACGCATGCGCAGAGCTGCCAGAAGGCAGAACAGTTAAGACAACAGGGGTGATTTGAGAGTAAGGCTTGGAGGTATTTGGCCCTTCCATAAAACATAAAGGAGGAGCAAAGACACATGAACCTTTGCAGGAAGCAACTTTGTTTGTACTTGTTGGTTTGAAACCTGAAGCTCCATTTTGAATTTGTGCTCCGTTTGGTTTTGAACAACTAATTGGCGATTTAGTCGTTGGCAGCATTTCAAGAAAGATAAAGATGCATGCTTATCAGACTTATCCTGAAGGACTTTGGCAGATTTCTGTGGCACTATTTACAAACTCATTTTGAGACTCATTACAGGCTGTGAATGATTATAATTCATAGCCGTTGAAATAAAACAAAAGGTTTTTGGAATTAACATGTGTTTGTTAATGTCTCAGGAAGCCTTGGTCAGAACAGAGGTGGCTGCAGCAAATTGCTGGCTCATATTTAAGTGATTGTCCATTAGGACTCCAAGATTCATTTCAATTACTACTATTACGGCAGATTCCACCTAATACTTGGGAGTGTGTTGGGGTTAGCTGGCAGCAGGTGCGGACGGTGGAGGAGAGCGAGGACTCAGGATCTGCAACTGGGATGGCATACCTTTTTATGGTACAAGAAGGGTAAATATGGTACGAGAAGGGTAAGATGAATAGCTATTTCCAGAGGCATTACATTAGAAATACATTACTGCTAGTATGGACCAAAACCAAAGAGCAACACTACCTGAAAGTTCCAGTATGGTTATCTATAATGGAGACATGGATATATCCTAATGTTATAAATATGAATAAAACCAAAAGATATATGGACATACTAAATGAAAGGGGAGAACTAAAAACAAAACAAAAACTAAAAAAGTTTAGGGATTGACCTATCATGGTAGCCACAATTGCAGATACAATCCAGACAGTGATGGGATTCAAAAATTTTTTACTACTAGTTCTGTGGGTATGGCTTGGTGGGCATGGCAGGGGAAAGATACTGCAAAATCTCCAGTCAGAGGTGGTATTTACCAGTTCTCTGAACTACTCAAAATTTCCGCTACCGGTTCTCCAGAACTGTTTAGAAACTGCTTAATTCCACCTCTCAATCCAGATAGGAAAAAAATAGGAAGAAGTATGAGTTTTATAACGAACCAAACGAGCTAGATCAGATTCTAATGGAAACATATGAAAAATTAATTAAGAGGAAATACAATTACTTATTAACTATCAAATTGGAGGAAGAACAAGTAAAAGAAGCTATGATAATTTGGGCTAAGAATTTTGGCTATGCAATAGAGTTGGACAGGTGACAGAAATTATGGAATAGATATTATAAGCTTAATGATGTCAACAGCATATAAAGAGAATCTTTATAAAATGTTTTATAGATGGCACTATTCACCTGCAAGAATAGCGAATATGTATAAAAATAATCTGTTAAATGTTGGAAATGTAACAAAACACCAGATTCATATTATCATTTGCGGTGGATGTGTCCCAAAGCAAAAAAATATTGGAAGAAAATTCACATAGGGCTGGAAATTTTGACAAAACAACACATAGACTTGAAACCTGAGACATTCCTGTTGGACATGCTACCAGAAAACTATAATAAAGGTAATACATATTTAATTTTACATATTCTAACAGCAGCCAGTATTGCATATGCACAATACTGGAAAAATGAAGTAACCCCTACAGATGATAATATAATCAAAAAGATTCTAGAATGTGCAGAAATTGATAGGTTAACTCTAATTTTTAAAGAAAAAAAAGATTCAGAATATTTTATAACATGTGTTAGTACATCTAACAGAGGTTAGATGAGTGGATTTATGTGAAAATATGGACTACATGGGAAAGAAAAACTGACTAGTAAATATTTTGATGGTTATATAACTGATGTCAATATGGAAGATAGTATAGTTTCTAATAACGATTGATACTACCTTATATATATTTGTATGTACATGATTATAATGATTGTGATAATGTTCATATTTGGACACCTAGAAAACAAACTGTTCAATATAGAAATGGAATTTGTGATACAAACAATAAAAATATTTATTTTTAAAAAGGCAGATTCCACCTATTCTATTCCTGAATATTTGGTTTTTCTTGCCTAAGTGTACCTTACTTTTCTCACCATTGAATTTCCTTTTGATAAATAGGGCCCAGTGTTTATTGAGAATCTTGAGCCTATCATCTAGGATGTTGGCTATTCCTGCCAGCTTAATGTCATCTGCAAATTTCCCCTTCTATTCCTTCATCTAAATTGTTTATGAAGATATTGAAGAATAGTAGGCCTAATACCGAACCTTGTGATATCCTACTGCAATACTTTTCTTCATGTAGATATAGTTCTATTATGGACTACATGTTGAGTGCAGTCTGTCAGCTAGTTATGAATCCATCTGATGGTGGTGTTGTCTATCCCACATTTTTCTAACTTACTAAGAAGTAGGTTGTGGTCTACTTTGTAAAATGCCTTACTGAAATCCTAGTATACTTTGTCCAAAGCATTTTGCTGGTTCACTAATTAGTCACTTTGTTGAAGGATGAAATCAGATTTGTTTCACATTACCTTTTCCTTTCTTTTTTTTGACAAGCCATGTTGGCTTCTAGTTATAGCTTTGCTTGCTTCCAGGTGTTCCCAGATCTGTTGCTTGATTATCTTTTCTAAGGTCTTCCCAGGTATTGATGTTAGGCTGATAGGTCTGTTGATTCCTGGATCCACCCCCCACACTGCCCTTTCTTTGAACCACATCAACTCTTTTCTAATCCTCTGGTAATTATCCAGCACTCTCTGATCTCTGAAAGACATGGTTCAATGGTTCTGAGATAATATCTGCCAGCTCCTTCAGAACTCTGGGATGTCATCCATCTGGTCCTGGTGATCTGAACTCATCTAGGGTCGGCAGGTATAATTGTACTATTTTCTTGACTGTTTTAATTTGTATTCCTAACTTTTCTTTTATGGTTCTGTTTTTGGTAGGTTGGGCTATTTTTCCCCTTTTGCATGAAGACAGATGCAAAGAATTAATTAAAAAGCTGTTTTCACCCTGCTGCTTATCATTTCCTTGCCTTCTTACCCCTTTAGCAGACGATTGTTTCATTTACTTCTTTTTTTTACATGTTGAAAGAAACTTTAATTAGTTTTGACATTTGTGCACATCTTAGTTCATTCTGAGCTTTATCTTTCCTGATTTCATCTTTGCAAGTTCAGGCTACTTGTTGGTATTCTGCTTTAATCTTTCTATTTTTGTACTTATTCTTTTGTCTTTGAGTTTATTAGAGAGTTCTTTATGTGACCATGCTGGTTTCTTCTTGAATTTCTTGTTTTTCTTTTTCAGTGGTATTGAGCTAGACTGGCCTTTTATAATCACTTTTTTCAGAGTTTTCCAAGCTTCTTGAGTTGTTTTCTCCTTTAAGATTTTCATCTATGGAATCCTTCCCAAACTCTAGGTTTGTTGAAATCAGCTCTTTTAAAATAAAAGGCATTAGTTTGATTTTGTTCTGTTGCTTGTGTCTGGATTTATATTGAATTCCAGTATTTCATGGTCACTTTCCCACAAAGTTCATGCAACTTCAACCTCCACTATCATTTCATCTTTATTAGTAAGAATTAAGTCCAGTATAGCTGACCCTCTAGTTCTTTCCTCTTTTCGATGACAAAGTTGTCAGTTAGGGTAATCTTATTTTAGCATAATGGTAAAATTGCTTTACCATTATGAGATTAATTACCCTCTAACATAGAATAATATTTCTTCTTCTATCAATGTGCTATATGTGTGTATATATACTGCATATGCATTAAGTGCATGTAGTAATTATTGTAGTCTTCATAAAGTTAACAAGGGGCTTTTCATGGAATCGTAGAATCCAAGGGCTGGTATTCTAGTCCAACCCTAAAATTTACAGTTGACCCTGCATTTGCTTCCTATGTTTCCTGTTTTTCTTCTTTTTCATCACTCTCAGACTCATTGTCTGATTTGTTGTGTTGGGGTTTATGCTTTGGGTTTGGTCCTATAAATTGATCTGTTTTCCTCTCCTGTTTGTTGGAACTTAGTTGACAATGTATCATGGCTAGTACAACCATGAAGCTCTTGTATTTTCAGATCCTTCACTTCCTCTTTAAATTTCCACTAAGTAGACATAATCAGCGTTGCATCTTTTTCTTCTTTGTGTCTTGAATTACTAAATTTCTTTGTGTTTTGAATTACCTTTGTCCCTTCAACAATCTGAGATTGTCTAGGCTGGGTGTTGGCAACCCGCGGATCCAGAGCCACATATGGGTCTTTTACCCCTCTACTGTGGCTCACTGCCAACCTGGTATGCGACTGCTCTCCACCCCAAGACACTGGCCCAACCCAGCTGTGGCCAATGCCAACCTCGCTACCACAAGGGCTAGCAGGGTGGGAATGGGATCTGGGAGGAGGATATGATGGAAAGGGGGACAGCCCCAGAACTGAGGAGTGAGTACAAGTGGCTTCCCCAAAGATGACCCTCCTTCTCACAAACCCTCTGGCTGGCTGTTGTGGGGATGGGAGGGCACGTGCGAGTGGGGATGCTTCCTTAAGCAAGCAGCCAGGAGAGTGCGACTGCTTCCTTAAGCAAGCAGCCAGGCTTGGCCAAAGCGCAGCAAAATTGCACGGAATGGGCAGGCTGACTGGCTGATGGGCGGGTGTCTTTGGCAAGGGCACTCTAGCTTTCTCCGAGCCTAATCCCCAGGGTGGCTGGATGTGGTTCAGCAGAGTCAGCCCCTTTTCCCACTGCCCTGAGCTTCTTTATTCCTCTAGATGAGTGAAAGTCCCCCATGCAAGATTTAAAGCCACCCAGTGGACACTTTTCAATGAAATCCGCCGCAGCACTGCTCAGCTGGAGGAATAAAGAAACTCAGGGCAGTGAGAAAAGGGGGCTGGCTCCACAAAAGCTCGCGTGTCCACCCTGGGGATCAGGCTTGGAAAAAGCCAGAGCACCCTCGCCAAAGATGCTCACCTGTCAGCCAGTCAATCCGCCCACTCTGTGTGCCTTCACTGCTCTTTGGCTCAGCCTGGCCACTCATTTGAGGAGGGTATCCCCACTCATGTGTGAGAGAGGCCCTATTTACTTGCTAACCAATTTTTTCTAAATTCCCTGTGAAGTCAACTTGCTTCTCCTTGATGGAGTATCTATATGTAAAAAATGTTGTTCTCTCCTCCCAGCTATTTTTCAGGTTTATATTATCAACCACAAGAATAGACTCTATTTCTAGAGATCACATCTCATGATGGCAGATAATCTATTCATTCTTCATTTTGTCAACCTAAAGTGATAATGATTTTTGTTACTGACCAAGCAGATTTAAAAACTTCATATACTTTGGCCAAGTTATAAGAGTCCCGATTGATTTATAGTGAAACTACTTGATTTAAAATGCTTCTTCTAAAAATGTGTAATAGAATATCAAGGGTTGTATATGTGGCATAACTTTAAGTAAGGACTGTTTTGGTTATTTTTGAAAAAGTGGTTGAAACTAAGAATAAGAAATTATATTTAGATTTATGGACCTTGACTGTGATTTCACCATCAATTGTAATATATTACTATACTGTACCTTGTTCAGCTCAGTTCTATTCCATTTTGCTTTACCTTAATGATTAATTTTTTGTGCTGGTCATAATAAAGATTGTTTGAATGAATGAATGTTTTAGATTTATGTAGAACAATAAACAAAGCTATTATCTATTGTTAAATCAAGTAACTTTCACATAGGTCAAGAGATTTCTTTTCGTGGATATCAGAAATGAAAGACTTTGTGTTATTAATATTTTTTATGCACAAGCTTCTCTGAAACATTTAAACCAAATAGCAAAATATACATATATTAAATTAAACAGACAAAATAGTGGCTTAAATATATATTTAGCTTGTTCATCAGACTTTGTACATGTTCCGTACATTTATGTAGAGATGTTGGCTTTTTTTTTAAATGTCATCCTTATCCAAGAGAAAATTTAGCTGAATTTAAACATTTCTGTAATTCATTTATTTCACGGGGAAAATTAAAGATATTCTTAAATTTTCTTTCACTTCACTCTCTTTTCTCTTAGAACATGCCTCATTTTGCAACTTATTTTGTTTTAGCCTATATTACATTGATTTTCCATTGCTCTATTTAATTCAGTCAAAGACAAATGTGCAATTTTACCATCTGTCAAAAGAAAGAAAGAAATCTCTTTCTGTTTATAAATTTAAATATTTACTTGATATTGAGGAAAGCACTCTTTTTGGATACAGAATACTGCATGAAAATACCTACCCTACTTATTACAGCACAAACTGTTACATATGTTTAAGATTCTCAGAGCCTTTCAGCATAGAATGACATTCCCAAATGGTTAAATTCCAGCTGGTATTGCAGGTGTTCAATACTTAGGAGATGCTTTAAAGCTGCCCGTCGAAGCTGTAAAAAAGAATATGAACAATTCATCCCTGTTACTAATTTTTTAAAACTGTTAAATCATTTATTGCCTACTATTCTTTTCTCCTGTTATCTCAATATTCTTTGCTTTTTATGACAGACATAACAAGTTCAACTTATAGTAGAGTTTGGTTATATTTGTATCTAACTCCAAGCAGAAATAAATAAAATCCACCCCATTCTTTTAGACCTATGGATTTACTATCCTTAGTTCTCATTGTACTTTTCCAGTTAAAATTTGTATATCATTTGAGGATTCTTCTGGTCTTGGCCCCTTAATATGCAGAAAATGGCTGTCACCAAGATAAATAATTATTGCACACATCTAATCATTGCACATGTCTATCTTATGTCTATTATGTTCTTCACTGGATTGGGAAATCCTTCTCATGATCATTCTTGTCCCAGTGATCTCCCACTTGAGCTACTGAATTTTCTTTGCATGGAGTTCTTGAAGGTCATGTAGAAACTAAATTGGTCCAAAATATCACTATACAAACACTCGTTAGTGCCCACATAATATATCTGTTCTATAAGATCACTGGTTATCAGAAGGGCTCCAGCTACAATTAAATGTAATAGTTCTCCTGTAAAATCCTATATGCATTATAACTTGGTAATATTCAGAACCATTTTTCTCCCTAATTTCTGTCTGACTTGTAAGAGTTGGTAGAGCTGATACAATCCAACTCCAGCTATAAAACATTGTCATTTCAGGGCAAGGATGTCAAACTCACGTTGTCACCGCAGCATCACGTGATGTATCAAGACATTTTTTCCTCTTTGCTAAACTGGGTATGGGCATGGTCAGTATGTGATGCATCTGGTCCGTGGGCTGGGAGTTTGACAGCCCTGCTCTAGGGAATGTAGGAGATACACTTCTGTAGGTAAACATGCCTCAGAGTTCACAATGTATGTATGGGAGGGTGAACTGGCTGTGACATCTGTCACCCCATTGATTTCCAGGATTGATTTGGCTGATTTGGCTGGCTAGGTGGGTTTCCCTTACCACTCCATGTGCATCCCTCCTGAAGCTGTGTGCTCTGTGGAAGGAGACAGCCATCCCAGATAGAAGAAGAATACCAGTATTTAGTCAAGGGTGTATGATAGCTCACAATGTACAGAGATTTCCACTTCAAGTCCAACACCTACAGATTTTACACTAGATAGAGAGTATTTGGGGTATGTTGGGTGTCAAATCCACTGTTGTGGATAAAACCCAGAACATCCAGGAATACTTAAGTAAGATGGCAGCCAGTGATGACCTCTGGATAGAATTCTTGAGTCAGAAACAACTGTAGGAGAAAGATTAAGCAGAGGAAGCACCAGGGCAAGTTAAGATCCTGCATGGGATGTACGATTGACAGATAACTGAGGTGGCAGACATTAGGAAATCCTACCAGTGGATAAAAAGGCCTGGAGTGAAAAACAGCATTAAGGCTTTAAATCCTAGCAGCCTAAGAATCCATAGAAGCAGGAGTCTCTACAATGGTCTCTGGGTGTTGGGCTTGCAGACTAGAAAAGAGATTTTTAGACAGAGTCCAACATATAGTGGCAGTTTATAAGATGCTGGCAGAAACAGCATACACTGAACTGTGCAACCAAATACAGACATTGTGCATAGAACATGCACTAGATTTTTCTATGTCTAGATTGGAGATATATAAGGTTGTGGAAAATAAGAGGGCTAAGATTCTCTGGGATTTCCAGACAGGCAGGTACTGACTAATCAACCAGACATTGTGGTGGTAGACAACGTCTAGAAGACAGTGGTGGTAATAGATGTAGTGGTGCCAAGTGACATCAACATCAGGGGAAACAATATGAGAAACTAGAGAGGTGCCAGGGCCTAACTTGGAAAATATATGGAAAATTAGGAGCACTCATGGCTGTGACACCTCAAGTCCCAGGAACAACATCAAAGCTGTCAGTCCAGAAGAGCAGTGCTAGGAACAGTTAGGATCCTGCACAGAACTCTCAAACCCCCAGGCTTCTGGTATAGGAGCCAAAATTGAGAAAGAACAGACAAGGGTCAGAAGGGAATTTTATATCTCTGTCTCTACCTCTATCATCTCTAGCTCTCTGTCTCTCTCTTTATATGTCTGTCTCTGTCTCTCATCTTCAAAATGCAAGTGTAGAAAAGAATCATTTTAAATGAGAAATCATTTTTTTCATTTCATCAGCCAACTCTCCAAGTCAGAAAATCATTTAAAAGCAGTTTATTAGTACCCTAGTAAAGTGGGATCTCTCTATGAAAAGGGAGAGGGCCATTTTACATTCCTTTTTATAGCTAACACAACAACAAAAATTCAAGAGGAAAGTTGGACAGGATAAAACTAACTCTCCTTTGCCAAGTAAATCAACTACAAAAGGTAGTTGATATTAAGAAACGTTTTCTTATCAGAAGGTAGTCTCCAGCCATCTTTCTGTAACTTATCTTTTTAGTTTAGAAATGTACAGCAGTAAAAATAAAAGTTTTCCTACATGCCAGTCTATAATGAACCTGAACATAACTTCAAAAAAGATAAAAATATAATATTGGCATAACTAACATTAAAAGGGGATAAGTACTGTGTAACATAAACCAATATGAATTTATGATTATTGAATTATATAATTTGTTAAATTCTGCAAATATGACTATTAAGAGAATATGCATATCAAAAGAAATAATATTAAGAATATAGAGATTGACATAAAGTAGAATATGAGAATATTGAATAATGAAAATTGATAATACATAGTAATACTAAATTAGATAAGAAGATTAATAGTAGGAATATGAAACTATGGTCATGTTTGTTCCAAAATGTTAAATGACCAGGACACTGTTAAATGAACAGTGACACTGTTCACACAACGATGTATTTATAGAAATAAAAAATGTATTTAACTTCAAAAGAAAGAAAATAAGTCAAATTAAAACACAGAGTTACTATGTTATTTAACAAGTTACAAAATCTCTGTCATGTGCCCCTCATAATTAATATAAGGCCCTTATCGTCAGTGCCTTACTCAATATGTAAAAAGTTACTAGCCCAAACTCCAGAAGAAGTGTTTGTGTGTATGTAGTAATGTGATAAATATTTTTTCTTTTCCTCAACTAATAAGTTTTCCTAGCTAAGAAAGAGACTTTTTGGTTGTTTTTTAATTAATAGGTTCTGCTACTTTATCATTTCTGCAGTCATTTGAGACAAAAGAGTTACTCAGATCATATTTTTGAACAAGCACTTTATTACATATCAGACAAAGCTAAGTCATCATGCTACTTCAATAAAAATAAAACCTGTGAACTTAGAAGCTTTTACCCATTTGAGGTATTCTTTCCTATGAAAAATGGTGAATGAACTGTTGGAATTAGCCTATAAGAAAGAAAAGCGTTTCAGCCTAAACCCAAAAGAACACGTGGGGCAACATGAGAAAAGAATAATTCTTCTAGTTTTTCTTCTCTCTCTCTCCCTCTTTCTCTCTCTCTCTCTCTCTCTCTCTAAGGATCCTAAAAGGATTTTCACAACTACATCAATTAATATTTTCTAAAAGTTTTCAGACTTTACCATCATCAGCTGTTTATTAGCATAGTGCATTTCTTCTTTCATTTCTGTTTGGTGCCTCTTCCTGCTTCTTGCAAAACACCTGTCTTCCTGTGATTTCAGCTCCAGGCACATGTCTCGTTCACGTTTCCATCTAGTGAATAGGTGTGATGTGGAACATCAATAGTGTAACACATTTTGATAGAATAATTCATCAAACAGAACTTCTAAAGTTCTGTTTTTTACAAGAAGTTACATTGTAATCACAATTCCTCTTTCAAAGAGGAAATGTCCATATATGAGCCATTTGTCTATTTACAAATGTCCATTTGTAATTCCATCTGACCAAGTTACTTTTTAAAAAGTATTGAGTTAAAGAAAGTATATTTTAATAAAACTTAATAATAACTTAGTAAAAATGTTGTGCAATGTTTCACAGTTAACAGAAAAATGTGCTTTGGAAAGCACAAGATAGTTAAGTAGCACCAGTCAATAACTACTTAAGATAGCTGACCTTTGCCTGAGGTATAATCAAAATCATGACTGGTAGGAGAGGAACTGGATTTTAATCCTTTTTATTTCAGTGTATTCTAGATGCTTTCCGTCAAGTTGCTACAACCCCCTCAAAGTATATATTTATGCCACATTTCTGTATGTGTAATTAGCAGTGGTATATCTAAACTCTGTCAAGGACCTTGGAGTACTCATCTCTAATGATCTAAGTGCTAGAGCCCACTGTAACTACATAGCCAAAATGGCCTTAAGAGTTGTTAACATAATCCTGCATAGCTTTTTCTCCAGCAATATCACACTACTAACTAGAGCATACAAAACGTTTGCTAGACCAATACTTGAATACAATTCATCAGTCTGGAACCCGCATTATGTATCTGATATTAATAAAGTTGATAAAGTCCAGGAATATTTCACAACAAGAGTTCTCCACTCCTCTACTCGTTGCAGAATACCTTATGCCACCAGACTTGAAATTTTAGACCTAGACAACCTAGAACTACGCCGCCTTCGGTCTGATCTAAGTATAGTACATAAAATTATATATTGCAATGTCCTACCTGTCAATGAATACTTCAGTTAAACCATAACAATATAAGAGCATACAATAGATATAAGCTCAAGGTAAACCACACCAAACTTGATTGCAGGAAATACAACTTCAGCAACAGAGTGGTCAATGTCTGGAATACTCTACCTGTGGTTTCTTCCCCAAACCCCAAAAACTTTAACCTAGACTGTCTACTACTGACCTCACCCCTTTCCTAAGAGGTCTGTGGGGGCGGGGGCATAAGCACAACAACATGCCTACTGTCCCTGTCCTACTGTTTTTTATATATAAGTATCCATTTCATGTATTCATAACTATGTTTATACTTATACCTGTTAGCTTATATTCACTTGTCAAAATAGAAATAAATAAATAAAAATAAATATATAGCAGCTATTCATAAAGAAACTTCTCATAGAAGCCTTGCCTTTCTCCCTACATTCTTCCTATATTCCAAAAAAGAAAAGAAAAACCCCACGCAGGAGATCTTTTAAGTTCAAGTTAAATAGAAAAAAATTAATATCATATTCTACTTTTAAAAGAGAAAAAAGAACTAATGGATATGATGTGCTCACTTGTGGTCTTAAGTTGAGGACTACCTATATATGGAAGTGAATATAGCATATAATCAGTAATTATGTGCCACTATAAACTGTCTCAAAGCATACTAAAGGAAAGTATATTTAGGAAGCATTTTGTGTTTGATTGTTTATATGCTACTACTTTAGTGAGATTTGAGATTATAAAATTTTATTAATAAATAAAATTACCGCTTACTGTGGTTTAGAACAGCGGTCGCCAACTAGTGGGCTGCAGCTCACTGGTGGGCCACGAGAAAATGTTGATGGGCCACAGCATGCTGAGGCAGGGAGGCGGGGCAATCCTGCAGTCTCCTGTGTTGTGGCTGCTGCCTCCTGCCTCAGCACATCAAGGAGGCCGAGCAGCAGTGGGAAGAGCGCGGACCTCCTGAGCTGCAGGAAGCAGCTACCCTCAGGTGAAGATGTTGCAAGTGGGAGGCTCAACCCCCCTCTTCCTCCTCACCAGAAGTGCTCACATGCTCAGCAGGAAGGAGGCAGCTTGTTGGGGGCCAAAAGGGCAGTGAGTGCTTTGCATGTGAGCGCTTCTGTCAAGGAGGAAGAGAAGCTCCTGGGGGGCACAGGAGTTCATGCCCTCCCCTTGCAGGCCAGGAAATACCTGGGAAGAGCTCTGATGCTGCGATCTCCCACGCCTCTGTGCTCCGAAGCTTCTCTTCCTCCTTGCCAGAAGTACTCACATGCTCAGAGGAAAGGAAGAGGCTTGTCAGGGGCCAGAGGGATGGTAAGCACTTTGCACGTGAGTGCTTCTGTCGAAGAGGAAGAGAAGATTTGGAGGGGGGTCGAGCCTCCCACTTGAAACATCTTCCCTTGAGGGCATTGCTGGCAGCCACTCAACCTCCTTGATGCACGGAGGAAAGAGGCAGGAGGTGACACCAATTCAGAAGATCCTTTCCCCTCACCCCCACCCCCTCACAGGCCAGGCCTATGCATCAGCGTCAGTTTCCTTGTCCCTCTGCTGTCCGCACCAAGGCCCCAGCCATTGCTGCCCAGGGAAAACACAATAAAAGCTAGCAGATACACAGCTCTTGCTGGTGTGAAAGAGCTCAGATCGAGGAAGGCACAGGCAAGAGAAGACAGAAGCTGCCGCCTTTGAAAAGTGCTGCTTTCTGTTGCCTGTGCCTTCCGATCTTTGCTCTTTCACCCCAGCTAGAGCTGTTTCTGATTGCTTTCTTTTCCTGGGGGTGCGGGCAGCAGAGATGTCAGAGCTGCTCTCCCCCCTCAGCAAGCCAGGCCTAGAGGAACACAAAGAATTGCAGGTGAGTGCCAGAGAAAGGTATGTTGGAAATGCCAACACACGTTTCCGGCATGCTCTCCTCTGTCCCAAAGTAGGATTGACTGGTGGGAAGGGAGCAGGGAACAGGGTAGGAGGGAAGGAGAAGCCCAGCTGGTTTTACTTTGGCATGGAGAGGGTAGAGGCCAAATGCACAGACCAAAAGAGTGCCGAGGAAGACTTTTGCTAGTAACCAGCCTGTTTGTGCAGGTGAGAGCTCAAGCTTTTCTGGGCTCGACACCCCCACTTCGGGCTCCACACAGGGAGGGATCCTTCTCTGCTTGGAAGCAGCAATAGAAACCTGGAGCTTAGCCTCAGGGAGTCCTCTTCTTATGTGGAGGCCGAAGGGAGTGGGGGGTTTGCCTGTTTTTTAGGAGCCTGTTTTTGTTGGCACTTCAAGCCCGGCCCTCCTTCCCTACCCCAATTCCAGGCAGCCACACCTGGCAAAGAAAGGAGAGGTTTCCTCTGTCTTGGGGGAGATATGAGATGTCTCTGCTTTTCTTCTATTTGAAGGGGAGCTGGTTCCTTCCCGTCCAGATCTTCCCAGCCTCCAGGCACCATGTGGCTTCTTAAATCCTCCCTCTTTCCCCACCCCAAAGGATAAGAGAGGCCCCTCTTTTCCCTTTGCTCTGCCCCATGGTTATGATTAAGCATTTACAATTTTGTTATAATTAAATAAGCATTTATATATATGTGTGTTTTCTTAAGTTTTCACGGATATTTATATGTATGGTATTCAGATTAGTTTGGGTATTTTCCCACGTCATTATAGTTGTGCTTTTAAAGTTGTAGCAACGTTTCGGCAGAAACTCATCTGCCATCATCAGGCTTCTGTATTGTGTTCATCTGTGAGTCAGACTTTCACAGCCGTTTCAGTTTTAAATTTGGGGCTAGCCTACTGCTGTGCCAGAATGGTTTTTTCTTCATCCTGATTGGTTGGGAGTCTTGATCTGTGTTTACTGGTCTTGGAGCTTGCTGTGTTCTGCTTGATTGGTGTTTCTAATATCTTCTGTCTGTTTTGTAGCTTTTTTTGTCTTGATTGGCTGGCAACATTGTGTTTCCTGTATTGGAGACTTTTAGTGTGGCTTGGCTCCGAGTAAACAGACAGCTATCATTTATTAGGAAGCTAGGTTTCATCTGGGTGCCTGGTTGGGGTGTGTTTGAGCTGGAGGTATCAGTGGGGAGTTCAAATAATAACCAATAAACCAATAAACACAGACCAAGACTCCCAACCAATCAGGATAAAAAAAAAACACCATTCTAACACAGCAGTAGGCTAGCACCAAATTTAAAACAGAATTGGCTATGAAAGCCTGACTCACAGACGAACACAATACACAAGCCTGATGATGGCAGATGAGATTCTGCTGAAATGTCACTACAACTTTAAAAGCACAACTATAATGATGTGGGAAAATACCTGAACAGAGTTGAATACCATAGATAGATAGATAGATAGATAGATAGATAGATAGATAGAGCAGTAGAGGTAGAAGTAGAGATATATAGATATATATAATATACAGTATAATATCTATATATCTATCTATCTCTATCTCTATCTATCTATCTATCTATCCGAACACAATACAGAAGCCTATCTTTCTCTCTCTCTCTCTCTCTCTCTCTCTCTCTCTCTCTCTCTCTCTCTCTCTCTCT
>NW_020769326.1:12727293-12752322 GCF_900518735.1 Pseudonaja textilis
CTAGAAACAGGAAGTCATTGGATTTCTTGCTTTCTAGCTAATCTAAAAGCAGAGCTGAAAGTTCCTTAGGACTAAAGCTTCTATTTTTTAGTGCAGAGTCAGGTAGCAGATTGCAGAATGGTAGATCTCTAAGTGAATCTGTGATTCTGGAAGCAACTCAATCTGCCTGCCTGCTTTGCCTGATTTGAGTAAAAGTTGCTCTTTTTTTATAAAAATTAATATTTACATAAATATTTACAATATTTACATACAAGCCATGCCCACCCAGTCACATGCCCACCAAGCCACACCCTCAAATTAGGCCACACTCACAGAACTGGTTGTTAAGAAATTTGAATCCTATTCTTGCCTTGGAGAATAAACTACTTCTTTTTTTTTTTGGTAAATTTTATTTGAGTTTTCACAGAGAGAAAAAAAATACAAATAAAACATCTTTTTTGAAAGTAGCATAATCCCAGGTTACATTTCTTCGTACAGACACAAATTCAGGTTCATGCTCATTTTTTATATTCTATTCCATATCTTATTACTATTTTACATTTTCTGCCTAGCTTCTCCCCTCTTTTAATTTTCTCAATTTTATTTTAATTATCTCATCTCAATTCAAATCATTGTATTTATATTTTTTGTCTGTCCTGTTTCAATTATCTATTATCTTTTCTCATTAAACAAAATTTCTCCTGTAGTTACTGATTGGAGTTTGACGCCTTTATATCTTTTCCCTAAAGTTGTAACATTCAATATAATACATAACTTCCATTTGGATTTTGCTTGGTACATTCTTAAAATACACACTGTATTCTTAAAAAAAAATATTATAAATGTATATAATTAAAACAACATTCCATTCCCATTCAATTCTATCATTTAACATTACCTTTCAATTAAATATCATACTTCTATGGGAACAATTATAAGCTTTCCATAGTTAATTCCCCCCCCTTCACTTATATTTTATAAAACATTAACTAATTAAAATGTTCCCATTCCTTCCTAATTCAATTTTCTCATTTATTTTATTTCATTTATTTTATTCACAAACATTTCACTAAATTACACTAACTGTTTTATCCCACATTTTAATCATACGTTGTTTCCAATTTTCTAATTTCTATTACTAATATAACAATACAATCTTATGTACCTTTACAGAATCCCTTTTTCAGTTAGATTTTCACCCATTATCTCTAAATAGGTCCTGTTTCTCTATATCTTGCTCCAGTCCTTTGTAACATCTTTTCCTTTCCTTCTTCCCTCTCTTCTTCTCTCTCCCCTTTTTACCCCCTTGTCTCTCTACCTCTATTTCGCTCTTCTGTATTCCCCTCTTCTGTTGCTTTCCAGTATTATACTTATTTTTCGAATTATTTTTCTTTTCTTTGGCTGTTTTTTTAAGTCTTAAATTCTCCATTCTCTTTCCTCCCTTTCCTTTTTCTTCCCCACATAAAATTGCTTGTTCATTAAAGATGGCTTCTTCTTTGTCCCAGTCTTCTTGTTTTGCAGTCTTTTCTTGTTGTTTCTCATAGTTCCAAATCTTCATTTCTAAGAATTGAAAAACGAAGCCAAAAGAACCCTTCCCTTCTTGTGCATCTTCTTTGTACTTAAGTTCCATTTTCAATTCATCCAGAAGTGGTGCCATTGTATAAATTTTTAAACAACCACCCAATTGATTTTAGTTATTCAAATATAATAACCAAGAATCCAAAGATCACTAAATAATCCAAATACATGCAAGTTGTTCCTTTTTTGCTCTTTTTTTTCACTTTCTCTTCCCGGGGTTACTATTTAGTTGCCAAGTTTCAGTTAAAATGTATCTTTTAGAAATCTTGTTGAAGTTTTACTTTAGATTCTTTTTCATTCCAGGCAGTCTCCTCCCTCTTCTAGATCCTGCCATTATTCCTTTTCTCTCCCTTCCTGCTTATGAAAAAGAAAATTTTTAATGTCCAGAAATCTTTATTATCCCTTTGGCATTTTGTTTTATTTTCAGCTTAATTGCCTATTGATGTCAAAGTGGATTTTTCCGATTTCTTATTTAAGTCTCTTAGTTGTCAGTATAGGGAAGGAGAGAGAAGAAAAAAAAAAGCCAAACCTTCCCCTTTTCACTTTCCTTCGCTGCTTCCGACTCTTTGGGAGCGATGTTATTTTTTTGTAAGTTTAAATTCCAGGGTACCCGAGTTGTTGCTTTTACAATTTAACCCAGTCAGCCAAAACTTTCACTTCTTATCTTCCTCCTGCACATTCTTTTCCGGTTGAGTTCTTCTTGGCCATTTCTGAACACCACTACAACCACCTTCAGGAAAGGGAGTAGTGGCCAGCTGAGGAGGAGAAATGCAGCTTTCCTCAACCCTGCTGGCAGTCTCCCCCCTCTTCACCACCTCTACGGGGTGGCTTAGCCCTGAAACCAGCTGGCTCGGGGTGCTCCAGCGGCAAGCCCAGACCGAAACTGCGCACAATCGTGGATTTCTGTCTCTCGCCGAAGCCCTTCAAACCGGAAATTTCAAAAATAAACTACTTCTATTGATGGGCATCTTAAATTTCTATGCCCTTCTCTGGTTCTTTTCTTTTCTCCTTCCACACACAATAATACACAAAATACAGCACTATGTTATCAAAGTTATGCCAATTTTTTTCAGTTCAAAATATTTCAAATTAGCAGTAACTATCCTTAATTCAAAATTGTTTAGTGTAATCATTTATCAAAATAACCCCATTTTTACTTTAAAATATTTGTAATGGCAAGAAAAAGTCTTTTCAACTAGTTAAAATATATATTTTAAGCTGCTTTGAGCTTTCAAGCTTTTTTTAGTGTCTTTTTACTCATCCTTAAAACTGAGTTTGAAACTCCTGCACAGCTAGGCCAATTCTTTTTAAAATTACTTGCTAACTGGATGCTAAATTTTGTGCACTCTTGGTATGAGCTTGAAGAATGCAAGAAGACCCCCTTTCTGAGGGAGATGGGTGGCTTAGAAATATGAAATGCAAATTAAAAATAAAATATTCTTAACGTTTTGAGGTTAGTTAAATGAATAATATTTTTTCAAACTTGAGGAATATGAAAGCGTTCTCCATAACACTCATAATGCTGCTGAGAAACATTGTTTTTTCTTCCTATGTTTGGAGACAGAAGGATTAGACATGACTGATCATATTTCATGGCTGGCTTAGTTTAAAGCAAATATTTTTCATTTTTTTCTTATGGAGAAATGACCAGAATGCAGGGGGTCAATTTAAAGCCCAACCTTTTGGCTTTTCTGCATCCCACTGAGTGAAAAGAAATTGTCCTGTATATATCAAATATACAATATAGTTAATGTATATAAATCACTAATAATGTTAAATGTTTATGTTCTTGTGGAGTTTACATTAGTTGCTGTCCAGGGCTGCATATGGCCTGCAAAATGGGTTGGGCATACCTGATTTAAAGGCTACCAAATAGTTCCATGGTTGGCTTTGTAAGGATAACTTAGGAACCCTTCCTCTATGATCTATCTCCACTAAAGTTAATGAAAATTGAAAGTGAGTTAAAATATAAAATAAGATGTATAATTTGCCTGGGATATTCACAAAAAAACCAAATTATTACTCATTTGCTAGCAATAATTATTTTTTAATTTCATATGCAAGCATACATTAGATTTAATTGCAAGAATCTCAGGGCTGTACATCTTTAAGAATTAAAGAATTTAATTAAGCATATTGATAATACTTGTTGGGATGTTATGATTAACTATGTAATATGCAATACATTAAATATAAATTTTACATATCTAAAAGCAGGTAATCCTAGTAAAATCGTTATTTTATAGCAGAATTTGATTCAGGGAACACATTTAAATTCCATTTTTTCATCATAATTTGAATTTGTAACATTATATTCATCATTCCATACATGAAAAAGTTATTATTCATATTATTTTTAGGAACTAAGATAAACTGACATAACTCCTTCCTAATAGTATATATGGGAAAAACTTCTAGCAAGTTGTTTAGTCTAGCTATAAAAGTGGCCCAGACTCCTGAATCCAGAATGTTGATAAAATCTGGTTACTCCCTAAATGATATTATCCTTCTCCTCTTTGCTATATTCCAACTGAATGTGAGAATGTGATCAAATTTACATGATTGTATGACATACTAATTTCTTATGAAGTTGCATGCATTGAAAAGAAGTTTTTAAAATAATCAGCATAAACTAATAACTCTCTCTGTAAAAGTCATTTAAACATAATGTGTAATTGTTTTGACAGTTCCTTCAGGCAAACTATACGAATTACAAGATTAAAAAAAAAAAGATTACATTTCTCAGAAGAATCTGAATTTTACTTGGAGTGATCTTTTTAAAAATGTACTGGAACTTCATTATATGTGAATAAAGTTTAATTTTAATTAATTATATTTTAATTAATTTTAATTAATATAGGTCTTCCACATTTTCACACACATGTTCAATATCCAGGGTTGATGTAGTTGAATTTCTAGCTTAGGCTTCCCAAGCAGGTAAAGACAGGGGGGAAAAAAGAAGAGAAAATGCAGGGGTAGGGAAAAAGGAAATAATGAAATGCCGGGTTAAATTAAACTTTAGCTTTGTTTAACTAAAGAAATTGAACTGAAAGCTAATTAGAAAATATTTATAGCTTTAGATAATATATTCAAACTGTATTCACTGGAATTTATAGCTTAGATAGACGAATAGGACTCTTTTTTGTTTCTTTTACTGTTTGTATTTTTACTATATTTGTTGCCTTTCTGGCTATCTTAATACAAGTATTAAACACCAATACAGTTTTTCTTTGTATTATTAGTCTCAGCATAAGTCCTACCTCTTCTTCCTTCAGTAATTTCTCACGTAAGGCAGCATGGGTGAGTGGCTTTTTGTGCTCGGAGGATGCCATGGAGCAATCAGTATATGATCCCTCTGTTTTTCTTCTCCTGACTGATGTAGATTGTTTCTGTAGTTGCTATGACAGAGAGCTTGCAGAACTGTCAAAGAGAAGTACCCTCATTGGCTGTTGCTGCTTGCTTAAGGAAGGGACCTCTCCCTCCCCCCCTCCCTCCCTCTTTTTCTCTCCCTCCTTAAGGAGAAGAGAATTCTACAGGAAAATTGTTTATGTTATGTGCATAATATAATATCTAAATTTTATTTATGTTCTCTGCCACAGGAAAACTGTAACTGTAGATCAGTTTTATTTCTTTTTTAAAACTCTTATTCAAAGCTAACAAAACCTGAAGTAGTGTTTCAAAATCAGAAGTTTAATAAATTTATTTATTTACTCAAATTCTATATTTGCCCATCACAATTCTATCGAATCTGGATTTTAATTTATGGTTACACCAATTTCTGATTTCTAATAGAAATTACAAAACTACATTATATTTACTAAGATGAAATCCAAACTATGCCATCAACCCTGAGTTTGCTATATGTAAACTTCCTGCTAAACTAGAGTTATAGTGTTGAAATGATAAAACTCTGTCACTAAGACAATACTCAGTGATATTTCTTCCTAAGATATGTTTTCATTTTATTAATATACTTGCAAGAAGTTCCAGGATATTCTTTTGAACTTCCTATTTACCTCTATATGTTATCTTTCATGACTATTCTTATAATTTTACTTTACACAGGAAAACCTGTGATTTATCTGATCTTCTTAAAAACATCTCCCATTTTCTTTTTCTTGCTATTTTGTTCTATCCATCAGGCATTCCTGATCTATATTTTTCCCTAGAATTTTGCATTATTCTCTTCAGTCATTCATCTTTCTTATTGCCCAAGATATTAATATGTCCTTTTACTCTGTCTGTTATAATGTTTTGTTCTGAAAACCATTTTATTTTTCTTGTTTCAGTTTTGATGGGGCCCTTTATCATTTTCTAAATCATCTCAGTTCACTGTTTAATTTTTAAAAATGAATATTTGCCACCAATAATTTATGATGTGCTTCACAATCTGCATTTGGAAGTTACTTGGTTGACTGAATTATACTCCTCTATTCCATTTTCTATTTTGTAGCCAATTTGGTTTCAGTGGGTTGTTTTTTTTAATATATTTTTATTTTTACAACAAAAACAACAAATAAAAAACATCTTTCAGTTATACATTGTACCATCTGTGTACGTGTATCTTGTGCACATAGAAATATTTATATACATTTCTCACTGAATTTACATTCATATGATATTCTAGTCAACATTATACATCATATTTTATCATTATTACAATATCATTAGGTTTTTTATTACAATTACCATCTATCTTTAATAGCAAATCCAACTCTTATGTTCATGTCATGACTTATTCAAAATAATCATTTGCAATATGTCATTATTACTATATCCTTTAAATTTTTACTCTATGTTAGGAATGATAGTCACCTAACTGTTGAAACCATGATAGTCATTTAATACTGTTGTATCTTTAAGAGAATGTTGTAATTGTGATTGGGTAAGGTTCCTCCGATGGCCATAAGATGAAGCCAGAAACCTGGTTTTGTTCTCTTCTTTCATTTCCTTGTTGCCTTTTGCCTGATCGTCATTCTGCTTGGATTTCTGTGAGTCTTATAACTGCTAGCAAACTCCGTTTACTGAACTTTGTTTATGATACTGGACTTCATTTTGGGATTATCCCTGGACTGATTGTATTGAATACTACCTGCTTTAACCGTGTATGATTTGGAATGTTTGTTGGACTTTGTTTACTTGTTTACTGGAAGTAAAACCTACATTTTACTATTCAGTGTATCTGTGTGTTGGTTGTGTGTTATTCAACACCACTCTCACTACTTTTCCTTGAGTGCACTCGTTCTCCTAACGGGGAATACCTCAACACTCTACTTTCTAACCATCCATAAAATAAATCATAAATCTTATAATACTCCTTCTCTTTTTGCTCTCTAATTGCCAGAATTAACCTACTCATCTCTGCACATTCCATTATTTTCTTAATCACTTCCTCCTCCATCAGAATTTTTTCATTTTTCCAATTTTGAACAAATACAATTCTAGATGCTGCTAATACATGAATAATCAAATATGTTATTTCTTTACTATAGTTTTCAGATAAATCCCCAGTAAGAATATCTCAGGCTTTAAATCTATATGTTGTTTTATCATTTTTTCCAACCATGTGTGTATTTTAGTCCAATATCTTTTAGCTTCTGCACAAGTCCACCACATATAGTAATATGATCCAGGTATCTGGTAACACTTCCAACATTTTGCTGATTTGTCCTTATGATTTATATTGACTGTTTCCTAGTATGATTTGATTGCTTATTGTACCCTGTGACTATCATTAAGTGTCGTACCTTATGATTCTCAACTCTTGATGAATGTATCTTTTCCTTTATGTATACTGAGAGTATTTACACCAAGACAAATTCTTGTGTGTCCAATCACACTTGGCCAATAAAGTATTCTATTCTTTTTAAACATCTTTGCCAATCTTGCCGGAAGAAGGTGCCACCTGTAAAACATCTTATATTCTCTTTATAGGCTTTTGATATTGTTAATTTATAATTTCTATTCCATAATTTCTGCCATTTATCCAAATCTATCCCATATCCAAAAATTTCCTCCCAAGCAACCATCATTTCTTTAACTTGTTCTTCTTCTAATTTCACTCCTAATAAATAGCCATACATTTTTTAAATCATTTTCTCTTCAGTACCTGTTAAAATTTTATCTAATTCTGTCAATTCTTCATAAAACCCATCCGTCTTAACATCTTTCTCATATCTAGAGTGTATTTGCATATATGAATACCAATTCATATTCATCCCTTGTTCATCTAATTCTTGCTTTGTTTTGAGTTCACCCTTTTCATTTAAAATATATCTAACAATGTATTCCATTTTAAAAACATTTGGATATACAAGTGCCTAACCAGACTGGTATTTTCAAATAATGTTCCTCCCTTATTTTCTCCTATGTTGACAATAATGCATCTCATACATAATGTTGTCAAAAGTAACCATGTGCCTTACTTTCCTTATACCATAAAAAAGCATGCCACTCCAATTGCAGATCATGTCCTTCCAATATTAACAGCCTAGTATTTCTTAAAACAATCTATTCTTTCATCCACATCAATACTATGGCCTGATAATATAATTCCCAATTGGGTAGTCCAAAACCTCCTCTCATTCTAGTATCTTGTAGCAATTTTAATTTAATCCTTTTTCCCCTGCCATATATATTTCAACATCATTTTATTCAAGTCCTCAAAATACTCTTTCCCCACTTTATTGGGATTTTCTGAAATAGATATATTCTTGGTAATATATTCATTTTGATTGTCGATATTCTTCCTATCAAAGATTGTTGTAGATTTTTCTTTTTTTTTAAAGTATGTCACAATCTGTTGTTTTAGTCTATAATAATTATCCTCCTTAAGTGTTTATATTCTTCATTCTTTATCTTCATTCCCTTCATTTCCTTATTTTTTCTAATGTTTCTATTTAACCCTTCCAAAGTCACTACAAACAGCAATGGTGACAGGGGATATTTATTTTTATTTTATTTGGTTTGTCAATTGCTTACAAGATAATAGGTATAAGTAAAAACATAGTTATGAATACATGGATACATATAAGAAAAATAGAAGAAACAATAGGACAGGGACAGTAGGCATGTTGGTGCGCTTATGCACGGCCCCTGCAGACCTCTTAGGAAAGGGGTGAGGTCAATAGTAGACAGTCTGAGGTCAAAGTTTTTGGGGTTTGTGGAAGAAACCACAGAGTCAGGTAGAGTATTACAGACATTGACCATTCTGTTGCTGAAGTCGTATTTCCTGCAGTCAAGTTTGGTGTGGTTTACCTTGAGTTTATATCTATTATGTGCTCTTATATTGTTGTGGTTTAACTGAAGTATTCATTGACAGGTAGGACATTGCAATATATAATTTTATGTACTATACTTAGATCGGACCAAAGGCGGCGTAGTTCTAGGTTGTCTAGGTCTAAAATTTCAAGTCTAGTGGCATAAGGTATTCTGCAATGAGTAGAGGAGTGGAGAACTCTTCTTGTGAAATATTTCTGGACTTTCTCAACTGTGTTAATATCAGATACGTAATGTGGGTTCCAGACTGATGAGCTGTATTCGAGTACTGGTTTAGCAAATGTTTTGTATGCTCTAGTTAGTAGTGTAGTATTACCAGAGAAAAAGCTACATAAGATTAGGTTAACAACTCTTAATCCCTTTTTGGCTATGTAGTTACAGTGGGCTCTAGCACTTAGATCATTAGAGATGAGTACTCCAAGATCCTTGACAGAGTTTGGATCATCAACAAGGTCTTGACTATTCAACCTGTATTTTATTTTCTGATTTTTTTTGCCAATATATAAGACAGAGCATTTATTTGTTGAGATTTGAAGTTGCCATTTGTTTGACTATTCTGATACATGGTTGAGGTCTTTTTGAAGGGTAGCAGTATTGTCTGTGGTGTTGAATAGCTTTACATCATCATCAAAGAGAACGCAGTTGCTCTTAATATGATCACAGAGATCGTTTATGTAGAGTATGAAGAGAATTGGTCCAAGAACACCGCCTTGGGGGACACCACTATTGACAGGTACAGAATTTGATAGGGTACTCCCAATTTTGACCATTTGTTATTTATTTGACAGGAATGCTTCTACCCAGTTATGCAGGTGTCCAGATCCTTTTTTAATGTTAATATTCCCAGTCAAGTCTCTATTTATCATTACTTTTGCTGATTGTTTCTAATATATTGCCTCAATCATTTTAATAAACCTTTCCCCAATACCCATCTCTTCCATTTGCATCAACATAAATTGCCAATTTACATTATC
Organism: Pseudonaja textilis; assembly: GCF_900518735.1. The sequence goes on from NW_020769326.1 coordinate 12,737,103, forward strand.
AAACACTTTCTGTGCATCCAAAAATACTAATGCCATTTGCTTCTCTGGATGTGCTTCATAATATTCCAGTGTGTTCAATATTATCCTCATATTATCTTTTATTTGTCTCTTGGGCAAGAAACCATTTTGATCTGTATGTATAAAATGATTTAAATATCTTTTTAGTCTTTCTGCCATAATTGAGGCAAATCTTTTATAGTCTGCAGTCAGCAGACATATTGGTCTATAGTTTTTTTATCTGTTGTAAATCCGAGTTTTCTTTTGGTATAAGAGCAATATATGCCTCCATCCATGAATTGGGTATTTTTGCCTTTGTCAATACCTCATTCATTACCTCTAACATCAAAAAATTGTATCAAAAAATTCTTGTAATGTCTTATATAGTTCTGCTGGTAGTCCATCAGGGCCAGGAACTTTCCAGTGTTTTGCCTATTTATCATCTCTGTCAATTCCATCATTGTTATTTTCCCTTCTAACATTGACTTAATTTCATCTGTTATTTTAGGTAATTCTGAATCTTGCAAATATTGTTTAACTTTTTCTTCTTCAATTATCTCTTGATCATATAATTTCTCATAGTACATTTGTACTATTTCTTTCTTTTCTTCATTCTCATAACAAACAGTTCCATTTTCATCTATTAGTTGCAGTATCCTTTTTTGCTCCCTCTCCTTTTTCAATTTATATGCTAGCCATCTTCCTGGTTTATTTGCATTTTCAAAGAAATTCTGTTTAGCTCTCCTAATTTTTTGTGCCACTTCTTCGTTTTCTATTATCCCCAACTTGTGCTTGACTATTTCCATTAGTCTTTTAAGTTTCTTTTGTTACGGATATCTTTGTAGTTCTTTCTCTAATTTCTTATAATCCTCTTCTAGTATCTGCTGTGCTTGTGTTTTTTAATATTCCTTCTTGTATAAGTTATAATCAGTCCTCTGATATAAGCCTTCATAGAATTCCATACATTCTGTAGTGAAGTTTCCTCTTTTTTATTTTCTTTAAAGAAGAAAGCCATTTTTTTTTCTATATTTTTTAGGAATTTTTGTTCCTTCAAGATTGAAATATTCAAAGTTCATCCTGGTCTTTTCTTTTGTCTCTTCCATTTGACTCATATAGGATTGTGGTCTGTCTGAGTACTTGTTTCGGTGTTTATTTCTTGTACATTTGAGATCAATTCTGTTGACATCCAAATCGTATTACTTCCTGATCATGGTAAATGCCTATTTGAATAAAATGTATATTGTCTATTCTTGGTATTCAGTTGTCTCCAAACATCTTGAATACTTAGTTCCTCTGCCATCTTGAAAAAAGATTTCAGTAGTGTCTTTCTGTTTTTTTTATTATCTGTGTTTTGTAGTCCCCTTTGTATCCACTATCGCATTAAAGTCTCCTAGAATACATATATTGTCATATTCCAGTTCTATTATTTTCTTGTGTAGTTTTTCTATAAAACAACTCTTGCTTATCATTTGGTGCATACAGCTGAAACTTGAAAAATTAGAATATCGTGCAAAAGTTCATTTATTTCAGTAATGCAACTTAAAAGGTGAAACTAATATATGAGATAGACTCATTACATGCAAACCAAGATAGTTCAAGCCATGATTTGTCATAATTGTGATGATTATGGCTTACAGCTCATTAAAGCCTCAAATCTACAATCTCAGAAAATTAGAATATTACATGCAATCAATAAAACAAGGATTGTACATAGAACAATATCGGACCTCTGAAAAGTATAAGCATGCATATGTACTCAGTACTTGGTGTGGGCCCCTTTTGCAGCAATTATTGCCTCAATGTGCCGTGGCATGGAAGCTATCAGCCTGTGGCACTGCTGAGGTGTTATGGAAGACCAGGATACTTCAATAGCGGCCTTCAGCTCTTCTGCATTGTTCGGTCTCATGTCTCTCATCTTTCTCTTGGCAATGCCCCATAGATTCTCTATGGGGTACAGGTCACGCAAGTTTGCTGGCCAATCAAGCACAGTAATCCCACAGTCATTGAACCAGGTTTTGGTGCTTTTGCAATGTGGGCAGGTGCCAAGTCCTGCTGGAAAATGAAGTCAGCATCCCCATAAAGTTCATTTGCGGAAGGAAGCATGAAGTGCTCCAAAATCTCCTGGTAGACGACTGTGTTGACCCTGGACTTAATGAAGCATGATGGACCAACACCAGCAGATGACATGGCTCCTCAAATCAACACAGACTGTGGAAACTTCATACTGGACTTCAAGCATCTTGCAGTGTGTGCCTTTCCATTCTTCCTCCAGACTCTGGGTCCTTGGTTTCCAAAGGAGATGCAAAAGTTGCTCTCATCAGAAAAGAGGACTTTGGACCACTGAGCAACAGACCAGTTCTGTTTTTCTTTAGCCCAGGTAAGACGCTTCTGACGTTGTTTGTTGTTCAGGAGCAGCTTGACAAGAGGAATATGACATTTGAAGTCCATGTCCAGGATCCGTCTGTGTGTGGTGGCTCTTGATGTACTGACTCCAGCTTCAGTCCACTCCTTGTGAAAGTCCCCAACACTTTTGAATGGCCTTTTCCTGACAATCCTCACCAGGTTGCGGTCATCCCTGCTGCTTGTGCACCTTTTTCTTCCACACTTTTCCCTTCCACATAACTTTCTATTAATGTGCTTTGATACAGCACTTTGGGAACATCCAACTTCTTTTGCAATTACCTTTTGAGGCTTTCCCTCCTTATGGAGGGTGTCAGTGATGGTTTTCTATACAACTATCAGGTCATCAGTCTTTCCCATGATTGTAATTCCTACTGAACCAGACTGATAGACCATTTAAAGGCTCAGGAACCCTTTGCAAGTATTATGGCTTAATTAGCTGATTAAAGTGGGACACTTTGAGCCTAGAATATTGAACCTTTTCACAATATTCTAAGTTTCTGAGATTGTTGATTTGGGATTTTCATGAGCTGAAAGCCATAATCATCTCAATTATGACACATCACCACTTGAACTATCTTGCTTTGCATGTAATGAGTCTATCTCATATATTAGTTTCACCTTTTAAGTTGCATTACTGAAATAAATGAACTTTTGCAAGATATTCTAATTTTTTGAGTTTCATCTGTATATTGCAATTAAAAGTATCTTCTGATTATTGTCTATTATTCCCGTCATCAATATCCTCCCTTCTTCATTTGTAAAGATTAATTTAGCTTTTATTGTATTCTTAATATACAGTATAAGACTACTCCTCTTTTATTTTGTTGCACCAATGATGCATACAAATTACCAAGTCTTGGATAGTCCAATATTTGTACATGCTGTTTTTTAATATGTATTTCTTGTAAGCATATTATATCTAATATTTGTACATGCTGTTTTTTAATATGTACTTCTTGTAAGCATATTATATCTAATTTTATTTTTTCTAATTTGTGAAATGTCTTTTTCCTTTTGATTGCCAAATTCAGTCCACTTATGTTTATAGACATTAATTTCTTCTCTTCTGCCATTATTTAAACTTTATATTTAGGATTTATGGCTCTTGTTGTCCTTTGTTTTCTTAGCTCTTTTGGTTCCACCCTTCCACTAATTGCTCCTTCTTCTCTTTTTCCTTCTTCTCTTTTTTTCTTTATCCCTTTCTTCAACCATCTCCTCTCAAAGTTTAATTATTTCTCCAACTTTTATTCTCTCTTCTTCTTTTCCTCTGAAGTATTAATCATAAAATTGCTCTGCTTTTTCTGTTGAGTCCAATCTATGTCTTTGTACTTGCCAGATGAACATCAAAACTTATGGAATTAGCTATCTATAATTCACTCCTTTCTTAATTAGAATCTTTGTCAAGAATTAGTATTCTCTTCTCACGTCTCTCACTCTTCTTGGTACTTGTTTTAAGACTGTGATCACTTCCCTTTATATTTCAATGGGTCATCCCTTGCTTTCTGTAATATTTCTGTTTTAATTGCCTTCTTAATTAATCTCATGTGTACTTCTCTAGGTAACTTATTTCTCATTGCATATCTGGTGTACACTTGGAATACTTCATCAATTCTAACCATCATTCTTTCTTTTGGTATTTCCATAGCTTCTGCTAATATTTCTGTCATTATCTCTGCATTTCTGTCATTATCTCTGGATTTTCTCCTTTTTCTTCCTCCACATTTTGGAATCTTAGATAAAAATCATCTGGATTCATCTCTAACAAAATCATTGTCTTTCCTTTGTCTTTTTGTGCCTTAGCCACTCTACTCACCACAGCTGCCCATGAAGTAAGGCACTCAGCTGAAAGGCTGCCTCAGAGTGGACATGGCCAGGTTCAGTTGTCTTTTGGGCCTGTCTCTCACCATCCTTCCCTACTTGGCTGTTTTGGAAAGGGCCAGACAACAGGTAGTGTCAAATAAGGACAGGCCATGGCAGCTACCTTCCAAACAGCTTCAACTGTGAAGGGAAGTAGGAAAAGTTCAGCCAAGTCATCTCCTCCTTCTTGGCCTGAAACATACGCACAGAGCAAACACACACATCTCATGGCACTGGAGAGACTCGCCCACATGCTGTCTCCTCACAGAAGGTCCTAGAGTGCATCATGAAATTCAGCCTCTTGGCACTCTGGGGTGTGGGCAAGTCCCTCTGGCACCATGAGATGTGTGCATGTTTCTCTGTGTATATGTTTAAGGCCAAGAAGGAGGAGACGACTTCCTGACATCCGACCCTGTGCAAAGGCAGCCACCTAAAAAAACGGTTTGACTCTCCCAGTCCTAGTCACTCCACAAGCTAAAGCCAGGTAGTGGGGGGAGTGGGGGGATGAAGAAAGTGGTGGTCATGGATGAAAAAGCAGGGAGAGTGAGTAAGCAGTCTCTGAAGGAGGGGAATGGGGCAGAGGTAAGTGAGATGATCCAGAGAAGAGTGAGACTGGTGAAAACATGTGGAAGCAAGCAGGGTGGTGAGCAGTGTATCCTTCAGAAAGGCAGGATGCATGGGTGCATGGCCTGAACACCGTGGCTTGTTTTGTAGGTTCTGGAGCTTAGCAGGATCTTCTGTTTTAGAAATTAGTTGCGCCCCATGCCCTGAAGCAAATTTTTCTTTGAAACCAAGCACTGCTTCATCTCTCCAATTGGCCTTTGTATTCCCTACCATGGGCAGCCCCCCGCTGCCTTTTGCTGGTCCAAGCTAAGGAACTCACTCTGCTGGTTTTCTGTCCTTCCCTCCTCCTGCTCATTTAAATTTCTCATCTTTCCCCAGGCTCTAGACTCAATTTAGTGAGCAAAGCAGATGTGTGAGGTGGGGAGGGAAGAGCGGGGGGGGTGTTGGCTTGGGATTGAATCTTGGCCATCACATTGGAAGTTCCATTAAAAGTCCTTTTTAAAAAGTGTGGCTATCCCCTTCACACGGGATCGCCTGGCAGTGAGGAGGAAGAAGGAGAAGGGGGCATCTGCTAGAGAGAGGGGAGTACTTCTGGAACAAGAGGAGCCAGGAAGTGAGAAGGCAATGAAACTTGCAAGAGCAGAGGCAGGAGAGCAAAGCAATTGAGTGAGTGGTCTGCTAGCTGGGTGGCCTTATTGTTCTCCCTCGCTCCCAAGGGAGCCAGGTAGCACCTAGTTCCTTGCGTGAGAAGCAACCGAAGGATCTTCTTGCCATGAGTGCCATCCTCGTTCTGATTCCCCACCTTCCTCTAGTGGCCCTCAGTCAAGGGTAGCTGCCCCACCAACTGAGGAGAGAAGCGGACTAGCTTAGGCAACACCAACACAACCTTGCACCCAAAATCTTTCATCTTGAAATGTTTCTTACAAGTCATCTCAAAGGGATGAGTGAAGTAGGCTCCTTAAACAAAAAATTATCATTAAGGGTAGTCCTCAACTTACGGCCACAACTGAGCCAAAATTTCCATTGCTAAGCAAGATTTAAGTGAGTTTTGTTATTTTAATTGCCACTATTAAGTGATGTTCAGTAATAGCTAATAAATAGAGATTGTATCTTGTTGAGGTCTTTGAGGCAAGTGGCCAGGAGGCATAACTGCTACATAATATGACCTTAAATGCGTGGTGAGTGATGTTCAGCTGATTACACCCACCCAGTCACATGACCATCAACCATGCCTACTCAGCTGGTCATTAGGGCAGAGAACAGGTTGTTAAATTATTTGAATCCCTCTACTGCAGAAGAGCTTATATTCACTCATAGCCACTGACCCTTATATACTACTATTGTATTATAGCCATTACATAATGATGATAACTTTTCCACTATATTAACACTCTATTCCTTTGAATGACTCATGTCCAGACACCTAACAGGTTTTTTGAACTACTTATTCTAAGAATATCTATTTAATGTTATTCATTTCTTGCTTGGACAATTTTAAATCTTCCTTGGTTTGTGGTTTTCATCTTATTTCACTTTGTTTAAATACTTTATGTGTAACTGTTCATTTATTTTTTAAGACTTTTACCATTTTTAAACATTTATATGTTATTTTACATGGCTGAAGGCCACTCATACAGAAATAAATGGCTTTAAATTAATATCTGAGATCTGTAACTCAGGTATTGTAAGCATAGCAAGAATTTTTGCTTCATAAATAATTGCATGTTACTCAGTATTACAGCTGGCCCTCAAGGTGAAAGAAAAACTTTAAAAACCGAAGCAACAAACAAATATTTTGCAGAACCTTGCTGATATTTTCTGAGTATTTAAGACTAGATGCACTTTCTTTAAATTGATTTTAGTGGTGTGACTTTGGCATAACTCCATTCTTTAATATTAATGTGCAGGAGAACTTTAAACTGTGAATTGAGTGATAGTTTCACAGAGAATCGTCACATCCTAACCAAAGCTTATTAGAACCTCCTGAATTCAATGTGGTTCCCTCCAGTTTTTATTTATTTAATAAGACTATATCCAAATACTTTTTTCATGAAACAAGAATGTTTTACAGGTGTAGCAGTAGTTTCTTCTTTATTTTAAAATCACTAGAAAGCAGAACTATTGTCATTTGATTACAAACACATGAACCCTTGGTTCATCTTGTGTGTGTTTTGAATTGTAAGTCAGCTACAATTTCAATTCCCCTTCTTGCAAAGTGGACTTTGAAAAAACACTTATGTATATTGAAAGACTACTCTAAATGAAGACCAAGAGAAAGAGAGCGAAAAGAGGAATGGGATAGTTAAAATAGGGGTTTATCATTTATATATTTATAAAGAATGTTTGTATTATTTGTATAACTTTTTAATATTTACAAAATCCTATTAAGTGGTTAATAAATAAGGCATTGTAGAACAGATAATAGAAAAAAGGGGAAACTATGTACATTAGAGAGTTTGTTTTAAATTACAAATACTATGTAGCCCTTGTTTCAATTTGTAATTTTATTATGTGCATATTTAAATGGAAAATATAAATAAACCAAAATGGTTTCTGTTAATACAGAATAAAATAACCTGAGAAAAGCTGAACAGGTTTTTCTTGTTGAGGCAATGCTGCAAAACTAGGTTCTACTGCAGTTAGGAGATTTGATTTCTAACAGATGGATTATTTTCCACTGGGAAGTTCTTCCTCGCTGAGTCCTATTGAAATAAACAGGATCTGGGTTACTGTTAATTTGGAGTTGAATCTTAGGCCAATCAATTATGATCTGTTTCTTAATTGCAACTTAATTGCAACTAAAGATCTTTAAACTTTTGTAAATAATTCATGTATTAGAAAAAGGTTGCTGAACACATGAGGTCATATTATGTAGCATTTAATTTGTTATCTTAAAACTACTCCGGGGGATTTTATAGAATAGAATAGAATAGAATAGAATAGAATAGAATAGAATAGAATTCTTTTATTGGCCAAGTGTGATTGGACACACAAGGAATTTGTCTTGGTGCAAATGCTCTCTGTATACATAAAAGAAAAGATACATTCGCTGAGAGTCAAGAATCATAAGGTACAATGCTTAATGATAGTCATAGGGTACAATAAGCAGTATAATCATACCAGGAAACAGTCCATATAAATCATAAGGATACAAGCGAAAGGTTACAGTAATACAGTCACAAGTGGGAGGGGATGGCAAATAAGGAGTGATGAGAAGATTAATAGTAGTGCAGACTTTGTAAATAGTTGGACAGTGTTGAGGGAATTATTTGTTTAGCAGAGTGATGGCGTTCAGGAAAAAACTGTTCTTGTATCTAGTTGTTCTGGTGTGGAGTGCTCTATAGCGTCTTGAGGGAAGGAGTTGAAACAGTTTATGTCCGGGATGTGAGAAGTCTGTAAATATTTTCACAGCTCTCATTTTGACTCATGTAGTATACAGGTCCTCGATTGAAGGCAGGTTGGTAGTAATTGTTTTTTCTGCAGTCCTAATTATCCTCTGAAGTCTGTGTCTGTCCTGTTGGGTTGCAGAACCAAACCAGAGGTGCAGATGACAGACTCAATAATTCCTCTGTAGAACTGTATCAGCAGTTCCTTGGGCAGTTTGAGCTTTTTGAGTTGACTCAGAAAGAATATTCTTTGTTGTGCTTTTTTGATGACGTTTTTGATGTTAGGTGTCCATTTTAGGTCATGTGATATAATAGAACCTAGAAATTTGAAGGTCTCTACTGTTGATATAGTGTTGTCTGGTATTGTAAGAGGTGGCAGTATGGGAGGGTTTCTTCTTAAGTCTACCACCATTTCTATGGTTTTGAGTGTGTTCAGTTCCAAATTGTTCCGGTCACATCATGAGGCAAGTTGTACAACCTCCTGTCTGTATGCGGATTCGTTGTTGTCTTGAATGAGACCAATCACTGTTGTGTCATCAGGAAACTTCAGTATTTTACCAGATGGATCATTTGAGATGCAGTCATTGGTATATAAGGAGAAGTGGAGAAAGCACACAGCCTTGTGGGGGGCTGTGCTAATTGTACAGATATCAGACGTGATTCTGTCTAGCTTCACCTGCTGCTTCCTGTCTGTTAGGAAGCTTATGATCTACTTACAAGTATATTCAGGTACCGCTAGCTGATTTAATTGTAGACCCTTGCATAGGTATTTGGAGATTCAAGGTTTAGGATGTAGTGCTGCTGAACACATGAGGTCATATTATGAAGCATTTAATTTGATATTTTAAATTACCCCAGGGGATTTTATCACACTAACGACTTTTGAAATGATAATCTGTGATTTAACAACAGTACATTTTTAACATATGATACTAGGTTTCTGGCATGTTTACAACTTTAGCAAAAATACTGTTGAAGTTTCTATCATGATTTTTTATTTTTTTTTGCTTTTGAAAGTCTTCTGGTTCAATTTTTCACAATTTTATGGGTTTCTAGCAAAATATATTTTGTTAAGGAAAAGAATAGATTCTTTGTTATGACAACTGTATATTTTCTTGAACTGCCTATTGACTATTCTATTTTTTTCCAGGTTTTCTTCAGCGGTCATTCCAGGGCTGTATGCAGTTTATTCATGTGGATGATCAATTGGTGGATTTACATGCAATAGAGCAAAGAAAGTTGGGAAGTTTTGCCAATATTAGCATTGATATGTGTGCCATTATTGATCGGTAAGCAGTAAGTAAGGTGGATGATAATTATATAATAAAATAATTTGGAAATCAGTATTGTTTTTCTAAATTTATTATTTAATTAACTGTTATAATGGGTAACTACATTTGCAATAAGCATCAAAAGACTTGTCTATTTAGTAGTAATTACTAAATGATGCATAGCAATGAGATCACACCTTTTTAACAACCATCCTTTGCCATCTGGAATAATACCACTTTTCTAATTTCTTAATATGATTCTCTTAGCCATCCTTATGTTTGATCTAACCAAAATTCATGATAAACAATTATTATCTTGATAGCAGTCCTGATTGCATGTTTGCACTAACTTGATAAGATCTCATGAATGAAGGAATGCTCTTATGTATCAATACATCAGTACTTTTGGTGGAGGGATTTTAAGAACATTGCAAAAAGGTGGCTATGCATCATCTATAAATATAGTAGGTTGTTCGGTTTGTTATGGAAATTTCCAAGTATTAAGTTTCACCCATTTGATAATGCGAGTAGAAAATGATATGCATTTCAGATATTTGATTTGAGTCAGATTAGCTGTTCTTATGATATTGCTAGTAGCATTTTTGGTTTAGAATCATCATAATTATGTATTCTATATGAATGAATTACTAGAAAGGCTATAAATGTTGGGGGAGGGTTTAAAGCTTAAGAATAAGAATTGTTTTCTGCTGGAATGTTAACAAATGTTAATGAAAACATATTTCTTTCAATTGAATTTGGAGATTTTAAGTTAGATTAAATATATGAAATATTTTATTAATTTTTTTCACAAAACTAAGACACCTACTTACCATAGAAGTTACATGGTTGCCAATGATCAATATGCTGTTCAGACAGCAGCTCATCTTATATCAATGCCTCTTTTCTTTTCACTGACATACTAAGTTAATCAAATCTTTATTATGGTAAAAGACTATCACAGACAAACTGGCTTCATTGTCATAGCCCAGATGCTCTGGTTATATATAAGAATTGTCATCCAGCACATTGCACAGCAGTTATTATTCACAAATAATCCCTCCCAGAAGCCTAGTTCTTTCCAAGCAGAATATATATGGATTTTTATCCCTGGGATGGAGTGTCAAAATGCTACAATGTTTGTAGGAAAATTTCTGAATAGGTCATTATAAATTATATTTAAAATATTTCTATGTTGATGAAAATCTGGCAGTGAACTTTCAGAATGTACAAAATAGAAAGAATGTTAAAATAAAGTGAAATATTAGCTATCATATTTCTTTACATCTTGATATTATTAATGGTATTTTCTACAACTCATTATCTATTAGATCATTGTTTCAGAGATATTTCCTTATCATAGCAGAGCAATAGAATGACCATGAACAGGAAAAAAAAATTAGTGGGAACAAAAGTTCCAACTACCTATTGGCTTCCCCATTGATTTTTCTTGTGGAAACTTGGCAGTGAGCATTGGAAATCCTTCTTTTCTTCCTTCCCTTTCTTCCTCCTTTGCTCCTTTGTGCCTTCCATCCTTTCCTTTCCTTTCCCTTCCCTTCCACAAAAGCAGATAATTGGCTGCTGCTAATGGGGGGGGTGGAGCAAGGATTGTGTTGTAGTTGAGCAATGAGAGGCTGAACCAGGGCATGGATGCAACAATACTTTATTAGAATAATAAAGGACTGAACGTGCTTGCCAAGCCTGGAACTGGCTCGCAGCGATCAGCGACTGGTTGAACCCCGCAGCCCGCTTTTATAGCCGGCTGCTGGGGGAAACCAGCCAATGAGGGACAGCAAACGCCCCCGCAGCGTGAGCGGACCTGGGTGGGAACTCTTGCAAGTTCCAGGGACATAACACCCCTTCCCCCCAGATGCGAACACGCATAGTCATTTAAATAAGCGGGTGGTCTGTGCTGGCGCCCTGAACGGCGCAATTCAGGTGGGTTGTCTGGTAACTCAGAGTCTGTAGCGGAAGGTTGGACCGGTGGGGGATCGCGAACTTGCTCATCAGTCTGCGTTGGTTCGGGAGTCGTAGAGCTGATCGATGGAGATGCGTCTTCGTCTGCTGATTCGGGTTGGTCGGTCATCTGACGGTCACGGTCCATGTCCAGACTCCCCGGCTCGGCTGGAGGTGGTGACGGGTCACCGGTGCTGGTGTTGATGTATGGTTGGTGCATCGGCCTTGGACTGATCTGCGCCCAAGCGTCAACGTTGGCGTGGCGCCTCCGTAGCTGGTCCAGGTGCCTTTTCCAGATGCGGCCATCCTCCAGTCTGACTCGGTACGACCTGGGGCCAGTGATGGCCACGACCTCGCCCGGGATCCACAGAGGGTCTCCAGCGAAGTTCCTCGCGAACACGGGTTCCTGTAAGACAAAATGTCTAACCCCCGACGTTGAAGCGAGGGGAGAGTCAGGGCAGTAATTAGGGTGAAGCCTGTCCAGCACTGTTCGCAGGCGTCTACCCATCAGGAGTTCAGCCGGTGATTTATTGGTGACTGTGCACGGGGTTGAGTGCTGGCTCAGCAAGAAACGGGAGAGTCTGTGGTGCCAGTCTTCCTTGCTGAACCTTGCTAATGCTTCTTTAGTGGTCCTAACGGCTCTCTCTGCCAAACCGTTGCTGGCAGGATGAAAGGGAGCCGTGAAGATGTGGCGGATGCCCAGGTTAGCGGCGAAACGACTGAACTCGGCTGAGGCAAACTGGGGGCCATTGTCGGAAACAATAGAGTCTGGTAACCCGTGTGTTACGAACAGGTGGGTCAACACCTTAGTAACTGCTTGTGTGGTGGTCGTGGATAGTTGGGCCACATCAATCCACTTTGAGTAAGAATCCATGACCACCAAGAACATTTTGCCGTGAATCGGGCCCACCAAGTCAATGTGAATCCTGGACCAAGGTGCGCTGGCGCTTTCCCACTTTGTGGGGGAGGCGATTGGAGGGGATGGTCGGGATTCTTGGCAGGGATGGCAAGAGCTTACCCATCTGATGATGTCATCGTCGAGGCCTGGCCACCAGACGTAGCTGTGTGCCAACGCCTTCATCCTGACGATGCCAGGGTGGCCCTCGTGTAATGCCTCCAAGACTCGGGTGCGAAGTGAGGTCGGGATGACCACTCGGGTGCCCCACAGCAAACAGCCCTGCAAGCTCGATAACTCCTGTTGACGGGTCTTAAAAGGCGTGAATTTGGTTTCAATGTTATTTCCCGGCCACCCCCTCCCCACCCAGTCCAGTACCTGGGCGATCGTTTTGTCTGCCTTGGATTTGGAGGCGATGATGGCAGTGATGGGAAGGTCAAGCTGGGTGACCTCGAAGATAGCGTAGACCGGGGCAGGGTCTTCAGCTGGAGCAGGCAGGGGGCAGCGGCTGAGGGCGTCTGCGTGGGATAATGTTTTTCCTGGACGGTGTATGAGTTTATACGAGTATGCTGCTAGGAAAAGGGTCCACCTCGTCATCCTGGGAGACAGCACTTGGGGAGTCTGTTTGTCTCCTGCTAGGAGACCCAGGAGAGGCTTGTGATCCGTGACTAGCTCGAAAAAGTGGCCGAAAAGAAATTTCTTAAGCTAATTCAGGCAAGTTGGATGGTATGCATGCCAGGTAAGGAGTGAGTGGGTGGGGCGGGGCGGGGCCAGCCAGTGGTGCAATTTGCCAGTTGTCCGAACTGGGCAGAATCATAACAACTGGTTCTATGGAACCAGGCTGACGAGGTAGAATCACACTCCTGCTTCAAACTAACAACAGAAAAATAAAAATTAATTAATTAATGAAGTGTAATGTGAAGATAATGAATTTAGCACAACTTAACCTTCAAGTGAGCTCAAATTTCCTTAGACTAAGCATGCATCATATGCTTGAATGACACTTTGGGCAAGATAAACTTTATACCTCTTTTGTGCATCAAAAACTTCTGAAATTCTCTTTACGTTTTTAATTTTGTGGATATGGCAAATTACCTGTAAATGTTTGGGCTATTCTAGTATCGATGTGGAACCTGTTAAAAATGAATAAATTTTCCTCTTCTATTTTATTCTTTGTATTATGGGTGTAGAAATTAAAATAATAATGGGATATACAGTATATTAGCATCAATTGCTGGTTACTATTATGCCAATAATACTATGGAGAATAATCCTTGAATATTATCCCTTTCTATAGCAAATAAGAATCTCCCTTTCCAGTATAAGGTTTTATTCAAATGTTATGTGTGAACCATTGAATCTGTTTCTGCATGCTATCCAGAAATGTTTTTTCATGGTTATCCTGCCAGTAATACCATTTTTACTTCAAACTTGAATTATATGTGAATACTTCTGTTTTATAGTAGAAATCCAAATCAGGCTATGAGGTAGTGATAAAGGTTTATCATTATTACTTGAGTAAAAATAATCGTGGAAAATAGATACTCAAAATTGCATTTCACTATATTATGAATCCCAGAAGCATATTTTTGTGTTATCGCAACATCACTGGCAAGGTCATTTTTTCTCTTAACTTTATCTTGTTAACAAATCAGACAAGGCTAATGTCAATATATGTTTCTAAATAGAAGTAAAGGTGCTTACCTCCCACTCTGAAGGTTGAGAGTTCAATCCTAGGTAGCGGCAGATATTTCTCTCTTATAGTGCAAACTCCAAATAGGCATCAGAAAGGGCATCCTGCCAGTAAATTCTCAGCTGCATCCAGTCACCTCAACTTTACTTCAAATTAAGAGATTACAGGATCATAAAAAGGGAGTGTGTGTGTGTGTCTGTATCTGTGTCTCTGTGTGTGTATTTTTTCTTAAGTTTTTGCGGGTACCTATATGTATGGTATTCAGCTTTGTTCGGGTGTTTTCCCATGTCATTGTAGTTATGCTTTTAAAGTTGTAGCAACGTTTCGGCAGAATCTCATCTGCCATCATCAGGCTTCTGTACTGTGTTCGTCTGTGAGTCAGACTTTCACAGCCGTTTCTGTTTTAAATTAGGTGCTAGCCTACTGCTGTGCCAGAATGGTTTTTTCTTCATCCTGATTGGTTGGGAGTCTTGGTCTGTGTTTATTGGTCTTGGAGTTTGCTGTGTTCTGCTTGATTGGTGTTTCTAATATCCTCTGTCTGTTTTGTAGCATTTTTTTTGTCTTGATTTGCTGGCAACATTGTGTTTCCTGTATTGGAGGCTTTTAGTGTGGCTTGGCTCCGAGTAAATGGACGGCTATCATTTATTAGGAAGCTAGGTTTCATCTGGGTGCCTGGTTGGGGTGTGTTTGAGCTGGGGGTATCAGGGGAGCTCTGTTTGTGCCCAGGTGTTTGCCTGGCTAGTAGTGTGGAGATTTGTTGTGATACATCACAACAAAACTCACAAGGCCATCACACAGCCCATTATACCAACATCAACTCCATCAACCAATCAAGAGGCAGCAGCGCAGCCAACCAGCCCAGCACATCAGCCCCACCACCAGTATTTATAGAAAGACGGCAGTTCTGATCACACACTGCTTGCACTGGCATGAAGCCGAAAGCACCAGCCTGAGGATGGCGAGTGGGCCCTTGCCAAAACATCACCAAGATATTCTTAATCTTACATGGGAAAAGACCCGAACACACCTAGACCTACATATATATATATACATATACGTATACATATACACATATATATGTGTGTGTGTGTGTGTGTATGTATATGTATATGCATATGCATATACATATATACATACATACATATATACCTCTACGAATATATATATATATATATATATATATATATATATGTATGTATAT
>NW_020769326.1:12756302-12770643 GCF_900518735.1 Pseudonaja textilis
ACACACACACACACACACACACACACACACACACACACACACACATTCTTAGAGTGAAATGGTATTGTGAAATTTATTGTGAAAAAACATGTGCATTATATAATCAGATTTATGATGCAAATAGTATATATTACTTTAACCATGTAGTTCGATATTTGCATTTAGGTCTTCAGCATAAAGTGTCTCCTATGCTTTCCATTCAGTTTTCTAATCCATTGTGCAATTCCTCAGAAATTAAGCTAGTAATGTAGCAGATTTAGTAACAAATCGCACACACAGTCCAGTATTAGTGGGAAAGCTTATTTAATAGGTTTTCTGACAGGAATCTTGTTTAAGAAAAGAGTATAGTCGATAAAGCTATGCAGACATAAAAAGGTGGAACTAATATTCTCAGAATAGTTGCTATTTAAATATCAGCAATGTGGGACATCTGCTAAACTTTGCAACCAAAGCAGTTTCACTTTACTTCAAAAACTTTTTAATGTATTCCTTTAAACAATCTTTTGTGTTCTAGCTGTGAGAACATCCCAAAGTCTTGTAATAAAATTTAAAATCATGTTACCTTTTAAATTCAGCAGCATAAGCCTAGCATAAGTTCTCATTTAATGTATATTTATATTAATATTATATCTCATTTAGTGTGCATTTATATTTGTATAAATGTGCATTTATATTATATTATATTATGTGCATAAAGTATATCCATATGCATTAAATGTCTCTTAATACAAAAATGCATGTGTTTAATCTAATATCACACTTCAGTGGTGGTATTCGCCTGGTTCTGCCTGGTTCTGGAGAGCCAGTAGGAGCGATGAGCAGCGGAGACTGAACTGGTTCTCTCCAGTGCTCTAATGGCTCTGCTGTTGGGCCCAGCCACCCACCCAGGCTCCCATACTCACCTCTATCCACTGAATTTGAAGCGCACCTGCTTTGCGCAACACAGAATAGTGCCATGCAGCTGCTGTTGAAGTGATCGGGAGATCGTGCAAGCTTCTACGAGGCGAGGTAGAATGCCTCTGCACCTGCGCAAATACCTCTGCACCTGTGCAAAGTGTGCATTTGGCATGCACGTGCACACAAAGTATATGCACACGCACAAACTGCAGCCACAAACCACACCCACTGAACCAGTGGCAACAATATTTGAATCCCACCACTGTCACACTTCTTATATTATTAGTCACAAAGTCAAGGTACGTAAACTGTTAAACAACAAATGCTATGCAATGTTCCTAAATGTGTTTACAGTAAGAACTTTATCTTTAAAAGTTGACACTGGGACCTGATTATTTAAACAAAAACAAAAACAAATCAAAGCCTTGTGCTTGAGCTGTCTTTTTTTCTATTAATATTTCTTTTTCCCATATTTGTTAAATGTCACACAAAAAGTCTGGCAAATGTTTCAAAAAAGGCCCCAAAATATCACCAATAAGACATTTTCATTGTTGTCAATCATTTGGACATAGGAGCTAGATAACCTTTTAAAAAGTTGTTCCATGCATGCTGATTATGACTCAATTTATGACCACTCTGCACTGAAATCTTTTAAAGATGTATTTTTTCTTTTAAAATTGATCTATAACCATGAAGGTGTTAAATCTGCTCTTTATTTTCTAGCGAATGTGAAATAGGCAGATGTCAGTCCATTATTATCATGTTATGTTCTTCAGAATGTCAAGAGAAACCAATAATCATAGACAATATGCTTTCTATGAAGTGAAATTACAGAGACACACTTTGCAAAAGAATTTACCAATCCTGTCATATTCATACATCACAGGAAATGTCACTTAAATGCATTTTGTTATACTTATTTGTTAGCTTTAAAAGACTGAACAATAATTCCTGGATGTTACACCATTCCTGAAGTTGTCATGTGTAGGATATGAAATCTTCGCAAATCTCATGACAGATACTTTGAAAAGGTTACTGGAAATGAATGAGGAATTTGTTAGATTCTGAAGTGAATCAGCCTGATCTGCATTTTGGGTGGATGAGGAGATCACATTTTGGGATGTGTTTTGACCTCTGAATTTCATAGATTTCTGAATCCAGTGCTTATAATATAACAAGGTGATTTCCTCAACTTGTTGACAAAGGGCAAAGTTAAACTTCTGTGCAGTCTATGATGCTAAAGTTTCTCTTGTTTTACCATTGTCAAATCTTAAGATGAAATAATATCTGCATGAATGTGTGAAAGGAACAAAGAACAATTTTAAGGCCTTCTCACAGGTTCTGTGTTAGTCAATTTCATCCCAACACCAAAAGATTGTGAAGGACTCAGACTGGAAATGCAAAAGTTTGTTAAAGGAATTGCTGACACAGAAAGTTGCAATCGTGGTGAATGTAACATATGGTGGGACACTACTGCCTAGCAACAAGAAAGTTACAAGTCAGAAAGACATGCTAGAGGGATGCATACATAGATATATAAACTTTGGTAACTTCTAGCTTATTATAATAATAAATGTCACACCTCTTTTGATAAGAAAGCTTATGAACATAAACGTGCAACATATGAAACATGCAAGTGTAAAGTAGAAGAATTCAGTCAAAAGAAATATGTGCTAAGGAACCAATGTGTGATTGTTAGGGTGTTATCTTCCTTAATCATAACTGTTTAAAATGTGTGCTTGTGCATTATTTGAGATCTTGGATCCTTTAGCTGATGAGCCCCTTTTGCTGAAGTAAACCAATAAAAGCTGGACAAAGCCATTTCTCATGTCTGGTGGTCTGCATTGCCAGAGAATATATTGGGATCATGATGGACCTTTCAGAGCAACCTTAAGTAAAAAGCAAAAGATTGGAAAACAAAATTCCTACTAAAGGAGCTCCATAGTAAATGCTCCCTAGCTATCGTAGATTGCAGAATGACTATGATGTATTCAGTACTGTTCTACAGAAAGAGAAAGAAATAAGTTTTTCAGTACACATTATATACACTTGTCTGATATGAAGCTGTAATGCTACTAATACCACTTTGTATATAAAATGTATAATGACTGATATGAAATCATAAATGTCATCATCTTAGGCAACCAACACTTTCTCCTTTAGCTCTAACTATGCCTGTAGCAACTGCAGTGAGGATGTGGTATAAAACATAATAACAAAAATCAGAGCAGAAAGCTGAAGCTCTGGGATTAGGAGAGAAAGGATTGATTTTGGTCCCAAAGCATATATGGGGGGGTGGGGGGAGGGAATAGGATTGCTTCCCAGATTGTCCATAAGCTTCACAATTTGCAAAAAAAAAACCCGGGGTTGATCCTGTTACAATTCAATCAGCCTTGAAATCCAAATTCCGTTGCATAAAGGAAACCAAATTCCTATAATGAAAGATCCTTTTTGTCACTATTTCCAATGAATATAACTCCACTCGCTGAATAATGATTTCACTATCAGACTTTTCTTGATTAGACATTAAGAAATGTTTAATATAATAGTCTCTATTAACTAAAAATGTTAGTCTGTACCTTGCATTTTGTGATGACAGAAGGTGACCCCAAATTTATTTCAAGTATCTGAAGAAATGTCATAGTAATAGTAATAGTTTCTTTCATATTTGGTTTTTTCAAAGCTAAATGTATATAGCTCATCAAGCTCTCCTTGATGGACTATCTTTCCATTTCTCATCTTTACTCTATTCTAATTTGTTTTAATATGTCAGCATTCAAAATATTCTCACTTTACTAGTTTGAAGTTAACATGATCTGAAAAATGCTTTCATCAAAGCAGCTTAAACAATATAAAATCAAAGGACTGGATGGGACCTTGGAGGTCATTTAGTCCAACCATCGCTGTTGGCAGGCAACTTTATACCATTCTGAACAAATGGCTGCCCACCCTTTTTTAAAAAAAAACCTCCATCAATAGAGCGCACAGAAGGAAAACTTTCATTAATTGATCTTAGTGACAGGACATTTTTCTTTACTTCCAGGTTGGATGTCATTTTGAACAAGCTTCTATCCAGCTTTTTGTCCTTCCCTCAGGTGCTTTGGAGAATAAGTCCAAAGTCCTCCTCCCTGTGATTGCTCTTTAAGAACCAGAAAACAGCTATCATGTCATCCCTTTTTTGTATCATAGCAACTAGAACCAATGTTGGACACAGTATTCCTAATGTGCAATATAAAGCAATACTTCTCATGACACTGGATGCTCTCTCTCTGCTAATGCAGCCATCATTAGGGTTTTTTTTTGGGGGGGGGGTAACAGCTGCAGCACTCTGCTGGCTCCTACTTAAGATCTAAGTGCTAGAGCCTACTGTAACTACATAGCCAAAAAGGCACTAAGAGTTGTTAACCTAATCCTACGTAGCTTTTTCTCTGGTAATATCACACTACTAATTAGAGCATACAAAACATTTGCTAGACCAATACTTGGATACAGCTCATCAGTCTGGAACTCACATTACGTATCTGATATTAACAAAGTTGAGAAAGTCCAGAAATATTTCACAAGAAGAGTTCTCCACTCCTTTACTCATTGCAGAATACCTTATGCCACCAGACTTGAAATTTTAGACCTAGACAACCTAGAACTACGCTGCCTTCGGTCAGATCTAAGTATAGTATATAAAATCATACATTGCAATGTCCTACCTGTCAATGAATACTTCAGCTTCAACCATAATACAAGAGCACACAATAGATACAAACTCATGGTTAACCGCACCAAACTTGATTGCAGGAAATACGACTTCAGCAACAGAGTGGTCAATGTCTGGTATACTCTACCTGACTCTGTGGTTTCTTCCCCAAGCCCCAAAAACTTTAACTTTAGGCTGTCTACTGTTGACCTCACCCCTTTCCTAAGAGGTCTGTAGTGGGTGTGCATAAGCGCACCAACATGCCTACCGTCCCTGTCCTATTGTTTCTTTTTATTTTTCTCATATGTATCCATTTCACATATTCATAACTATGTTTATACTTATACCTATTATCTTGTAAGTGATTGACAAATCAAATAAATAAATAAATAAAAATAAGTGGTGACTTACTAGTGCTTAACTGTTGTGTTCTGAACACATTTTTCCCCTTTCTAGAATCCCAGAATGCTTATGATGCTTACACAAGATACACTCTTGTCCCAATATTTTTGAGAAAAAGAAATAAAACTAGTAATTGTCAGAATTTTCTAGTGAGTTCACTTCCAATTTTGAATGTTTTAATGTAATATGCAGATAAAGGTAAATCTTTCTTGCCATTAATCCACGGAAACTAATGATTTTACTAAAAGATACTAAAGGATTGCTATAAATGTGTGGATAATCAGTACACAGAAATAGTTTATCTGTATAATAGATTGAGGCCGTTAATTCTTTCATAGCAGTGGAAAAAAAGAAACTATATATGGGGAGAGGATTAACATACTTTTTGTAGTTATTTGGTGATATCTTAGCCAAACTAGTGGAATCTAATAAATAAGCAATTATGTTGTGGATGAACAAATTTAATATACATGGGCCACCACCAAATTGGCCTGGGCACATGAAAGAGAAGAAGAGGCAGAGAAACTAAAGAGCAATCAAATAAAAAAAGTCAGTATACTGTAGATGGAATTGGCTTGGTGTTAAACCTAAAAGTAAATATAATGTACTGATGTAATGATTTTGGGAAGATTAGCTGGTATAATGGCATCAAATTAATCAATTGTTGGCATTTTAGTGAACAACTAAGAAAAAATAAGCAAGCTAGATTAAAGCTGACATCACACTAGAACTAAAGCTTACATCCACTGCTGTCACTGGATACTGAGGGGGTGAGAAAACATCTCTACAACAGACATAGAGTTAAATATTTCATTTTCTAAAAACTCTCTGCAGAATAATGCAGTTGCATACAGTTGGAAAGAGAGAATGAAAGGACGGATAAAGCAAGCTGATAAGACTGCACAGTGTCTTTACAAAAGCTGACAAACAGTTCCAAAATGTATTCCTGAAAACTGAATCAAAAATAGATGCTGTCAGATGCTGTCACTAAAAATGTTTCTTCAATGTCATAGTTCTCAGGAAATATCTACACAATACAGGGAAACATATTTTAAATTTAAAAGGATACATTTGATACATTAGATTGAACATTTTAAAACAAATAAAGCCATGAAAATGATAAGGTCTCTGAATATTAGGCAAAGTGCTTAAAACATAACTTAGAAAAACATTTAAAAAGGACTAAAAATTAAGCATCAAGATTCAAGAGTCATCTGTAGTGGTGAGGGAATCCTGTACATGCCATGATTCATGGCTAGGACTATGCTGGATATTTTTAAGATAATATTTTAAGCACAATTACTTGGAAAAGAATAAAAGTGAACTAGTACAAACAAAAGGCTTTTGAAGACTAAGGATTTGGAGAGTGTGTTTATTTTTCATATTTGGGAAATTAAATGTTTTTACCCAGCTACTGATGCATAATTTACTTTCTTTTAATTGTTTTTTTAAACAGTTTGCAAGATCAAAAAATATGGCCAATGTTCTGTATTAACATACTCCAAATACTGACTTTTGATTGGTCCACACAAATGGCATTATGATTGGTCCACTGAACGGCAGTGATTCGTCCACTAAGAATCAACCGTGATTGGCCGAGCCGATCACGGGAGATTCAAAGACCTGTCATTGGCCGACAAGCCACGAGCAATCCCTATATGAAGGGCTGCTGCAGCTCCAAGATCTTGTACAGATCTATACATGAAGTAAAGAGCTTGAAGTACACTGGTCTCACGTCTCTTTCGTACCCAATCTAACAGCCAGGGCTACTCATGATGTGCGACACCCAAGGAAGAGAAGTATAAAGCATTTTTCTTCATACTTTATATGGAATAAAATGCAAAATCAAATGAAAAACTTTGGAAAAGTTGCCCTCCCATTTGTTGTGCACCTCTTGCATTCCAAAAAGTTTCTTCATGATTTAAAGTTATACTTTATGCTTTTTATTATTAACATTTATTTGCAAGAAGAGATCTAACATTTTTCTTAGGCTTTTCTACTCTAAGAAGAATAAATAAATAAAATAGACTTTTAAATATAATTTCCCATTGTTCCCTGCAAAAACAAAGACATAACAATCAGAAAGGAAACTTTTAAATGTTTCTTTTTGCATGTCTTAAAATGTCTCTTGCTTAACATCTTCCTGTGAAAGTATCCTTAATATATTTTCCTTTTCAAGTCTCTGTGCTTGCAATAAATTTGGAACACTGTATAGAGAAATCTATGTAAAACAGCTCATTTTAAGCTCCAAATATATACAATTTAACTTGCTCTTCAAGAAACACATCAAGAATTAACAGAAATATCTGACTTTCATTTCCTGAAAGATTATATTATTGTTTCTCTTCAGAATTTATTGAAAGCTTAATACACTTTTTACAAAAAAATACTTTAATTTTTTTATTGCAGATGTACACCTGCCTTATGCATACATTTTTCTTGTATTGTAGACTTCTAAAGCATATGGCTGAAATGTGAAACCAGTCAATGAATCAAATTCATCAACTGTATTGTTTTGTGGATGAATATATATCATCTGAAGGCAGTGTCAGGTGCAAACAATCAGACCCACACTTCATTAGCTATTTTATTGCTAAAGTTTATGCACAAGAATCTTCTCAGACTGATAATTTGCACCTGATTAATTTCACCTGGGTGAAATTAAGGTTCAATGGCATTCTGGGGGGGGAGGGTCAGACTTTGCCCTCTTGTATCCACCTAGGAAATTCAGACTAATTCCCTGTTTGAGTCTTTGCTCTGGCTATCTCTCCTACATGTACCATATTATTTGAAGATTATAAAAATATTTATTTTTCTACAAAAACATAGCTTTGGATTTTTTTTATTGTTTGATTTATGAGATTTAGTCACCACCTCAGTCTCAGGAGTACGCCAGGCAATTTAGAAAAATAAGCCTTGGTGGCAAGTTTCTACTATTAATGGTATAACAACAACAACAACAACAGCAGCAGCAACAACAGTAATAACAATAACAACAACCACAACAATAACAACCACAGCCACCACCACAACAACAACAATAATAATAACAATAACAATAATTTAAATAGTATAGACAATATCTGCCATTTGCCTATTCTAGGTCCTTGGGAAGGATTCAATGGGTGGATTAAAATGTCAAATCCAGTCTAAACATCTGGCTGACTCTATAACCAACCATAATAATAAAAATAATAAACAGAATAGCTAACTATTCTGGTGCTGATGACCACATTATGACTTTGAAAGGTCTTCTGAAACAAGTCAGTGAGCAAGGTATTCCAAAGGTGAGAATGCTTGCTGTCAACTACTTTCCTGTCACTCTTTCCAATAGGAGGGGATCTTCAGCAGTTTCCCCTCAATTGTCCAAATTGGGCAGGAAAAATACTGTCAGGTTATTTTAAATTGCTGTTTTTACCCCCACCCCACCCCCACCCCCCAATTCTCTGTGGATTGTTTTTTTCCCTTTTTGGTTGTTTTACAGGTAAACAGCTACATAAAACGTATGTATCACATATCATTGCATAAGGGATTCATCCCCCAAAAGTAAATTTTTGACAAACATAAGAAAAAGTTGGACTTATTGTTATTTAAAAATGTGTGTTTTGCCTGAAAAATTTGTCTATCTTTTTGAAAACTTTAAAAATCATAACTATAAAACTACAAAAAAACCTAAATAAGTAGAAATTCTTATCCATTTTATCTCATGATGTTTCTGCAAAGAAATATTTACCTTTCTTTTTTCTTACATTCAACCATGTTTGTTTCTATAACTGCATGGACAAGTGTCAACAGTTTTCTTGTCAACTTTCTTTTCCAGAATGGATTGCTATTGCCTTCTTCTCGGAGCTGGGAGAAAGTGACTAGCCCAAGATCATTTAACTTCCTAAATAGGATCAGAAGACATGTTTTTCTGGTTTCTAGCCTTAACCTCTACACCAAATTGCCTCTCCTTACTAACTTTCCTTTGCCCATCTCTTAGTATAATTCAAGGTGTGTAAATTGGATCCATGTTTTCTCACCAAGCTTTCTATTAAAGCTATTAACCTTTGAAATCTCTCTAGAGTTTCCAGTTATGTATCTCTGATCTGTATTACAGGAGAGGTTCTGTAAAGTATTTATGCTCCAGGATTTGGACTCAGGAACATTGTTTAGATGCTTCCTGGAGGAAGGACCTCATCAGAAACCTTGCTTCACTTCAGGGTCACCCTATGACACAAAACCCAGTATAATCAGGGGTGGGATTCTACCTGGTAGGTCTGGTTCTATAGAACTGGTTGTTATGATTCTGCCCATGTCAGAGAACTGGCAAATTGCACCACTGGCTGGCCCCTCCCCTCCCCACCTGGCCCACTCACTCCTTACCATCCAACTTGCCTGCGTTAGCCTAATCTTTGATAAGTTGCTATTTTCCCTTTTATTTTCCAATCATCAGCTGTTCCTACTATCAGCTGTGCAGGAGATTTAGATTAGCTAGAAAGCAGGAAATCGTTGGATTTCTTGCTTTCTAGCTAATCTAAAGGCAGAGCTGAACCTTGATTAGGACTGAAGCTTCTATTTTTCAGTGGAGACTCAGGTAGCAAATTGCAGAATGGTAGATCTCTAAGTGAATCTGTGATTCTGGGAACAACTCATTCTGCCTGCCTGCTTTGCCTGAATTTGGGTAAAGGTTGCTCTTTTATATAAAAAATTCAATATTTACATAATGGTGTGTTGTGAGTTAATTTTGTGAGTTTGCTTGCTAGCAAATTTTATGAGACAGACTCAGGTAGCACATTGCAGAATGGTAGATCTCTAAGTGAATCTGTGTTTCTGCCTGCCTGCTTTGCCTGAATTTGGGTAAAGGTTGCTCTTTTTTATAAGAAATTCAATATTTACATAAATATTTACAATATTTATATGCAAGCCATGGCCCCCCAGCCACACCCACAAATTAGGCCATGCACACAGAACCAGTTGTTAAGAAATTTAAATCCCATCCCCAGTTTGAAGCCTCAGCCTGATTTATCAAAAGTTCCTTAAGAAATATCATTATCATCCTAGACTTTCTTTGAAATGCACAAATGGAAGCCATAGCAATATATGCAAGCAACTCATAGCATAAATAAAGATCTTCTTCTCCTCCCACACACTTCTTTTAATTACTACAGGAAGGGTGTACAGAATTGCATTTTTCTGGAGGAGTTAGATGTTTGCCCCAACATGCCCTCACTAAAAACAAAGATGAATATCTGCAAAATCTACATTGGCTGCAGCAGATATTCCATTTTTCTTCCAAATTATCTCCTCTTTTTAAGTTTATGTTTATGCCACACACACACACTCAAACACATTGTTTCCAACCTAATGGAATATTGGAAAGGCATTACACAAATAGACTTAGAAGGATAACTATTAGAAAGCAAACAGAATACAATTGTTATGTATTAAGTTTTCACTCAGGTCCACTGTTTTAATGGAAAGAGACATTCATTCTGATTGGCTGCCCCGTCTGACAGCTGACTATAAAAGGAGCACTGTCAGACAGAGTCAACTATTGCTTGTTGGCCAAGGTGTCACTGGTAGCTGTAAGTTAGCACTAATGTAAGTTAGCACTAATAAACGTTAGCAAACATTTTTTTGCTTTGCCTCCATTCTTCCAACCTCAGAATTTAATAATAACCAAATCTGTGTGATGAAAGAAACCAGGGGAAAAAAGATCAAATTTGAAAATGTGGTTGGATCAAACAAATGACTGTAGAGAGAAAAAAATTAAAACAAAAAGAAAATGTGAGAAAAATAATTCCTTGAGAGAGGCAGTTGGGCTCAGAATGCAGCCAACTGCTCAATTCAGTTAGAATTTTTTATTTCCTTAATTTATTCAGATGCCTCTGACTCCAGGTGCCATTATTCAAAGTTCAAAAGTTTTATGTAGTACATATGGCAAACCATATTGAGTATGGCCAGCTGTTTGCAAGGGGTGTAAAGTCATTTTATATGTAAATAACTAGTCAATTTTTATTTTTTTTTAGAATTTTCATGTCACTTTCCTATTAAGGAATAACCTAATTTCTTACTTTGTAACAGACATATTTATTCTCACCAGTAATAATAGCTGTAGTTTCTCCCATCTTAATAGGTATTTTAAAACTTTTAATTTGTTTATTTATTTATTTATATCCCGCCTTTGTTAATTTAATTTAAAGTGATTAACATATCTGTCTCCCTCATCCTATTTTCCACACAACAACAACCCTGTGAGATGAGTTTCACTGAGAGGATATGACTAGCCAAGGTTACCCAACTGGTTTTCATGCCTAAAATGGGACTAGAATCTCCTGGTTTCTAGCCTGGTGCCTTAATCAACTAGTCCAAACTATAGTATGGTGTGGTGTGGTATGGGTGGGTGTGGTATGGTGTGATATGATGTGGAATAATATACTATACTATAGTAAAATAAATTAATGTTTTATTCTCATATTATATCATATACATTCAGTAACTGACAAAATTAATTTTTGTTTATAAATATATAGTTCTATGGATATTTTATGTGTCTTTCAATTTTTAGTAACACATTTCTCAGTTATACTATGTTGCTGAAATTGTGGAAAGCATAAATCTAATAAAAAAAAATATTCTTTTTGCTTATAAAAGAAATAAATTAGCAAATGTCTTTCATTGTCATTTTTACAGAAATAGCCATAAAACAAGTCTTCCAAGCAATAGTTATTTAGAGATCAATATTTGTGTATGATCAATTTACTTCTCAATAAACAAGCTGTTTTCATTGACATCTTTGCTGAGATACTCATAAAATAACTTCAGTCTTCCATGCAGCATTTGTGTTAGAGAGCAATACTTCAGTAAGAACATTTATTTCCAATAGACATTCAGTTAGTTCCTTTATACTGTGGTAAAAAAATACAAAGAATTTCTTTGAACTATAGTATATAATAGATAGGACAGCTATATAAATACCTCACATTCTATAATAAACAAATAAAATAGGACTCAGAAACATCACATGGTCCAAGAGCCAAATGTAGATCTCCAAGTTTCATCCTTAAGCCATATATTATTATTTTTGCACTGTGCTCAAGGTGGAAATGAAAAAAGAATGGCTGGATGCAGACCTTCCCTTCACTTAGTAAGCATTTTAAACATACTTCTAGCCATAATCTAGACCTGAAACTCTTACAAAATGAAGAGATCCATGTTTAAAACATTTGTAGGAATGTAAGAAATCCTCACAGATAATTTGCCACATTCTCCCCAGATACTGCATCAGCATTCACTCTACCTTAATCTTGCTATTCTTACTATACTTCTAAGTTATACTGCCCTCCCAAAAGCTTTCATGTATAGAATTCTATGCAAAATTCCAGCCTCATTGCATCTTTCCTTTAAGTGGCATGTACTATAGTCTGGTTATGCCATGCACTGTGTTATTATTTTTCTCCACAATGCTGTTAACTAAAGTTTCTTTCCTTCCCCTTCCCTTTTCCCTTCTCTTTCTCCCTTGGAATTGCAGGTGGCAATAAAGAATTAGGTTTGCATGTCTCCAACATATAACCAATTCCCACCCAACTCTGACCCAGCTGCAGCTCAACTTCCACCCTACTCCAAACCTAAGAGAAAATCCAGGTCTTTAATAACTTCCTGAGCATCTGGATGGCTGTTGGGGATTTCATTCCAAATGCAGGTGCCAGGACAAAAAAGACACTTCTTTACCTTCATGATCTTCATGCTCATATCACCTTCTGTGGTATACTATTAATTTGATAAAACAACTACTCCAATAAATAAAATTTCCTCAAAAGAGAAATGACTGTAAACAGAAATAAGCATACTAGTAAATCCATACCTGCTTAATTTTAACCTTGTAAAAAGATTATTACAGCTCACATGCTGATGCCCAAAGTTAAGCAAGTGGCACTTGTGACATTGGGAAGATAGAATAAACATACTTCAAGATATTATCTTATCCAGCAAGACTTGAGTCTTTGCATAATGTGTCTAAAATAGGCTAATTTGAGCATGACATTTAAGCTTTGGGAACCTGGGATTGATTTGTTCAATAATCTATTGGTCTACTTTCTTTGTTGTCCATAGAAGTTTCAGGAGTCTTCTCCAAATTTCAAACTCATGAATATTCAAATAAATTACAGACTTCCAGTGAAAAAATGGCCAAGCCAACCAATAAGAATGATCTCTGAAGGGTGTTTCCCTTGACTAGCTTTTTCAACCTACCCACAGAAGGAACTGGCATTTCTTTAATTTATATGACTCTTCTGGGTTAGGGAAAGTCCTAGAATTATTCCATAAGATTCTACAATACAAAGGTGCGGCGCACTCTTGTGCATGGCACACTCTCTCAAAACAATTCTCCTGTGTGGAGCATATGCGTCTCATAATCGTGTCTCACCGCACTGTACCGAGCCTTGACAAATCGCCATGTCAAATACAAATATGTCACATCACACACAACGGATCATTTCAGCATCGATCAAATACAGAGATTTACAGATTAGTCTTCAAATATCAAAAAGGAGGACATATAGGAGGACACTATTTTTTTATATATAAAGTTTTTATTTTTTACAACAAACATACAAACAAGACATAAAAACATAAAACCATCTTTCAATTATATACATACAGTGTGCCAGTTGGTTACAATCTTTTGTGCTATCCCTTTTTTGTCATTACTCACAAGTTATATAAATTCTCACCTTATCAATCTAACATGTGCTTATGTATAATCAATTATTAATCATTAATCATTCATTTGACTAAACTATTTTTCCATCATTCTATGCGAGATATTCTAAATTTCATTATAATTTAATCTTATACATTCATCCAATGGATGAATATTTTATAATGTATTCTACATCAATCTATTAACTTTTATTGTAAAGCTTCCTAATCTATATCTTTACCATGTCTTTTTATCTAACCATTGATAAAATAAATCCCATATCATATAAAATTGTTTGTCTCCTTGTTCTCTAATTTCAAATGTCAATTTACTCATTTCAGCACATTCCATGATTTTCTCAATAATTTCCTCTTGCATAGGTATTTTTTCATTTTTCCAATTCTTAGCAAATACAATTCTAGCTGCTGATAAAACATTTACAATCAAATATTTCAATTCTTTACTGTATATTTCTGGTATAATTCCCAATAAAAATATCTCAGGTTTAAAGTCTATGTATTGTTTTATCATCTTTTCCAATCGTGTGGATTATAGTCCAGTATCTTTTTGCATCTGACTATGTCCACCACATATGGTAATATGAACCAGGTATCTGATGACATTTCCAACATTTATCCGACTTATTCTTGAACATTCTCACAATTCTC
>NW_020769326.1:12770653-12822883 GCF_900518735.1 Pseudonaja textilis
ATTTCCAACATTTATCCGACTTATTCTTGAACATTCTCACAATTCTCATTGGCGGTAAGTGCCACCTGTAAAACATCTTATACAAATTTTCTTTATATGAAGTTGACATTGTCATTTTATAATTTTGAGACCAAAATTTTTGCCATTTTATCTAGGTCAATCCCACATCCAAAATTTTTCCCGCAAGCAATCATCGCTTCTTTAACTTGTTCTTCCTCTAATTTAAACTCCAGCAAATGTCCATAAAGTTTTTAAATTATTTTTTCATCAGTACCTGTCAAAATTTTATCTGTCAGTCAACTTATCACAAATACCTTCTGTTTTAATATCTTTATCAAATATAGATTTTTTTTTGCAAATATGAAAACCAATTCATTTTTACACCTTGTTATTCCAATGCTTGCATAGATTTAAGTTCACCCTTTTCATTCAATAACTCCCCATATCTGTTTGTTTGTTCCTTTTTATATATTATTGGATAAGAAAAAGCTTCGATAGTAGATAACCATAGTGGAATTTTAAATAATATTGCTTTTTTATCTTCTCCCAATTTAAGAACAATGCTTCTCAAATATAATGTCTTCCAAAATATCTCTGCATTTTAGTGCCACCCTAACAGCAAGTCATGTCCTTCTAAAATCAAAAGTATAGTATTCCTTAGTGTTATCCACTCCTTTACCCACATCAAACTCGTCGCCTGGTAATATAATTCCCAATTGGGCAAAGCGAATCCTCCTCTTATACTTGCATCTTGTAACAGTTTCAGTTTTATTCTCACTTTCTCTCCCTGCCAAATGTATTTTAACACTATTTTATTTAGATCTTCAAAAAATTATTTTCCTAGAATTGTCTGGAATAAATATAAGATTCTAGGCAATACATTCATCTTAATTGTAGATATTCTCCCAATCAATGATAATTGTAAATTTTCCCATTTTATCAAATCTGATGCAATCTGTTGTTTGAGTTTAAGATAATTATCCTCCTTAAGTGTGCTACATCTTGGTGTTAAATGTATCCTTAAATACTTAATCTTATTTGTGAGCTGGATCCCCCAAATTTCCTCCAATTCTTTCTTTCTTCTTGCTAATATATTCTTTGTTAAAATCTTTGTTTTATCTTTATTTATTTTCAGACGTGCTACTTTCCCATACTCTTCTATCTTTTCTATCAGTTTAGGTGCTGACTCCAGTGGGTCCTCTAATATGAATATCAGGTCATCTGCAAAAGTTTGCAATTCATACTCTTCTTTCTTAATTTTCATTCCTTTTATTTCTTTTTCTTCTCTAATGTTCCTATTCAGCACTTCCAGTGTTAACACAAACAACAGAGGCGACAGTGGACAGCCTTATCAAGTCCCTTTTCTTATATCTATAGAGTCTGTTAACTCTCCATTTATCATAACTTTTGCAGTTTGTTTACAATATATCGTTTCTATGGCTTGGGTATTTTTTTTACCAAAGCACATTTGTTCTAATTGTAACAACATAAAACGCCAACTCACATTATCAAAGGCTTTTTGTGCATCTAGAAACATCAAAGCCATTTGTTTTTCAGGATGTGCCTCATAATATTCCAGTGTGTCTAAAATTATTCTCATATTGTCTTTAATTTGTCTCTTCAGCAGAAATCCATTTTGATCAGAATGGATAAAATTATTTAAGTATCCTTTCAGTCTTTCTGCCAGAATTAAAGCAAATTTTTTATAATCTGAGTTTAATAGGGATATAGGTCTGTAGTTTTTAACTTGCTGTGGGTCTGTGTAGGAGGACACTTTTTGAAAGAGGACAGAACTTACAAAAGAAGGACTGTCCTCACTAAAGGAGGACAGTTCGTCACCTTACATACAGCAAAGGTCTGCAAATAGTTTCAGAAGCTGTGTTTTGAAGCAGCCTGCATGCCAAAAACTGGGAGGGGGTGGCAGACCTGCAATCAGTTCATTGTTGAAGAAGCAGCCATTTTGGAATTTATTTTTCAAATGGACAATAAGTTTTATTTCTTAATCATTTTTAAGGACTAATAATTTTTATTAAGCTAAAAGAAGTTCTCTTTAGCCACAGCCTCTTATTCCGTTTTGAAAATCTGAGCCATGAAAACAAGCTGGAAGGAGTGACTTAAACTTAATGAGTCAATTGGAATTAGGATGGATTTTTATTAATGTGATATTTGTAATTGAAAGAAAGTCTTAATCTAAACTTTGAAATTGCATTTTTTCCTTTATATATAATGTTTAAGTAATTTCTAAAGTTTGTAAAATATTATTGAAAGTGTATTTGGAAGTATCTTTTTTTATAAAAGTTTTTATTTTTTAAGACAAACATACAAACAAAACATAAAAACATAAAACCATCTTCCATTTTATATACATACAGTGTGTCAGTTGGTTACAAATCTTTTGTGCTATCCTTTCGTAGTCATTATTCACAGTTTACATAAATATTCCCATTGTCAAATTAACATATGCTTATATATTTATCAGTTATTAATCATCCATGATTAAACTATTTATTCCATCATTTTATACAAGCTATTCCAAATTTTATTTTGCAATTTATACTGTACTTTCATCCAATGGTTATATATGTCTATATTATATTTTATATCAATCTATTGAACTTATATTACAAAATTATCTAATCTATTACACTACCATGTCTTTTTGTCCAACCATTGATAAAACAAATCCCATATCATATAAAATTGTTCATCTTCTTGCTCTCTAATTTCAAATGTCAATTTACTCATTTCAGCAGTCCATAATTTTCTTAATAACTTCCTCCTGCATAGGTATTTTTTTCATTTTTCCAATTCTTAGCAAATACAATTCTAGCCACTGTTAAGACATTTACAATCAAATATTTCAACTCTTCGTTGTAGATTTCCAGTATAATTCCCAATAAAAAGATCTCTAGTTTAAAGTCTATGTGTTGTTTTATCATTTTTTTCCAACCATGTATGGATTTTAGTCCAATATATTTTTTGCATCTGAGCATGTCCACCACATATGGTAATATGAACCAGGTATCTGATGACATTTCCAACATTTATCCAATTTGTTCTTAAACATTCTCGTGATTCTCGTTGGGGATAGATGCCACCTGTGAAACATCTTATACAAATTTTCTTTATATGCTGTTGACATTGTCATTTTATAATTTTGAGACCACAGTTTTTACCATTTCTCTAAATCAATCCCATATCCAAAAATTTTCCCGCAAGCAATCATCATTTCTTTAACTTGTTCTTCCTCCAACTTAAATTCCATAGAGTTTTTTAATTACCTTTTCATCAGTACCCATCAGAATTTTATCTAAATCAGTCAACTTATCATAAATACTTTCTGTTTTAAAATCTTTATCAAATCTAGGTTGTATTTGCAAATATGAAAACCAATTCATTTTTACACCTTGTTCTTCCAACGCTTGCATAGATTTAAGTTCACCCTTTTCATTCAATATCTCACCATATCTAACTGTTTGTTCCTTTTTATATATTATTGGATAACAAAAAGTTTCGATAGTAGATAACCATAATGGAATTTTTAAATAATATTGCTTTTTTATCTTCTCCTAGTTCAAAAACAGTGCCTCTCTAATGTAATGTCTTCTAAAATACCCCTGTGTTTTAGTTCCCTTATACCAGAGGAAAGCATGCCATCCCAGCAGCAAGTCATGCCCTTCTAAATTGAATAGTCTAATCTTCCTTAATATTATCCATTCCTTTAGCCATATCAGGTTTGTCGTCTGGTAATGTAACTCCCAGATGGGCAAGGCAAATCCTCCTCTTGTTCTCACATCTTGTAACAGTTTAAGTTTTATTCTCACTTTCTTACCCTGCCAAATATATTTCAGCACAATTCCATTTAGGTCTTCAAAAAACTCTTTCCCTCGTCAAATTGGAATTGTCTGGAATAGATATAAAATTCTAGGCAATACATTCTCTTAATTGTAGATATTCTCCCAATCAATGATAATTGTAAGTTTTCCCATTTTGTCAAATCTGTCGCAATCTGTTGTTTGAGTTTAAGATAGTTATCCTCCTTCAGTGTGCTACAACTTGGTGTAATGTATATCCCTAAATACTTAACCTTATTTGTGACCTGTATTTCTAAAACTTCTTCCAACTCTTTCTTTCATCTTGCTAACATATTCTTTGTTTTATCTTTATTTATTTTCAAACCTGCTACTTTTTCATATTCGAAAGTATCTTTGTTAAGATAAAAGATGTATTAGTTTTTAAAAAGTTTAGAGTTTTAAAAATATATATACAAGAAGTAAACATTATTCTAGGAGGCTAATTTGGAGGGAGTTTAATGAGTTAGTTGGAGTTATTTGGAATTTTATTGGTCTGAAAGAAAACTGTAAAGTGTGTATGTTAGAGGAAGTTTTTAAAAAGATGCATTAGAATGTTTTGATTTTAAAAATGTTTTTGAAGAGAAGTTTAGTGTTTTAAAATAGATGAAAAATATTTTTCCATTTAAGAATAGGGTGAATTTTGTTAATATAAATGATGATAGTTTAGAAAGATGTGAGTGCAAATAGAAATACATACTATTCCCATAGCAGGAAAGATAAAGCAGAAATGATTAGATTGTTTTATTCAAAGAGGATAATATATTTAATTATGTTTTTTATTTGGATATCACTTCTGGATTTTGGGCTTGTGATAAAAAAAAAGAAATTTTATTATTGCCGATTAGATAGATTTGTGTTATAGAAATGGCTGGTTATATACTAATGTGTAAAAGTAAAAAAATTGAGCTGTAATATTGTTATCTCGTACTGAGCTAAAAAGAGTCAGAAGTCAACACTTTTTTCTTTCGTTCCTTGTATCTCATATTTTCTCTTTCCTTCCCTTAATTTCCTATTTTTATTTTCCATTGTATTTTATACATTGATAAAACAATAAAAATCATGAGATAAAAAATACTCAAGTAAAATACTAGAAATTATAGCAGAACTTTTAAGAGACTTAATAGCCACTTCTCTCGAATGATATAACATGTCCTGCTTGAGTGGGAATTGGACTAGAATTAGATGACCTCCAAGTTCTCTTCCAATTCTGTTGTTGTGTTATACTGTTAACTCTTCTGCATGCTTTATATTTTAATTCATGAATGCATGCACTTTTATGGTAGTAGGCCACCAACAAATATGTGATGAGAAGCACCACAAAACCTGAAGATCAATTTGGCTTTGTCAAAATGACAAACAAACAGTTTGCCTTCCAACTGCTAAGAAAAGAAGAGTTTATGATATTAAGAATTATTGAGAGGCAATTAAAGGAGGCTAAGTTGTTCATGGTTCTTCAAAACAAGCCGTTCAATGATCTAAGTTAGGGCAATCTAGCATCATTTCCACTGCTTTTAATGGCATCAATTGTTGCTTCCTTTTAGATTCTCAGGCAAAGGTAAAATGAGCTTTCTTAAAAAAACATTTTTTAAAAATATTTAAATGCATACTGCAGTACACTTTCTATTGAAAGTTAACATTACCTGCATACTACAGCTAATTGCCTCTTTAAAAAAATAGGTGTGTTTGTGACCTTTAAAAATGTAATGGTTTCAAACAATCCATAATCCATCATTATCTCTTCAGTCTCCTTCTCTGTCATTGACCCATTGTTAGCTGTGAGTGGGGCATTCATGGCACAATACATCAACTTCTTATGCACCTGCCATGTTCTATCATGAATTATATTAATTCACGTAAAGCTAACAAAGATTAATTGCAGTAGTACAGCAGATTGGCACAGGAGGTTTTGCTGCTTGGCAATCTCAGAATGCAGGGATTCATTCAACCTTGCTTTTTTGTCTCTGTTTCATATTTCAACAGGTGTGTGCCCAATCATTGTGAGCATGGTGGGAAATGTACCCAAACATGGGATAGCTTCAGTTGCACCTGTGATGGAACTGGATACAGTGGAGCCACATGCCATAACTGTAAGTGGGCCTTCATGCTGCTACCCATAATTATCTTTGTTAAATGAATTAATGATATTGATAACAGATAAGAGTTTGTTTATGCTTGTTGTCAAAAATATTTTTTTTACAAATAATAATAAT
Source organism: Pseudonaja textilis (assembly GCF_900518735.1). The sequence continues at coordinate 12,776,718 of NW_020769326.1, forward strand.
ATTGATAACAGATAACAGATAATCAGAGTTGGAAGGGACCTTGTAGGCCATCTAGTTGAACCCCCTGTCCTAGCAGAAGACCCTACACTATTTCTGACAGATGGAAATCCAATCTCTTCTTGAAGGTTTCAAGTGATGGCGCTCCCACAACTTCCATGGGCAAGCTGTTCCATTGGTTGATTGTTCTCACTGTCAGAAAGTTTCTCCTCATTTCCAGATTAAATCTCTCCTTGTTCAGTTTCCATCCATTATTCCTTGTCTGGCCTACAGGTGCTTTACAAAATAGCTTGACCCTTCCTCTCTGTGGTAGCCCCTCCAATACTGGAACACTGCTATCATATCTTCCCTGGTCCTTCTCTTCACTAGGCTGGCCATACCCAGTTCCTGCAACCATTCATCATATGTTTTACCTCCAGTCCCCTAATCACCTTGGTTGCTGTTCTCTGTACTTTTTCTAGAGTCTCAACATCTTTTTATAATGTGGTGACCAAACCTGGATGCAGTACTCTAGGTGTGGTCTTACTAAGGCTTTATAGAGTGGTATTAGTACCTCACTTGATCTTGATTGAATCCCTTTTTAATGCAATTTAGGATTGCATTAGCTTTTTGGCTACTGCTTTTGCACACTGCTGGTCTGGTCTTCTATGATCGTACTTTTCAGAGTTTCCAAGATTCTTGAGTTGTTTTTCCCTTTAGGATTTTCATCCATGGAATCTTTCCCAAGTTGTCTCTCAGTTTATTAAAATCAGGTGTTTTAAAATCTAAGACTCTGGTGTCATTATGTTCTATTGCTTGCGTTTGTGTTAAGTTGAATTCTAGTTTTACATGGTTGCTCTTACCCAAGGTTCCTTCAGTTTCAATCCCCTCTTACTACTTCTTCTTTGTAAGAATTAAGTCCAGTATGGCTGTCCCTCTAGTTCCATCCTCTACCTTTTGGACAACAAAGTTGTCAGCTAGGTTGGTTAGGAAGCTATTTGATTTCTCACTTGGTGCAGAATTAGTTAGTGTGTTTCCTGCATATGTTTGTTGGTTGGTTGGCAAAAAGGTAATCTATTTTTTTCTGCTTGGTTGGGTGGCCTATAATATACATCTATGTCATTCTTTTTTTCTTTTATATTGACCTATATGGATTTTACAAGGTTTTCATCTTTGGTTTCATGCATTTCTGTAGCAATATAAAGTGGTCCTTTACATATAATGCAACTCCACCACCTCTTTTATGGGATCTGGGTAATTTTTCTAATATTTTCTTGGAATACAGCTGTTATCACTGGCATGAAAAAAAACAATTTTTTAATTTGAACAAAAATGTTTTCTGGAAAAAAATTTGAATTGCATAAACATCTGCAGAACTGGAAACTTTTTTTCTATTTCCCAAAGCTGAATCATGATTCAGAAATGAACCATGCATATTTTAAAAATAGCATTGGAACATTTTATTATGATTAATGCATTATTTCTATGAATTAGGCTTATTTTTTCTTCTGCTTCTTTGCACCATTTGCACATTTAATCGGTCAATGATTTTTTCTCAATTCTGACCTTGACTGCGTTGGTTTGAATAGCTATTTGTTAACCAGCCTAACTCAAGCCTACAGTTTCTGTTTATAACATTCCAGGTGTAAGTCATTGCCAGGTTAAATCCACTTCCTTCTTGATATTTTATAAATATTCATCTTGTAATGCTTTTACTTGTCAGCATTCTGTTCAAAATTATAACATTATTTCAACATTCATGTTTTGTGTCTTATATAGTTCTCATTTTTAAGTTTTATCAATACTTGTTCTTGGCTGTCTTGTACACAATTAGCCAATTCATGCTTTTATGCAAGCCATCATTCCTGAGTCTCATTGCCCACTTGTGACGGATGTCCAAGGACCTGACATGGTCCTTGTTGAATACAGAATTACAATTATGAATACAGAATGTAATGATGAATACAGAATTACAATTCTTTTTCTGTGCTCTACTATAGAAAATGGGTTCACATAGAACCCTGTGTGGCATGGGTTATCCTTTGGGTAGAATACACCACTGCCAGTGTAGCTCTCAATCTCATTAGAACATCACAAGTCCTTCCACCATGACAATTAAATAGCAGCATTTGGATAAACAGAATGTTACTCTACCCTCCTCCTTCTGAGCCTTTAAGCCTGACGAAACCTATCAGGCCATGTTATAAGTGTAAAATCCAGATTTCCCCCCCCAAAACGGATTATGAAATCTCCCAGGGAAAAAAAAGTCAGCATTTCATATTTCAATTCAATATAGCTACATTTTAATTCTAATACTATGGTACCTCAAATAAGATAAGGAAAGCCTTCAGAGCATGACCTCTAGAAATCTATTCTTTAGCATCAGTGACCACAGGATCTATGATTTTTTGAGTACTTACGTTACATCTATGTGTATGACTGCTTTTTCCTCAGATTGTGGCCTTTTGTATCTGTGGGTGTGCAGTCTACTGATGATATCTTGCATCAAATAAGTGGATGACCTTCCCCAATCATCTTATATAGATGTTAAATAACTTGGAGGAAAATAACAAGTTTTGTGAAATTTCACATTGGAGATCATCTTAAATAGATGTTAAATAACTTGGAGAAAAATAACAAGTTTTGTGAAATTTCACATTGGAGAATCCATAGGCTCAGTTGCTACTGAATGGAATCATCCAAGTTCTCATGAAGATTATTGACCAGGGTGTCTGATATAAGAGCCTCAGTGGCACAGTGGTTAGAGTGCAGTACTGCAAGCTACTTCTGCTGTAGCCAGCTGCCTGCAATTTGGCAGATCGAATCTTACCAGGCTCAAGATTGACTCAGCCTTCCATCCTTCTGAGGTGGGTAAAATGAGGACCCAGATTGTTGGGGGCAATATGCTGACTCTGTAACCCACTTAGAGAGGGCTGTAAAGTATTATATAGTGGTATACAATTCTAAGTGCTATTGCTATTACTATTATTTCTCTTGCCTGGGCCTGAATCCTACATGAAATGCATCTAGATGTCCAGACTTGGAAGGGATCTTGGATTCATAGAAATAATGCATTAATCATAATAAGTCCAACCCCCTGCTCAATCCAACCCCCTTCTAGTCCAACCCCCTGCTCAATCAGGAAACCCTATACATTCAGGCAAATGGCTGTCCATTCTTTTCTTAAAGCCCCCAGTGAAGGAACACCCACAACATCTGAAGGCAAGTTGTTCCACTGGTTAATTGTATTCACTGTCAGAAAATTTCTCCCTAGTTCCAGACTGCATCTGTCCTTGATTAGTTTCTATCCATTGCTTCTGGTCTTTCCTTCTGGTACTTTGGAAAACAGGCAGTTTAAGTAACAAAGCAGAAGTTCCATGTGAGCATATTGAAGCATTACTGTCTTTTATATTCTGAACTAGTTAAAACTTCCAAGTACATATATCGTGTATTGCATTAGCCAAGCCATGAGATGACAGAAGAGACTTCTGATCCAAAAAGGGATGTAAATGGCACATTATAATTCTGTGGCTACCTCACCTCATTCTGATTTCTTCTCCAATCATCCTAATCTTCTAGTCTGGCATGAAAGGCTGCTAAACAATTACATTGGATCTGATCCAATCATATCATCCACAAGGATAGTAAACACTAGACTGAATTAGCCCACTCCCTGATAGTCTCTTCTGCTGTTGATAAAATTTCCATCAACATAACACATTTGAGTGCTAAGGAAGAAGTCAGAGAAATCATGACAAATCCTAGTGATTTTTGTTGTTTTTTCTTCAGTAAATAAGGCTGATACCCATATTTGTAGATTACAAAAATATATAGATTAGGAAGGGAGGGATGGATGGATGGATGCATGCATGCATGGATGCATGCATGGATGCATGCATGGATGGATAGGTGGATGGACAGGCAGACGGACAGGCAGACAAACAGATAAACGATAGAGATAAATACATTCACATTGCAAATGTTAAATGTATTTAATTCATAAATTACAACTTTATATGATTGATCTTAACAAGAATTGCTTTTAGAAGATGAAATAAGATCATACAATGCATTTCTCAATTTTGTTCTAAATATGATTTGAACAAACATTTCAAGCTTTGTTTTTGAATGTGATTAAAAAAACAAATAAGACTAGAATGCATTGATTCATTCTTCTAATGTCAGCTCCATTTAGTGCCCTAGGAGCTTAATGAGCTTTGATAATTTTTTCTCCTAAATTGCATTTTTTTACTATTAAAAATGTTCTGGGTTGTTTTAATAATGCATTTATAACATCAAAAGTACTTTTAGGAAGAAAGAATTTGAGTCACATCTTCTTTTCATTACATATTATCATTAGTGTGGATAATAAGCTAATTGTTATACTTGGAAAAAATATTTCCAGATTTACTAATCAAGAAAACCCAAAATGTATAAATAATATAATATGTAATTTGCATGCTATGGGTACTTTGACTTCAGCAGATGCATTTGGTTAGTTTAACTACTGTGGTCCTACTCTTTTATATTTACTGAAACTATTATTTGAGAAAATAGAAACTTTGTGATGAATTTTAAATCTTCACTAAATAAAATTATGTAGATTATCTTTCTCTAGAACAGGGGTCGCCAACCTTTTGGACCTCAGGGACCACCAAACTCATAAATTTAGATCCCAGGGACCACTAACCAGTTCTGTGGGTGTGGTCTAATTTGTGGGTGTGGCTTGGTGGTCATGTGACTGGCTGGGCATGGCTTGTATGTAAATATTATAAATATTTATATAAATATTGAAATTTTTATAAAAAAAGAGCAACTTTTACCCGATATCAGGCGAAGCAGGTAGATTGAGTTGCTCACAGAATCACAGATTCATTCAGAGATCCATCTATCTGCCATTGGCTAGCTCAGTCTGTCACATAAAATTTGTTTGCAAGCAAACTCACAAAATTAATCCACACCACACCATGCATGTAAATATTGATTTTTTTATAAAAAAAGAGCAACTTTTACCCAAAATCAGGCAAAGCAGGCAGATTGAGTTGCTCACAGAATCATTCAATGATCTATTTATCTGCCATCGGCTAGCTCAGTCTCTCAAATTTGCTTGCCGTGAGTTTGCATTGAATTTGGTTGCAAGCAAACCTTCAGTCCTAAGGGAGGTTCAGCTGTGCTGAACCAAGGATCTAAAGACTAGCTAGAAATCCAACCATTTCCTGCTTCCTAGCTAATCTAAATCTCCCGGCACAGCAGAACAGATGATGGTCGGAAAAAGGAAAAATAGCAATTTAGCAGGCAAGTTTACTGGGTAAGGAGTGAGTTGGCAGGGAGGGTTCCCGCGGGCCATGTGGGTGGCGCAGCCTTGTGTTTCTGCGCAGCCTGGATTAATTGCTTTGGGGGGTGCTCTGGAGGTGAGATTTCTCTGCGGCCCACCAAAATTTTCTCACGGCCCACCAGTGGGCCGCAGCCCACCAGTTGGTGACCGCTGCTCTAGAGTGACACTTTGCATAAAGGTTCATATGAGCTAAGGGGAAAATTTTTTCAAAGTAACAATAGAAAGGGTGGGTTGGTTCCCTCAATTGATATTCGGAAGCTATTTTGTTTTTGCTTTTTCTTAAATGAATAGATTCCATAGCCTGAAAAAATGTGCACCCCATATTCTAATATGCTGCAATCCAAGTACATTTGAAAGAGGACATCAGTCTCTACAATTCAAATACAGTAGGAAAGCTATCAATGAGCAAGGAAAAAAGTTAGGCATATTATAAAAGAAATGAAGATTTCTACTTCCTAACCACAGGAAAAGAAATAGTGTCTTTGGAAAATTGTTATTTGACAATACCTGGACAAAGAACATAAGAATGAGAAAAATATAAGTATCCAGAGCATAAGAATGAGAAAAATAATATTCCCATATTTGAGTTTGATTTTCATAGCAATAGTTTCATTTAAAAAATCATCCACACGATATTGTATTTAATCAAGATGTCTATTTTGCTTATATGTTTACTCAGATCTTACTTTACCCTTTTATTTATTTGTGATCTTTTTTCCTATTAACACTAGAAGCAAGATTAGCAGATTAGATAACTTTAGACAATTCTCCCTCTGTGTTTAAATCCTCTGATATCCACACTCAGGGCTCACTTTTAATTCGTCTCTCATTGTATCATCTGTCCTGCCTATGCTGAGCTATGATAAGTCTAAATGCTGCCTCACTCTAGCAATGCCAGAAGTGTGGATGGAAAGTTGTGAAAGAAAGCAGGAGGACCTGCTTTGTTTCCCCCTTGATTACTGGATTTAAAGTAAAGTGTGCAACCTTAATATCCTATGGATAAGCCAATCTCTCTGTCTATAGCAGCTATTTCCAACAAGCAGGCTTACTGTACCTCAGAATATCTCTGATGCCATTTTTTAGAAAATTAACAATGTAATTGTTAATCTAATTCATTTTAAGGATTGTGTATTATTGAGGTGAGTCTATGACATCTTGGAGTGGTCATCTTGCCACAACCATGTCGCCTCAGCCACCTTGGTGCCGCCATCTCAGTATGGTGCCATCTAGGTGTGGAACAAATTGCCGTGAGAAACTTGACATGCCATCTCCCTTCATAAGAGGCAGATATTGACCACAGTTTCACAATGGGCTTTGTTATGTCCCCGGGACTAACACAAGTTCTCCATCAGGTCCGTCCATCTGGTGGGGGCGTTTGCAACCCCCATTGGCTGGCTCCCTTCGACAGCCGCTATAAAAGCCGGCTGCTAGGTCGAGCCAGCCACTGTTCGCTAGCTAGTCTGCTGTTAGCTGCAGACGCGACAGCCCCCTTTATTCCCCTTGAATAAAGCGTGTTACAGAATGCTCTGGTGTGGCCTCCCCTTTCTTCGGAACTTAACATTGGCGACGAGGATGGGATCTGGCCAACCAGCAGCAACTAACAAGAGCTGAATTCACACACCAAACACTGAACCGTAGCCGCGTCGCTGAGAGCTCGGTCAGTTGTGAATGCGGAAGTGAAAGCAGAGCGTGTAGCCGCTCGTTAAAATAAGCTACGTGAAAGTAGAGCACTGACAACCTCAGCCGCCCAGCATTGAGCAAGAATCCAACCGTCACAGTTCGGATTCTGCTGTTAGCGAAGTTCCGGCGCGGCGCTCGCAGCCGCCAAAATACAATTAGGCGCGCATTTTGAATAGCTGTCAGCACGGGGCTACAGCCATAGCCGCCTACGCCCTTGTAAGGGCGCGATTTTCAAACTGAAGTCAGTTACGGCTATACAGCCATAGCCACATAGAGCGTGTAACCCAGAGAGATCCTATAGAGCTGAAGCAGCACTGCGTACTGCAGCTGCCACACTTATCAGGGCCATTGCATTCCCAGTGAGAGTGGTCAGTCTACAACAGACTGAACTGCAACATGAATTCAAATCCAGCATTTCCAGCATTCAAGCCAGATGAAGACAAGTGGGACTCGTACAGGAACCGTTTCAATCACTACATTGATGCCATCGGTCTGGCCGATGCTACAGAGAACAGAAAAAAGTCGTACTTCCTGAGTTACTGCGGGGCCGCAGTATTCGATACCGCCACAGCGCTATTCGCCCCCAGAGAGTTGAAGAACATTCCTTGGTCCGAGCTGTTGGAGACACTCTCCAATCATTACTCCCCAAAACCATCACAGATAGCGAGACGCTTCGCCTTTCGTATGAGGAAGCAAGCAGATGGGGAATCTGTCAATCAATATATGGCCGCTTTGAGAACCGCAGCACTCCACTGCGAATTCAGAAATTACCTAGACGATATGCTCCTGGATCAACTCGTCTGTGGAGTCAGAGATATAAAATTACAGAGGCGTTTGCTGGCCAGGAAAGACCTCAACCTCACTCAAGCAATCGAAGAAGCTTTGGCAGCAGAACTAGCAACTCAATCGGCCGCTGAAATTCAAGGTAGCGCAACCAAAGCCAACCCGGTCACTGTCCACTCCGAGGAAGTGGTAAGCGAAGAAGACTCCATCGAGCACTCAGAGGTCCATCGCCTCAAACCTTTCAAACAACCTCAGGTAGGAGCTAGACAAAAAAGCAGCAGCACACCTAAACACAACCTGTTATGCCTCTCCTGCGGGGGGTCCCATGCAAGAACAACTTGCAGGTTTAGGAACGCCACCTGCAACAATTGCAACAAGAAGGGCCACATCGCCAGGGCCTGCCAGGCAACACACACAGCGCCACAAAGGTCATCATCCTTTTACTCTCCTTCAGAGCCACCCAGGCAAGTAGAAAATTGTTATACGTGTTACCAGGCTAACCATACCTTTTTGACCCCTAATAAAATCACACTTTCTATCCATCTAGAAGGTAAACCCTGCCTTATGGAAGTCGACACCGGGTCAGCACTCTCGATCATCTCGTGGAGCACGCTCAAGAAAATACGACCTACCCTGTCCAGGAAGCAGCTCCAGAGAAGTCGCCTCACCTTGAGGGATTATCAAGGGAAGAATATTCCAGTACTCGGAACAGGCAAGTTCCTTGTTAGATTCAAATCCTTTAAAGGCCATCTGCCTTTAGTGGTGGTGGATGGTGCCCTCCCTAGCCTTTTGGGGTTGGATTGGTTCCCCTATCTCGGCCTTAGCTTAACGGGAGTACATGCTGTCTCACCTTCCGATATCGACACCCTATTTTCAGATTATGCTGATGTATTCAGCAATGAATTGGGCTGCTACACCGGTACGCCCATCTCTTTTTCAGTGGACCCGCAAGCTGTCCCCATCCGCTTGAAACCACGGAGAGTACCATTTGCTCTGCGTTCTAAGCTGGATGCTGAACTAGATAAATTGCTTAAGCAAGGGGTGATCGAGCCCACAGATTTTGCTAAATGGGAGACTCCAATTGTCACACCCCTAAAAAAAGATGGCAGTATAAGAATGTATTCTGACTACAAGACCACAATCAACCGCTATCTACAGACTAGCGCATATCCAGTCCCAGTAATCCAACACTTACTACACACATTTGAACCGGGAACCATATTCGCCAAATTGGATATGTCACAGGCGTACCAGCAATTTCCTGTGGATAACCAAACGGCCAAATTGCAAACAATTGTCACCCACAGAGGGGCATTTCGATGCAAGCGCCTCCAATTTGGCGTTAGCGTCGCCCCAGGTATTTTCCAGTCATTAATGGAACGGATACTGCAAGGCCTCCCTGGCGTAGTTCCGTACTTTGATGACATCTTGGTTTCAGCCAGGGACAGACCCCAACTTTTCCTCAGAGTCAGAGCGGTATTGGATAGGTTTAGGCAGCATGGCCTCAAACTAAAAAGGGGAAAATGCGCCATCGCCACTAAGCAGGTGGACTTTCTTGGGTATAAAATAGACGCCTCAGGCATCCATCCAGTGGAGTCCAAGGTCAAAGCCATTCATGAGACACCCACTCCTTCTTCCAAATCAGAATTCCTGGGTCTGCTATATTTTTATGCGTCGTTCCTACCCCACAAGGCGTCAGTAGCCGAACCGTTGCATAGACTCCTAGACAAAAACACTCCATGGCATTGGGGACCCAAGGAGGAACATGCCTTTAAGGCAGTCAAAACGCTAATCACTTCAGACGCTGTCCTAATTCAATTCGACCAGCGCCTCCCACTAGTTTTAGCTGCAGATGCCTCACCTTTTGGAATTGGGGCTGTTTGAAGCCACAGACTCCCCAACGGCACCGAAGCTCCAATCGCATTCTTTTCTCGAACCCTGTCAACAACCGAGCGTAACTATAGTCAAATCGACAAAGAGGCCCTAGCCGCCGTTGCCGCGGTCAAAAAATTCCATGAATTTCTTTTTGGACACAATTTTGAACTTGTCACAGATCACAAACCTCTGTTGGGACTCCTCTCTGGAGAAAAACAAACACCGCAAGTCTTATCTCCCAGGATGACTAGGTGGACCTTATTCCTGGCGGCTTACTCATACAAACTGGTTCACCGCCCAGGAAAAAACCTTAGCCACGCAGATGCTCTCAGCCGCTGCCCATTGCCAGCACGCGTGGAGGACCCGGCCCCGGTCCATGCAATTTTCGATGCCAGTGAGTTTAACATCCCAGTCACCGCTGGTGACATAGCTCTCCAGTCCAAGAAAGACAAACTTATCGCCCAGGTCCTGGACTGGGTACGGAGGGGGTGGCCGGGCAGTAATCTGTCAACTGATTTCTCACCGTTTAAAACCTGCCAGCAGGAACTTTCCAGTTTACAGGGCTGCCTACTTTGGGGGACCAGAGTGGTCATTCCAAACCGCTGCGTACGCCTGTCCTGAAAGCGTTACATGAGGGGCACCCCAGCATCGTCTGGATGAAAGCATTGGCTCGGAGTTATGTATGGTGGCCCAGCATGGACGACGAAATCGCGAAATGGGTAAGCTAATGCCGCCCCTGCCAAGAATCCAGGCCAGCACCACCGATTGCTACCCCAACCAAATGGGAGAGTGCCAACGCACCGTGGTCACGATTGCACATTGACCTGGCAGGTCCCTTCCACGGCAAGACTTTCTTAGTGGTCGTGGATTCATTCTCCAAATGGATAGATGTGGCCCTCCTACTCACTACTACCACCCGAGCAGTTGCCCAGGCTCTGACCCGCTTATTTGTTACACATGGTCTACCTGACACCATAGTCTCAGATAATGGCCCCCAATTTGCCTCAACAGAATTCAGCCGGTATGTCACCAACCTGGGCATCCGGCATATCCTAACGGCTCCCTTTCACCCTGCCAGCAATGGGTTGGCAGAGAGAGCCGTTAGGACAGCGAAAGAAGCATTGGCAAGATTCACTCAAGATGACTGGCACTCTAGGCTCTCTCGTTTTCTTTTAAACCAACACTCGACCCCTTGTACGGTCACAAACAAATCCCCCGCCGAGTTATTGATGGGCAGATGCTTAAGAACAGTATTAGATAGACTGCACCCCCACTACTGCCCTGACACACCGATTGGTTCTAACAGTAGAGTCAGGAGTTTTATGTTACAGGACCAAGTGTTCGCCAGAAACTACGCAGGCGATCCACTGTGGGTGCCCGGAAAGATCGTGGCCATCACCGGCCCAAGATCATACCGCGTCCAGCTAGAGGATGGTCGTATATGGCGGAGGCATCTGGACCAGATAAGAAGTCGCCAGAGCGAACATGCCAATGCCGATCCAACCGCCGCACCCGAATTCCAGCTGCGACCTCCAGAGTGACCAGTCATCACCAGCCAAGCCAAGAGAACGGACGGTAGACCGGGACCGTCCTACAGAGGCGTCAGTCGTTCCCACCAGCGACACCCCCGGGTTGCGGGACAATGACAATTTAACAATCCAACCCGGGGGCTGTGACTTTTCCCATACGCCAGACCAGGCCCCAGTTCGATCCGAGGGTCCAGCAGAGCCAGTTCCGGACTCCCAGAACTCCATGCCACCTTGTGTCTCGCCAGAACTGCGCCGGTCTGGACGCTCGCACAAACCACCCGATTATTTAAAGGACTACTCGTGTTCGTATCTGGGGGGAAGGAGTGTTATGTCCCCGGGACTAACACAAGTTCTCCATCAGGTCCGTCCATCCGGTGGGGGCGTTTGCAACCCCCATTGGCTGGCTCCCTTCGACAGCCGGCTATAAAAGCCGGCTGCTAGGTCGAGCCAGCCGCTGTTCGCTAGCTAGTCTGCTGTTAGCTGCAGACACGACAGCCCCCCTTTATTCCCCTTGAATAAAGCGTGTTACAGAATGCTCTGGTGTGGCCTCCCCTTTCTTCGGAACTTAACAGGCTTCATCTCTGAATTCAGGTCTGGCTTCCCATGGGTGCAGCTAGTCAGTTGGATCAGAGCACATCAACTCTGTGCAGCTTTCTGCAGTGTTATTGCTGCCCATGCCCACATCCTACCTGTTGCCTACCCACAAGAGACCTTCTACCTGAGCCATATTTGGCCATTCCCTTTTCCCCATGGGTGTGTGTGTGTGCTAGAAACCAGATTGAAGAAGCCTTAAGAGAAGGGAGATGAACCCTCCCCATAAAAGGCAGACTAAGCAGAAGTCATTGACAGTCTTAAGACAACTGTCACAGTCCCTGTTTGCCCTTCTCATATGCCGGAGCTGTCAGGACCCAGCACAGCATGCTGAAGAAGAAATCCACATGGATGCATCCCTCCCACAATGGTCTGTGGGGCGGAGGAATGGCTGAACACAGCCTGGGCAGAAGGTCTCCCTGGCAGGCAGATATGGAGACCTGGATGCAGAGACACAGCCTATTGTGACACTGCTATTTTTCCTGAGTTGAGATGGCCATGTCAAGATGGTAGCACCAAGATGTCAATATGTCCCATTCCATACTGAAGCTATGTAACTACCAGATCATTTGAATTACCTTCCAAAATACAGACAATGTTTACAATATTTTAAATATAATTAATTAATAGCCATTCTATAATATTTATGCCCTTCTTACTGCCTGTTTCTAACAGTACTTCCACTGTAGGCTTGGGTGGGTTAATCAGATTGGTTACTATTTATTAATAATCATTGAACACAAAAATCCGATTTACATGAATTAGTCATTATTTTATTAGCAATTATTTATCAAATTTATATAGTTCTCATCTCACAATGTAAGATGACACTTTATCAAACTAATTATACAGATTTTCTCAAATAATACTATTAGCAGTCAAAAAACAACAGAGAGTTAATGCTCTGATTATTGAGTTTTTCAATAATGAAATTTAAAACAAAGCAGGAAAAGTCTTTTTCAACTGAAATCAGATGAGTTAACACAGGGGTCCCAGAGAATTATAAAATTTGAGATTTATTTTATCAATGGTTAGAAAAGAGAATAGGGAAATAGGATATAATATAATATAAATACAACGATAGAGTAAAGATAAGACAATGTAATATGTTATAATGAACTATAATGGAGTGAATATTATGAATTGAGATATCTTAGAAACTGAAATTTGCTCGAAAAGGATGATATAGTTTATAAATAAAGTCCAATAAGTAATTAATAACAATATAATATATGCATATTCATGTAAAATAAATTTTAATAATGTAGTTAGAAGAGAAGGTCTGGTGATATTGTGCAAAGAAGGTTTATACCAACCAACACACTGTACAATGGAAAGAAGGTTTTATGTTTTGTGTTTATGTTTATGTTTGTTGTTAAAAAAAATACAAAAAAACAAAACACAAAACACAGAGGTCCCCAGCTCCTGGGCCTCAGACAACTGCCAGACTGCAACCTGTTTGGAACCAATCCACGCAAGCAGTGGACGAGTGCATGTGTGTGCATGAAACTCCCCTCCTGCAAGTGGCAGCAACTTGCACTTACGTGTGAAGCTTCTCTTGTGTGTGTGATGGTTACTTGCAATCACATGCAAAGCTCTCTTTGCACAAGTGGTGGGTGTGTGCACTTGCTGCTCATGAGAAGGGAGCTCACATATATATGCCTGCCATTCACAGAAAGTATCCCATTTCCCCAATCCCTTGCTGGGCCTCCAAGCCAGAAAGCCAACCATTGAGTTCACAAATGTATATCTGCTGCTTTCTGTGATTTCTATGAAAATTGGAACCCTTGGATTCTAACTAAATAATAGTTCACAATCAGTCTATAGAGAATATAAAACTAGACTTAGATCCATTAAGGACCACTCATTGAATATGGTTAGTCAGCCAGTTGTGAGTCCATCTAGTGGTGGTGCTATCTATTCCACTTTTTTCTAGCTTACTAAGAAGTAGGTTGTGGTCTACTTTGTCGAATGCCTTGCTGAAATCTAAATATATTGTGTTCACAGTATTTTGCTGGTCTACTAATTTAGTCACCATGTTGAAGAATGAAATAAGATTGGTTTGGCATGATCTGTTCTTAACAAACCCGTGCTGACTGCAAGGTATTACTTTACTTGTTTCTAGATGTTGGCAGATCTGTTTTTTTATTATCTTTTCCAGTATCTTCTCTATTGATGTTAGGCTGATTGGTCTATAGTTTCCTGGATCTGTTTTTTTTTCCTTTTTTGAAGATGGGAACCACATCAGCTCTTTTCCAGTTCTCTGGTAGTTCTCTGCGCTCCAGGTTTTTTGAAAGATACGGTGCAGTGGTTCTGAGATTACCTCTGCCAGCTCCTTTAAAACTCTGGCATGTAATCCATCAGGCCCCGGTGATTTGTTTTCATCAAGATCAGAAAGGTGTTCTCTTACTATTTTTTGCTTATTTTAACTTTGATTTCTGGTCTGTCTTTTACAGTTATGTTTTTGGTGGGTTGAGCTATAGTTTCTTTTTGCGTGAAGACCAATGCAAAGAATGAGTTAAGCAGTTCTGTTTTCTCTCTGTTGCTTGTTACATCCTTGCCATCTTTTCTCTTTAGTGGACCTACCGTTTCCTTTATATTTTTCTTGTTGTTTATATGTTGGAAGAAACTTTTTTTTATTATCTTTGACTTTAGTTGCAAGTCTTTGCTATCCTGACTTCATCTTTGCAGATTCTGGCTACCTGCTGATATTCTGCCTTAGTTGTATGTCCTTCTTTCCATTTTTTGTATTTGTCCTTTTTTTCCTTTCAATTTGCCAGAGAGATCTTTGTGCAGCCATGGTGGTTTCATCTTGGATTTCTTGTTTTTCTTTTTCAGTGGTATTGTGCTGGTCCAGGCTTCTAAAATCATACTTTTCAGAGTTTCCCAAGATTCTTGAGTTGTTTTAGGATTTTCATCCATGGAATCTTTTCCAAGTTCTCTCTGAGTTTATTAAAATCAGCTCTTTTAAAATCCAAGATTCTGGTGTCTGTGTGTTTGGGTGTGTTGAATTCTAGTATAATATGGTCACTTTCACCCAAGGTTCCTGCAGTTTCAACTCCTTCTGCCACTTCTTCTGTTTGTAAGAATTAAGTCCAGTATGGCTGTCCCCCTAGTTTCACCCTCTACCTTTTGGACAACAAAGTTGTCAGCTAGGTTGGTTAGAAATCTATTTGATTTCTCACTTGGTGCAGAATTAGTTTTCCAATTGATATCAGGATAATTGAAGTCCCCCATGACTACTGTAGTGTGTGTTAGTCAGTTGGCAAAAAGGTATTCTATTTTTTCTGCTTGGTTGGGTGGCCTATAATATACATCTATGTCATTCTTTTTTTTCTTTTATATTGACCCATATGGATTTTACAAGGTTTTCATCTTTGGTTTCATGCATTTCTATAGCAATATAAAGTAGTCCTTTACATACAATGCAACTCCACCACCTCTTTTATCAGGTTTGGGTATTTTTTCTAATGTTTTCTTGTAATACAGCTGTTATCACTGGCATGGGTGGCCTATAATATACACCTATGGCTATGTCATTCTTTTTTTCTTTTATATTGGCCCATATGCATTCTAGGAGGTTTTCATGTTTGGTTTCATGTATTTCTGTAGCAATATAAAGTGGCCCTTTATATACAGTGCAACTCCATCTCCTCTTTTATGGGGTCTCTCTTTTTTTGAATAGTTTGTATCCTTCTACCAGTATGTTCCAATTATGGGTTTCATCCCACCAACTTTCTGTTATTCCAACTATATCATATCTACCTTCATGTATTCGTAGTTTGAGTTCACCCTGTTTGTTCCCCAGACTTTGTGCATTTGTATATAGGCACTTGAGATCTTTATGTCTAATGCTGTATTTACTGTCTATATAACCTGTGTTGTGCCTGTCTGTCCCTACTTTCTTGCCACCTGTTTGATTAATGCTCATGGTATGACACTCACTATTAAATGCTTGGTTTTTGGTTGGCATCAAGGTTCATAATCTTACCTGCACAAACATCTATTTTGCATGCACTGGTATCCTTATTAATTTTAGGTTGCTGGGGACAGAAATGTTCTATATCTATTAATTATCTGTCCCCACTGTTCAGTTTAAATGTTTATCCAGGAAATCTGTGAATTTAATGCCAAGTAACTCAATCCCTTTCTTTGGTGGATGGAAACCATCTTTTTTGCACAGTTTTTTATTGCACCAGCTGCAGACAACATGACTAATAAAACCAAAGCCTTACCTTTTGCATCACTCCTTTAGCCACACATTAAACTCTGCTACATGCTGGCCTTTCCCTTTTTTTCCTTGTATACTGGTAGAACCTCTGAAAAGATAAGCCTACAGCCCATAGTTCATGCCCCAAGCTCTGGAAGTCTTTCTGAACAGAAAGTATATCCTTCTGGGACAGATCAGTTGGGCTTGTCATGGGGTCCTAAGGTTACTGACTCATCTGCATCCACTCACCTCTGGATAGAAGGCTGAATCAATCTTGAGAGGTGAGGATTAAACTCCTGGCAGTGGACAGAGTTTGCCTGCAATACTGCATTCTAACCATTGCACCACCACAGCTCATCTGTTGCTCATCAGTTCTGAGTAAATAAACCAAAGTCCTGATTTAATAGAGATTAGCTTTCTAGATATGAAAAAAAAGAAACAATGATCATATTAAAATTATGTTCATACTCTATAAGATTAGAAAGGCAGAATTAGCATGCTTGGAAGTACTGGTGAAAAACATAGTGATATTAATAAATTAAGATAATCTATAATTCAGTAAATTAAATAGATTTAAACAAATCTCTATTTATCAACTGGTGGAGAATTGCTGCTTTGTGCCACATTTGTCTTCCAAAGCGTATGTTTCATGGAGTGTAAAGAGCTAGAAATGAGAATTCATACAATCTGCTGCCAAAAGAAATGCACAATAGACAATTGTGCTTCCTATCAAGGATAACGATAGGAAAAGTACTAATTGCTTCATTTGGACCTAAAAAGAAATTAAAAGTATTTTTTTCTAAATTATGCAATTATTATTGTTATTAACCATTTTGTGTATCCATAGCCAATGCATATTTCAGAGTGAATTTAACAACTTGAATATGGAGTTGGAAATACAGTTCGTTTAGCATTGAGACTGGACAGTGTTAAAATATGGATTTTATTGTGTTCAAACCACAAAAAAAAGACACCTACAAATTTTATTATTTTGTGCCATGCAAAACAAAAAATTAGGCTACAAATATACCATTGAAAGCTTTTATTGAACTTTGTTTCCTGAAGTTACCTGGGAGCAATTGGATGAGAGAGCTTGCCTTGAAATGTAAGTCATCAACAGGAGAAAGGTAGAGATGTATTTTCTGTGATAATCTAAAGTTTTGCTAAAAGAAAATTGTATAACTTTATCCAAATGTCTGAGTAAGGAGTAAGAAAAATGCCCCTAGGTCAGGTTTTCAAGAGAGGGAATAAAGAACAAGCTTCTAGTGGCTGCTCTTATATTGCCCCCAATCCTCTCAGTGCTGCCATGGCTTGATTAGGATGCAGTCTTCTCTTGTCAAGGAGTCATGCTGATTGCCTTTGCTTAGCCCTTTATAACTGTCATTGTGTTCTTGGATTCAGCACCCTACCCCTACCCTAATTGGTTTTCACTCTTTATCTCCTGGAGTGGCAGTAGTTATCTAAATGTTTGCTGGGTGTTCATACTGATTATCTGTTCTACCTCTTCAACCTCTGATTTAGAAGATACAGAGAAAACCACAATAGTTATTCATTGCATATGTGATGTCTTGACCCACACACATCGTACAATAGTAGATATTGGATTTCCAGGCTCAGAATCAAAATGCCAGTCTTGACTGTTTGATTACATTATGTTCAGAAGCAGTATACAGGTAGAAAGATTTTGAATGCTTCTCCATAAGGAATAGTGGGAAATCAAAATAACTCATTTATTTATATCTATTAATTTATTTAATTTATTTATCAAATTTCTATATTTCTCATCACACTTGCATGACTACACACACACACAAACACACACACACACACACACACACGAACCCTAAAAAAAGTTTGAGGCTCTTGTCATACTTTCAGATCTAATTTCTTCAACACTAATGCTTAGGAAAATGTTTGTGTCTCAGACAATATTTGGAGATTGGATATGTTGTTTAAATAAAAAAAATTGCTTTGAAAGGAATTAAATGAAATGCTTTAAGACTTTTCAAAAATGGTATGTCTATTAAATTTTCCTATAAAAAATTGACTTTGTCATACATAGAATGGACCCATTTAATCAATGGATTTAACACTGATGTTGACCCCAGTTCAGGTCTGAGCTTGGTGCCAAAACCGATAACGAACAGCAGACATGAGGTTTTGTTTCTTTTATTGAAGTACTCCAAGAAAAGAGATCCTGGCTAGAAAATGCCAAGAAACCTCAAACAATATAATTAAGAAAGCTTTATACATTTTCACTAAAGCAGAAGGCAGGATAAATTAACATATTACCAGAGTTGGAAGGGACCTTGTAGGTCATCTAGTCCAACCCCCTGCCCAAACAGGAAATCCTTACAATTTCTGACAAATGGCAATCTAGTCTCTTCTTGAAAACATCTGGTGATAAAGCTTCCACAACTTCTGAAGGCAAGTTGTTCCATTGATTGATTGTTCTTCCTGTCAGAAAGTTTCTCCTTATTTCTAAGTTGAATATCTCTTGATCAGGTTCCATCCATTAATCCTTGTCTGGCCTTCGGGTGCTTTGGAAAATAGTTTGATCCCCTCCTCTCTGTGGCAGGCCCTCAAATATTGGAACACTGCTATCGTGTCTCCTCTGGTCTTTTCTTTACTAGACTAACCATGCCGAGTATTTGCAACTGATAACAGATAATCAGAGTTGGAAGGGACCTTATTGGTCATCTGGTCCAACCCCTACACCATTTCTGACAAATGGCAGTCCAATATCTTCTTGAAGGTCTCAAGTGATGGTGCTCCCACAACTTCCGAGGGCAAGATGTTCCATTGGTTAATTGTTCTCACTGTCAAAAAGTTTCTCCTTATTTCCAGGTTAAATCTCTCCTTGTTCAGTTTCCATCCATTATTCCTTGTCTGGCCTAGAGGCGCTTCGGAAAATAGATTGACCCCTTACTCTCTGTGGCAGCCCCTCAAATATTGGAAGACTGCTATCATGTCTCCCCTGGTCCTTCTCTTCATTAGACTAGCCAAACCCAGTTCCTGTAACTGTTCTTCATATGGCTTAGTCTCCAGTCCCCTAATCATCCTGGTTGCTCTTCTCTGTACTTTTTCTAGAGTCTCAACATCTTTTTTATAATGGGATGACCAAAACTGGATGCAGTACTCCAGGTGTGGTCTTATTAGGCTTTATAGAGTGGTATTAGTACCTCGCTTGATCTTGATTGTATCCCTCTGTTAATGCAATTTAGGATTGCATTAGCTTTTTTGGCTGCTGCTGCACACTGCTCATATTTAGCTGATTGTCCACTAAGACTCCAAGATCCCTCTCACAGTTCCTGCTATTAAGCCTGGTTTCACCCACTCTGAATATGTACTTTTTGTTTTTCTTGCCTAAGTGTAGGACTTTACTTTTCTCTACATTGAAATTCATTTTGTTAGATACAACTCAGTGTTCTAGTCTGTCAAGATCCTGTCTTCTTGGGTGATAACTATTCCTGCCAGTTTAGTATCATCTGCAACTTTGGTAAGTTCCCTTTCTATTCCCTCATCTAAGTTGTTAATGAAGATATTGAAGAGTCCTGGGCCTAAGAGAGAACCTTGTGGCACCCCACTGGTTACTTCCCTCCATGTAGACTTAGACCCATTAAGGACTACTCGTTGAGTACAGTTTGTCAGCCAGTTGTTCATTGTATGTTTTAGTCTCCAGTCCCCTAATCATCTTGATTGCTCTTCTCTGCACTTTTTTTTCATAGTCTCAACATCTTTTTATAGTGTGGTGACCATAACTGGATGCAGTATTCTAGGTGCATAAAACATCTAATAAACATTTTATAATAATCTAATGATCCTATTGGTCCCTAGCTGTCTCTGTTCCTAAGTCTTAGCTAATGAATGTTCTAGGAATTATCTAATATACATTCTATTTATTCCAGGCCATCCCTATTCCTACCTTCTAGCTGAGGTATGCAAGATGTCTTACTCTTTGTTACTGTTATCACCTGTTTATTACTCCTAGAATATAAGTGTTACGCATGTATATTTTTTGTGAATAAACATTCTTTGTTCTTGTCAGACAGACTGCACGATGACTGGCATCCCAGTTTTCTTTCTTTTTTTTATTTTTATTTTTTAAACAAATTTTATTAATTTTAAAGACAAACAAAACATCATTAAACATTGAAAACATAAAACCTCTTTCCATTGTAAATCTTTACAAGGCAGGTAAAAAATTATTTTATATTGCATACTTCTAATTTACCCCATTTCCATATAAACACATAAATATCTTTTAACAAATTTCTCATTATTTCTCTTTTATTCAATTACATTTCTTTTCTATATTTATCTATTATATAGTCATCATATTTATATTTCCCTCTGACTTGTTTGCAATTATTCTCATCTGACATTCCTCCAAGATTTTATTAATTCTCAATCAAACATACACACACAAAACACAAAAACATAAAACTTCTTTTTAGAAAGTAGCTTGGCCCCAGATTACCTCTCTTTGTATGGACTTCAGTTAAATTCATGCTCTTCTTATATACCATTACCTATCTTATTTACCATTCTATATCTTCTATATAACTCCTCCCCGCTTTTCAATCTTCTTAATTCTATTTTATATATTTCATCTTACTTTAAATCAATATACTTATATCTTTTGTCCATTCTTTTCCAATTAAGCATTTATATCATTCTCAATAATAAAAAAAAGAAAATTTCTCCTGAAATCACTAATCAGAGTATGATGCCTTTCTATCATTCCCCTAGATTAACATTTAAAATAACACCTAGTTCCCAATCTGATTCTGCTTAGTACATTCTACCTACTAAATTTTAAGAAAAAAAAAAGAAAAAGAATAAGTCTCTAAAATAGTTAAGTACATAATTAAATATTAAAATCTATCATTGAATCATAAACATTGTAATATTTTAATTTATTAATTAAGCTTAATTTATTAAGTCTTATAACATTCCAATTGTCTATTTCAAAAACAGGTGCTACAATAATAAATCTATAATAACATCAACACATTAGCCCATTAAACTCTATAATTAAACTAAATATTTTAAACATTTCCTTTAATATTTTATTAAAACTTAAAGTCTATCATTATTAAACATTTTAACATTATTAAACACTTTAATATTTTAATCTTTTGTTAAATCTTATAAAATTCTAATTTTCTATTTCTAATACAAATGCTACAATACTATCATATGTACTTTGCAGAATCTTTTTTTTTTTAATTATGCATTACCCTTTGTCCCTAAAAAATTTTTTCTTTTTCCCATCTTGTTTTATACCTTTGTGGCTTTTTCCCCACCTTTCCCTTTCTTTCTTAACCCACCTAGCCTTTTTACCCCCTCCTCTCCTAACCTCTGCCTTTTTAGCTTCCCCTCTCTGTTGTATTCCTCTTTCCTTTTGCTTTCTAACATTGTATTGATTTTGCATCTTATTTTTCTCTTTCTTGAATGTTTTTTTAGGTCTTAAGTCCTTCCTTTTCCTTCCTGTCTTTCTCTTTCCTTTCTTGATCAAACTTTTTTGTTCATTAAAAATGGCTTCTTCTTCCTCCGCTTCCTCCAGCTGTTGTTGAATTTGCTGAAAAATAGCAAGCGCCATTTCTAAAAAGCGAAAGGCTTCTCCCACAGCGTCCTTGCCTTCTTTCCTTGTTTTTCCATATTGTTTTCTTAGTTCATCAAGAGATAAAGCCATTATAAACCTTTTCTTCTTTTTCTTTTTCCTCTTCTTCTTGTTCAAACAACCAAGATATTTCAAAACTTAAAACAGTTCCCCAAAGTCATCAAGCAGTCCAAACAAAGCACAAAGTTCTTCCCTTTGCAATTTCTCTTCCTGGGGTAATATCAGTTAGGAAAAAACCCAATCTGTATTTTAAAGCCTTATTGCAGTTAGCTTCTAGTCTCTTAATCTTCAAGGCATCTCCTCCAACAAAGTCTTAATATAATTTTTTTTTCAGTCCTCTCCCTTCCCACTTGTAACAAAGAGCTTTAAATTTTTACCTTCTGTAAAAAAGCAGGTTTTTCAGTGTCCATTTGTTAACTCCGTAAGGGAGGGAGAGTAACTTTCCCTTTCAGCACTTCCATTCGCCGCTTTAAGAAACCTCCACTGGAAACAATGTAACATCCAAAAGATCGTAGCTTTCAGGGTATTAAATGTATCTTTAAAGTCCTGGTTCAGCCAAAAAACTTTCACTTTGCAACTTTCTCCTTCTTCCTCCTGCACAGTCTTATCCAGCTGCCGGCTTCTTCGTGGCGGCTATTAGAGACCGCCCCTCCACCGCCTTGAGAAAAGAGGGTTTTGCCGGCTGGGGAGGGGGTCTGCGATACTCCCCAACCCCTGTCCGGATCCCCCCTGTCTTCGGCTGCCTCTACAGGGCAGCCTTATCCTCCAGACCCATCGGGATCGGAGGCACCAAGACAGTTAGCACGGCAGGGATCGCGCAAAGTCGCGAGTCCCTGCCGTCGCCAAAGCCTGGCAAACCGGACCCAGTTTTCTTTCAAGTGCATGCCATACCCTTGCTTCACTTTAGCAGACAGCCCATCATTCCCCCTCTTTGAATCTGAAAATGATTTAATTTTCCAAGATTAACACAGCACCAATATCCATGTACAGAGAGAGACCCTTACCGTTTGCTTACAGATAGGAAGGTGAAGTGGAAGGCATTGTAATACACAACAGGTGATGACAAGAACAATAACTATATCTGCCACGGTCATCATTAGGGTTCTTAACCAGTTGAAATTAGGCAACTATCTGCCAATGCCAGCAACCTTCCCATTTTTTAATGTGACGGAGATATTGCAGCTATCTTTGCTATGTGTGCTTGGTTTTGGAATTCATCTGATTTGTCCAGAATATACACACTGCATTGTTGTTCAATTAACACACACACTTCCTTTGAATGCCAATACCACCATTCTGTTCTGAACTGTCGTTTGTCATATGGCTTCTTGTTCTTTTGCTACATCAATAAAAAGCTTCCCAGTTTCATTAGCTAGGATTTCCACCATTGCTTGTACATGGTACATGGTATTACTGAGGGACTGAAGCCCACGGAACCAGATAAGTAGTAGTCATTCAGGTATTTTCTGTATTATTCAAGGTCCCTATGGTTTCTAATCTTCCCTTTGGGTAAAGTGGATGTAATATAGGTGGGTAGGAGGAGCATAGCTAAGTCTCCTTCCAGTTTCTCAGAAGACACTTATAGACTTGGTCTCCACAGACAAAATATTGTTCCACAAGAATGCACCTTATTGTGTTTTTTGTCATAGTATCTATTTTTGTACCCATATGGTCTAGTGAATAAGGTTGTGTGATATCCAGCAAAGTTAGTTGGTTTTCATATTGGAGCTAGCTTTCCCTGTCATAGCTCATAAGTAATCAGCATAGGCTGACATCAGAATATACATGTCCACTTGGGGTGAACATACTAGTGCAGGTTGTGATTAAATCTGGACCCCTGGCCACCTTCCAGTTTCATTAAATGGGATGTAGTATGAAATCCAAAAGATGTTCTCAACTTCTTGCCTGTCCATGGTCATATAGTTCCATACCTGCCTTTGATAATCAACAATATAATCACAGAGAGAGAATCCTATATCTATGCCCTGGTGGCTGAATCCAGAACCTTGAAAACACCAATGTTTTTTAGTTACCATTACATGTAAGAAACTTGGTGTTATTGTCCTTTAAATTTGTTGAATTTTCCCATGTGTCAAATGAATGTCCCTAAACCACCTGGAATCTGCTAATCATTCTCCCCTTTCTGCTATCTGATTAAATGGCATTTAGAATTAAATGGCAGATAAATCCATGAGTGTCCATGTTCTGAGGCATCAAAATGCAGATGCAATATTTGGACTGTCCCACAGCTGTGTCAACCATGTCTAACATTGCTAGAAATGAATTAAGATGTCGTCCACTGAGGTTATGTCCGGAATTAGTACATGGCATTATACATTTGTCCCATCTCCCTTAGCCATGGAAACACAGCTTGACTTTCCTATCCTCATAATTTTGATTAGAGGCAGGGAGGAAAGAAAGTTTTGCTTGGATAAACAGATTGAGAGAAGTTGAAAAGCATGATATGTTTCTTTATAGTTGGCTCAGACTGCTAGGTCTATCCCAGTGCCAAAGAAGCCCTCCACCAAGGAACTAAATGACTACAAACCAGTTGCTCTAACGTCTGTAGTTATGAAAATCTTTGAAAGGCTTGTGCTGTCCCACCTGAAAACCATCACGGATCTGCTGTTAGATCCCATGAAGTTTTCATACTGAGCAAATAGATCGACAGATGATGCTGTTAACATGGCTCTGCATTACATCCTACAACACCTTGAATCTTCAAATACCTACGCAAGGGTCCTCTTTGTAGACTTCACTTCAGCATTCAATACCATCATTCCAGGCACTCTTCTAAGTAAATTAAACCAACTAGCGGTACCTGAACACACCTGTAAGTGGATTATAAGCTTCCTAACAGACAGGAAGCAGCAGGTGAAGCTAGACGGAATCACATCCGATACCTGTACAATCAGCACAGGCCCCTCAAGGCTGTGTGCTATCTCCACTTCTCTTCTACCTATATACCAATGACTGCATCTCAAACGATCCATTTGTTAAAATACTGAATGCTGATGACACAACAGTGATTGGTCTCATTCAAGACAACTATGAATCTGTATACAGACAGGAGTTTATACAACTTGCCTCGTGGTGTAACCGGAACAATCTGGAACTGAACACACTCAAAACCGTAGAAATGGTGGTCACCTAACATCAAAAACATCATCAATAAAGCACAACAAAGAATGTTCTTTCTGCACCAACTCAGAAAGCTCAAACTGCCCAAGGAGCTGCTGATACAGTTCTACAGAGAAATTATTGAGTCTATCATCTGCACCTCTAGAACTGTCTGGTTCAGTTCTGCAACCCAACAGGACAGAAACAGACTTCAGAGGATAGTTAGGACTGCATAAAAAACAATTACTACCCACCTGCCTTCAATTGAGGACCTGTATACTGCACAAGTCAAAAAGAGGGCTGTGAAAATATTTACAGACCCCTCACATCCCAGACATAAACTGTTTCAACTCCTTCCCTCAAAATGACTCTATAGAGCACTGCACACAGAACAACTAGACACAAGAACAGTTTTTTCCCGAAAGCCATCACTCTGCTAAACAAATAATTCCCTCAACACTGTTCAACTATTTACAAAGTCTGCACTACTATTACTGTTAATCTTCTCATCACTCCTTATCACCCATCCTCTCCCACTTGTGATTATAGGACTGTAACTTTGTTGCTTGTATCCTTACGATTTATATTGACTGTTTCCTAGTATGATTTGATTGTTGATTGTACCCTATTACTATCATTAAGTGTTGAACATTATGATTCTTGATTCTTAATGAATGTATTTTTTCTTTATGTATACTGAGAGTATTTACACCAAGAGAAATTCCTTGTGTGTCCAATCACACTTGGCCAATAAAGTATTCCATTCTATTCTATTCTATTTTTTGGTCCAATACTACTTATGCAAAACTAGTCTTCACAGCTTGGGTCTTCGTTGAGATCATATATTTATTTCTGCTTATGATTACCCATCTTAACTACTAAATACTTCCAGTGAAAACTCTCAGTATTAAATCAGAATACAATATTTGTTTATTTACTTATATTGTGCATTTGCTCCAAGAAATTGAATTAATAGAGCACCTTAGAGCAGAACAACAGAATATGTAGCAATCAATAAAAAAAATTCTTATAATATTTCCCCACCACAATAATTTTTATAATCGGTAGGGCTGGAAAGGGAGGAACTGCCCTAAATTCAAAACAAAACTTCCAGGCCTGATGCTGAATTTGAAATGGATTCTCCCTAGTCTAGATTAGCTACCTAAAATTAAACCATTCATTGAATTCTGTGTATTTTTTTATTTTGGAAAAAAAGATATTAAAGCTCTATATTAAGTATATAATTACTTAGGATAGGATATTTGTTCATGTACACACATGAAATTCAAATCTCCACCTCCCCCCAATTACTTTTCTGAGTAAAATAGTTCATACAATTCCAATTTGTTCTGTGAGGTAAAATATCAGTGTCATAACAGCATGCTTTGACCTTTTCAGCTAAGCAAAGCTAAATGCTCTATCAGTTTGTTCAGCATGTTAACTAGGATGCTGTTAATAATCTAACCTATAAAGTATTACATCCCTGAAAATGTACATTTCTAGCCATTTTATATAATGTGATTCTAACATGAATCTAACATCTTAAAATATGACAAATTTATTACTGTCCTATCCTCTATTGCCTTCTGGCATTATAACTCTGCAAACAAACTGCTTAATATAGTTCCTGTTATTATATTACAATAAAACTTCAAGAACATTTAAGCAGATGGATAAATGGTACAAGCAGAGTAAGGAATATGCCATGGTTACAATTTATAATTTACTATGTGCTTAGTACATAAACAATGCTATTCCCACCAATTAAAACAATAAGTAATTTTTTTCCAGTCAGCTTCTGATCTTAATCAGAAGAAAATCAAGGACAAGAGACCCAAGAAAAGATAGATGGCAAAATCAAGTTGTTATATGGGACAAATGTTGGAAATCAATGTTTGGGTATGGAAGGAAAGGGAGAGAAAAGCATGCACAAAATGAGGAAACATAGAAATATAACACTAAGTTGGTTAATTGTTCTCACTGTTACGAAGTTTCTCCTTAATGCCAAGTTGCTTCTCTCCTTGATTAGTTTCCATCCATTCTTTCTTGTCTTGTCTTTTGATGCTTTGGAAAATAAGTTGACCCTCTCTTCTTTGTGGCAGTCAATCAAGTACTGGAATACTGCTTTGAAAACGCCCTTTGATAACAGTTATGCCTCTTTTTCTATGCATCAGAAAATCCAGGGAATTTTCTTTGAAAATAATTTTCTTTTAAACATTAATAAAAATGCCTTCCTTTATTCTGTATGATTATTTTGGTATTGCTAAAATTTCAATGCGTCATCATAAGCCTATCAAGAAGAATCACAGCTGACTTCTGGTTTGAAGGGCTTCGCCAACAGACAGAAATCCGTGATCGTGTGTGGTTTCTGTCTGGGCTCACCGCTGGAGCACCCTGAGCTGGCTGGTTTCGGGGCTAAGCCACCCCGTAGAGGTGGTGAAGCAGGGGGAGACCGCCAGCAGGGTTGAGGAGAGCTGCATCTCTCCTCCTCAGCTGGCCATTACTCCCTTTTCCGAAGGCGGTTGTAGCGATGGTCAGAAATGGCCACCACAAAAGAGAACTCGACCAGAAAAGAATGTGCAGGAGGAAGTTAAGAAGTGAAAGTTTTGGCTGACTGGGTTAAATTGTAAAAGCAACAACTAAGGTACCCTGAAATTTAAACTTACAAAAAATAACATCGCTCCCAAAGAAGAGTCGGAAGCAGCGAAGGAAAGTGAAAAGGGAAAGGTTTGGCTTTTTTTTCTTCTCTCTCCTTCCCTATACTGACAACTAAGAGACTTAAATAAGAAATCGGAAAAATCCGCTTTGACATCAATAGGCAATTACAATGATTTGAATTGAGATGAGATAATTAAAATAAAATTGAGAAAATTAAAAGAGGGGAGAAGCTATGCAGAAAATGTAAAGTAGTAATAAGATATGGAATAGAATATAAAAATGAGCATGAACCTGAATTTGTGTCTGTACAAAGAAATGTAACCCGGGATTACGCTACTTTCAAAAAAGATGTTTTGTTTGTATTATTTTTTCTCTTTGTGAAAACTCAAATAAAATTTACACACACACACAAAAGAAGAAGAATCACAGCTAACCTATTTCTTTGATAAGCATTTTCTTTTATTGAAGGTAATTATTAAATTACCTAACTATATTATGGGTCTCTTTATCTTAACAAAGATGACTCAGAAGGAGGAGTGATTATTAAAGATTATATCCAATGTTTTATATGCATAGAATATGAATGCATGCATACATTTCTTTTCTTTATTATTTATTTTATGACGAAGAATAGTATTTGGAGATACTTACAATGCTTCCATAAAAAAAATGTTTGCATGGACTAAATCTAGACTTCAAACTTTGGTTAAGATAGCCAACTGAAGACATGCCAGGGAGAGATCCCTGAAGGGTTTTTTCCTGGGCTGTAGCGAGAGATGGGATTCAGCTAGTTCGGACCAGTTCAAGCAAACCGATTTTTAATTTTTTATGCAGTTTGGAGAACTGGCTAATCACACTAATGGCCCACTCCTCCCAGTCACTCCTTATCTCACCTCACTCATCTAGACTCCTTGCCTAGAGTCATGCCTGCAACATAGCTGCTGCTGCTCTCTGATTTCCTTGCTTGCCTTGACCATGTGGCCTGCAGATCTCTGCCTAGTGAGCCTTTCTTTGCTCCTTGCCCTGCTGCCTCCTGCACAGCCCCTGCGGCCCATCCCGCTTGCCTGCCTTTTCCTGTGGTCTCTTAACGCTGCTTCCAAAGTCCAGCCCGTTTGCCTGCCTTAGCCACTACCTCTTCATGTCATGTGCCTACAGCCCAGCCTGCTTGCCTGCCTTCACTGCAGCCTTCCATGTGGTATACACGGCCCAGCCTGCTTTCCGCCGACACTGCCTCCTCCTCCTCCTCATTGCCTACCTGCAATGGATGCTGCAGAGCATTCTTTCCCATCCAGTCAGCCTGTGGTCCCCTCTCACTCCAGGCACTGATTCCCCCAGCACTCCACACATACAACCCCCCCAATTTTTTTAAGAATTAGAGCTGTGACACACTGATCTCTGTCTCCCTCTAGGACCAGCCTTGGAAAAGCCCGCCCTCTGCCTCCTTCCCACCACAATCGGGCTCCCTTTCTTCCAGCTCTAATGCGAGGAACTTGGGAGCAGCAGCATATTGCATGCATTTCAGTCCAAGCAGCCTGGGCTAGAAAATGCATGGCTGAAGCAGAGCAGTCCTTGGAGGAGCAGTCCTCCTTAACAAGCTGCTCCCCCAAGCCCAATTCTGGCTGCAACTGACTATCTAAACCCCAGAGGCTGCCAGCAGGCTTGTTAAGGCATGCAATATGCTGCCGCTAAGCTCCTGGGTTCCCCACATAAGCTTTGGAAGAAAGGGGGTGGATAAAGGATAGGTAGGGACCAGACTTCCAGCACTCATGCGAGGAACCCAGGACGTTAGTGGCAGCATATTGCATGCCTTAACAAGCCCACTGGTGGCCTCTGCGATTTAGATGATCAACTGCAACCAGAGCTGGACTTGGAGGAGCAACAGAAGCACTTCAGGATGCACAATATACCTCTCAAGCTCCCAATGCCTGAACTGGGTGAGCTGAAAGAGAGATTTGCCATCATGCTAGTGAATACGGACCAAGTGGGCTTTTTGTTTTTTTCCTCTACCTCCCCATGTTCTGTTCTGTTTTTATGGCCTGTCTTTTAACAAGTCCTCTCTGGGAATCAATCTGGCTCTATTGATTTGTATATTGATCTTGTTGGGTGAAGAGTTCAGTGTCCTGAATATCAAGTTTAATGCCATCTATTAGAATCCTTGTCAAAATAGTCAGAACAAATGTGGTTGGAGGCCTGGATGATGGATTTGGTTGGAGATTCTGAATAGAAGCTGATTATAGATTCCAGATTAACAGAGTTGGAAGGGACTTTGTAGGTCATCTAGCCCAACCCCCACCCAAGCAGGAGACCCTACACCATTTCTGACAAATGGCAGCCCAATCTCTTTTTGAAAGCCTATAAAAATTCGACTTTGTCATACATAGAATAGACCCATTTAAATCAATGGATTTAACACCGATGTTGTCCTTAGTTCGCACTTTTTCTAGACTCTCAACATCTTTTGTGTGTGGTGACGAAAACTGGATGCAGTACTCTAGGTGTGGTCTTACTAAAGCTTTATAGAGTGGTATTAGTAGCTCACTTGATCTTGATTGTATGCCTCTGTTAATGCAATTTAGGATTGTATTGGCTTTTTTGGCTGCCACTGCATACTGCTTCTCAAACTAAGTAATTCCTAAAATATCCAAAATGTTATTGAAAATGTATTTGAGAGCACCTGTGTTAAAAGAAAGTTTTAAAAAAAGATGTATTAGTTTAAAGAAAAATTTAGAGTTTTAAAAAGGATGTATACAAAAAAAAATATTATTCTATGAGGGGGGATTGGAGGGAGGGACCTAAATTTAATACTGAATTTCAAAGCATGTATGTTAAGAAGTTAAAAGAAAAAGATGTATTAAAAGGTTTTGATTTTAGAAATGTATTTTAAAAAGTTTAGCATTTTAAAATGGATGGGAAAAAGTCTATTTTTCCCTGTAAGTTCAAAGAATTTGAAAGAATACAGTGAATCTTGTTAATATAAATGGTGATAATTTACAAAGATTATTAGGTGCAGATAGAAATACATATTATTTCCACAGCAAGGAAGATAAAGCAGAAATGGTTAAATTGATTATTTTATTCAAATCTGAATTAAAATCACAGATTGAAAGCAATCCTTTCTTTCAAAAATGCTTAATTTTCATTGGCTCACATTAACTAGAGAACATTTCTTTTTCTCTTTTTCTAGAGAAAGCTTTCTTCAATAACTCTTTCTCTGACTAATCATCATCTTCTGTACCTAGAAATAATTCCAATAATATATAATTTTGCTGGTGAACATTTCTGTCCTATCATAGTGGGAGAAAGAAAACTTTCAGTTGCCAGATTTTTCAAAATATGTTATTTTTTGCAATAATTATTGTAATCAAAATCCTTAATACAATGTATATAAATAGAAAATATTTTATTAAGGATTTTCTATTTATATAAATTTTATTAAGAATTTTGATTAAAATAGTAAACTGATATAAATTAAACATAGAAAGAAAAGAGAGCAGGAAGAATTAAACATGCAAGAAAGAAGAAAAGAGAAAATAATAATAAAAAAAAAGAATTATCTCAAGAAGTGTCTTCCAATCTTTATTACAATAAACAAATTTAGTAACTGTTCAACCCCAATATGCCAGTTTCTCATCTTCCCTTTGTAAGGAAGGTGACATAAAAATTGTTGCTTGGCAGTTTCAGTGGGTTTTAGATGTAACAGATTTCCTGGACTCCTTTCAGGCATGTTTCAAACCTGGTTATGAGGCATAGACCACATTGGCCACACTTATGGATGAACTCTGGTGATTGTGGAAGCGTGGTAGTACAACCATTCTTCCTCTCCTTGACCTCTCAACAGTCTTTGATACCATCAACCATGGTATCTTTTCAGAGTGGCTGCAGAGCTTGGAGTTGGGTGACATAGTTCTATATTGATTTAGCTCCTTTCTGCAAGGCTAATCCCAGTGTTCATAGTGACCTAGCCCCCAGCCATTCTCTTATGGTATGCCATAGGGCTTGATACTCTCCCCACTCCTGTCTAGCATCTACCTAAAGCCATTGGGTGAGATTGTCTGTCAACATGGGTTGAGGTATCATCAATATGCTGATGATATTCAACTTTATATCTCCACATTAGATATCCCAAGTGATACTGACACTTCCTTTTCATGGTGCCATAAGACTGTAGACTCTTGATGGAGGACAACAGGCTATGATTAAACCCTGGCAAGACCAAGTGGCTTTAGATGCATGGAGATCTAGTTCTGAACAGAGTTGCACTATCCATCTAGTTTGCAACTTAGGTGTTCTCCTGTACTCCTGACTCCTGTCCAAAGAGAGCTGGTGACAGGAGAGCCTTTGCACAACTTCAATTTATGCACCAGCTGTGGTCTTTCCTGAATCAGGATTCCTTGCACCTGGTCAATCCCTAGTTATCTCTAATCTGGACTATTGCAATGAGATTTACATGGGGCTACCCTTGAAATACATTTGAAAACTTCAATTAGTACAAAGAGGCATCACAAGAAGACTTTTGGGCTATAGAATAATAGCCCATAATACAGCACTGTCTTGTAAGCAGAACTGGTTGCGGGTTTGCTTCTGGGTGCTTCCCTAGGTGTAGGTTATGACCTACAAAGTCCTCCATGGCATGAGTCAGGATTACTTGATGGACCATCCCATCCTTTAATACAAGCCTAAACTCCAAAGCCAACAAAGGTGGCCTGCTGTGGAGTCTTTCAGTCAAGGAAACCTGGCTGATGGGATTCAGGAGAAGAGCTTCGCTGCTGCAGCACTCACCCCCTGGGGTGAGGTTTGCCCACTTATCATTTTACAAAGCTGGAGTCCTGGCTCTGCTGTTGGCCTGGCAACCCAATAGAAGAGTACCACACTGAGGGTGGCTATTTAATTAATCAGTTGACCCTACTTCGTACTTCCTGCTCCACCTCCATTCATATTATGGTACTTTCCTTGTTTGTTTTTATTATTTTATTGTTTTGATATTGTTATGCTTATTTTTTATGTTTACATTTTTTATTTTTTTACATTATATATTATGCAATATATTATGCATAAAAGTATCAATAAATACATAAATAAAAATGGTACAGACAAATGAATAACTATTGCAGTTATGAAACAAATATGCAGTTATAAGAACATGAACATATATTTGCTTTTTTCCTGAAACATCTTCATTTCTTCTGATCCCATCAAACCATCTCTATTTAGCAATTGAAGCAATATTTCCTGCTCAGATACTATTTAATAAGAAATGCCTGATATCATTTTCTAGTGCAGGCAATTGGGTTTTACAATGCTTCTTTCACAACTTTTTATGTTATGACTTTTTCTGAAAATGTACTTTTTCTGAATCTTTGAATAGTTTACTTACTTGAATTACTGGTTTTGTTTGTTTCAGCTCTTTATGAACTCTCCTGTGAAGCATATAAACATTTGGGCAAAACAACAGGTTCTTACTGGATAGATCCAGATGGCAGTGGTGCACTGGGACCTTTGAAAGTTTACTGTGATATGACAGGTAACTGTACTCTGTAATGGAACTTTTTTCTTATGTTTCTAACAGATCAGATCCTTTGTTTATATTGTAAACATAATATAGAATATAAAATACTACAGTCACTTTCCTTCTCCATTAAAATTATTTTGAGAGCAAAAAAATGAGCATGCTAGGTAATGTTTTGTAATGAAGAAACAACACAGGATTTTTCTGTTAGAACAAATGCTATATATTTCAGCTGCAAACTAAACATCTGTAGAAAGAAAAAATGAATCAGAAACTCTTCCTTTGACTGGATCAAATATTAACATGGATGGGCAAGACTTCAAATTACATCTGTTCTATGTTCTAATCATTATGACACTCAATTTTAGCCAAGTACTGCAAGCCAAACATGTAAGCAGAATAGTTTATATTCCCTTTTCAGATCAAGCCATCTGAGAAATGATGGTTTTTCTCTGCTCAGCAATATATTAATAGAATAGCAGTGTAGGCATTAGACTAAGTTGTATTATGTCTTAAACCTGATAAGCAATAATTATGTAGTTTTCAAAGGTGCTAGATTTCTTTGTCCTCTAACATGATATCACAGTGCTTGTTACTGTCTAATGCATGTAAAATGTTTCAAAGGGGTTTTGCTTTGGCTCTGTCAAGTACTCTATAGTCTATTGATCAGCTCTAAAATGTTTTACTTATTATTTGATTTGGTATCCTTGCTTCACTTAATCAAACAAATATAGAAAGAGAAAATTGTTCTTTTCTGTTAGTCATATTTTCTATAATTGGTATATTGGATAGAATTTATTCCTTTACATTCTAATTTTTATATTTCTGCAATACAGAAGTATTGCCTCAAAAGTCTATTCCATGAAACGTAGTAGGATTTGCTCATTAATAACTAGGGGATGGAAAATCCATTCACATCTAAACTGAAACATGATTATTTTACACGGATATGATTTTTGCAACTCCCCACACAAAGTCCAATCATATCTTACTATGATGATAGTTGTGGGAAGATGACTATTATGCATCCCATGAACTACAAAAATCACAAATAAAAATCTTAGACTGAGCATAACCAAAAATTTCATTTGAAGCCAAGATTGCCAAACACAAGCTATCATACTTTGGCCATGTCGTGTGAGCTGACTCCCTAAAAAATCCCAATCATGCTGGAAGTGATCAGCGGAAAAAGGAGAAGGGTCACCCTAGTACACATAGGCTATAAAGGTTGACATCCAGATGGCCATGGAAGGTCTGAAGGAGGTGGTGCAAGATAGAGTAGCATGAAAAGTGTTGTTTCATAGAATGAACCAGGTTCGGACATAACTGAATGCCTGATAACAATGATAACAAAGTTTATAGGAAAAAATGAAAACATCTCATATTACAAAAATAAAGATATAATACATTATCAGACAAAATAGCTGATGGATGTACATTATGTACAAAATTGTTCATTATATAAAAGTGCACATAAAAGTATATGAGAATAAATATGTATACATCAATTTTCATCTGCAGCTTAATGCAATTTTTGGTTTTTAAGTTTTTAAGAACTGCAATCTATATTCATCTTTAAATAACAGAGAGAAGTTTTTACTAAGTGATATTTTAAGAATAGTAATAGTAATAGAAAATGGAAGTTCCTTACTTATCTTCTGCTTAACACAAGTAGATAGATTGCTGACTAGGAATCACAAGCAAAAATGTGAATGTGGAAATGTTAGAAAGAATACAGATATTTTTAAAATTATATTTTTTCTGTTGTCTGGACTAGAAATGGTTTACTCAGAGAAGGAAAGTTCTGTAAACAGTTTTATACACTTCTTCTGTAAAATTAGACATAAACTGCATAGCATGGACAAGGATAAACCCTTAATGTTTTCTTCCCAATTTGGCCAAGTAATTAAGAATGATAAATTGGAAGTTCACAGAAAAGCTAGCAAAATACTGAAAGGACTGGGGGGGAAAGTCTTATCAGGAACATTTAAAAGATCTAAGTAAGGTTAGCTCACAGAAAAGAGGGTTGAGGAAATACACCATACTGTTTTAAAAATCTTTGAAGGGCTGTCACATTGTAGGGGGTTCATGTGTATTCTCACTTGCTCCAGTGGATAAGCCTAGAAGTAACAGGATGAAACATCAAAGATGTAGATACAGATTAGAAATTAAGAATATGCTATTGTCAGTAAGAGCTGTTCACCAATGGAATAGGATACTGCATGGAATACTTTCTTCCCCTTTGCTGGGAGTTTCCAAGCAAAGTGTGAATAGTCATATAAGTCTAGGGAGACAGTATAAGTTTAGGGAGATACTCAGTCATCCAAGTCATGGTTGTCCCAAAGGTGCTTTTTCAGCAGGCAACTGGACTTTCTTGTTTTCCTTCAAATGCATTTCGCTTCTCACTTTTTTTTCAGCTCTAACTGGACGGTGGGGAATGGAAAGATTTATATGCCTTTCAGATAGCTGGTCATTTGCATTCTTTTACAGAGTCATTAAGGTCATTGGGCTTTATCTGTGTTCTCAGGGTCACCTGAGTAGTACAAATGGGTGTGGAGCCTTCTTGACTGCAGGATGTTTTCTGCCTTGTGTTTCTTCACTGCTGAAGACAGGTGCAGGCTGTTGGGGATGAATCTGTGTTGTCTGCATCTCAAACTGATGGCTTGATAGTTTGCAAGAAATGGTTCCTGTAGTCTGCAATTTTTCTGGAAATCTGTTCATACTCCCATACCATTTGAAGGGTGTTCATCCCAAAGTGCATAGCTAAAAGTCTATGGAGATTCTCAGTCATCTACAACCATGCCTCCCGAAAAAGTTCTTTTGGGACAACTATGACCTGAATGACTGAGAATCTCCATAGATTTTTAGCTATGCACATTGGGATGAACAAAGTTAACATGACATGGTTTGTAATAATTGGTTATTATAACAGCAGAAGTGCAACTATTTATAAATATTATATTTTGAGAATAAAATTATTGTCCCCAAAATATACTTACTCCAGAGGTGATATTCAGCAGATTCTGACCAGTTCTGGAGAACTGGTAGTGGAAATTTTGAGTAGTTTGGAGAACCGGAAAATACCACCTCTGACTGGCCCCACCCCATCTATTCGCTGCCTCCTAAGTCCCAGCTAATTGGCTGGGTCTTCTTTTGTTGCCCTGCACAAGAGAATGGAACTGAAAAGCAGGTTAATAAGGAGGTGGTGGTGGGAATTTGTAGTAACTTTTCCCTAGGAATGGGGAGGAAATGGAGATTTTACAGTATCCTTCCCTTGCCATGTCCACAAAGCCACATCCATAAAGCCATACCACAGAACTGATAGTAAATTTTTTTGAATCCCACCACTCACTTACTTGCTTTAATTTTGGTGCTCTTACCTCTACCATTTTGATAACTTTGTTGAAATCTGTTGTTATAACAGATAACAAATAATCAGAGTTGGAAGGAACTTTGTAGGTCATCTAGTCCAACCCCCACCCAAGCAGGAGACCCTACACCATTTTGAAAGATGGCAGTCCAATCTCTTCTTGAAAATCTCAAGTGATGATGCTCCCACAACTTCCAAGGGCAAGATGTTCCATTGGTTGATTGTTCTCACTGTCAGAAAATTTCTCCTTATTTCCAGGTTAAATCTCTCCTTGTTCAGTTTCCATCCATTATTCCTTGTCTGGCCTAGAGGTGCATTAGAAAATAGCTTGACCCGTTACTCTCTGTGGCAGCCCCTCAAATATTGGAAGACTGCTATCATGTCTCCCCTGGTCCTTCTCTTTACTAGACTAGCCAAGCCCAGTTCCTGTAATCGTTCTTCATATGTTTTAGCCTCCAGTCCCCTAATCATCCTGGTTGCTCTTCTCTGTACATTTTTCTAGAGTCACAACATCTTTTTTATAATGTGGTGACCAAAACTGGATGCAGTACTCTAGGTGTGATCTTACTAAGGCTTTATAGAGTGGTATTAGTACCTCCCTTGATCTTGATTGTATCCCTCTGTTAATGCAATTTAGGATTGCATTAGCTTTTTTGGCTGCTGCTGCACACTGCTGGCTCATATTTAGCTGGTTGTGCACTAAGACTCCAAAACCCCTCTCACAGTTACTGCTATTGATCCTGGTTTCACCCAGTCTATATGTGTACTTTTGGTTTTTCTTGCCTAAGTGTAGGACTTTACTTTTCTCTACATTGAATTTCATTTTGTTGGATACGGCCCAGTGTTCTCATCTGTCAAAATCCATCTGGATCTTGAGCCTATCTTCTTGGGTGTTAGCTATTCCTGCCAGCTTAGTATCATCTGCAAGTTTGGTAAGTTCCCCTTGTATTCCCTCATCTAAGTCGTTAATGAAGATATTGAAGAGTACTGAAGAGTTATATTCTATTGGTAGGTATACATTTTCTTATAATAATTTTCAGATTCCTGCTCTGGGAATTTTTCCAATTTTCAATGTATGTGGCCAATGATCTCATGAGATATATTAAGTGAGTTTTCTGTTATGGTCTGTTAAGGGAATAGATAGAAGAAATAGAAAAACTATGGCTGAATAAAAAACAATAGGAACTGACTGGGGGCTTCTCCTTGTGTGAAAACTTGCAGGGAATATTTGAAAGGACATGATTGCAGCTGACTACAGCAATGAAATGCACCAGCAGCATGGCAGCATTGAAGTGGCCACAATGAACCTCCAGCTGACATCATGACGAGACCAAAGGGAGGTCTCTGTTCCTGCGCTGGCTTCTCGCCATTTGTGGGCTCCAAACGGAGCCAAAAGCCACCTTGGAGGGGCAGCAAAGCAAGCACTTGGCGAGGTTCCAGGGGAGAATGCCACTCTCCTGTAGAAATCCCAAGCTTGCTCTCTATGCTACAACAGAGAAAAGAGCATGCCAAGATGGCCGCTACAAAGTTGGGACAGCCAAGGAACATCTAAATGCAGTGCTGGAGTAGAGATTGGGAACAGTGTTTGGAGAAGGGTGAAAAGAATTTATTTTATTTGTACTATCTCAAAAGACTATAACAGAAAAGAATAAAGAATTGTGCTAATGGAAGATGGAAAATAGAAGAAATTAGGAAATATAAAGAGTTCTAAAAAAAGAAAACTTTAAATTTGAAAAGGAATTAATTTGGAAGAATATTAATTTGGAATTGGCGATCAGGCAGGATTTGGCATCGAAAGACATTAATTTGAATGCTGGAAATAATTGTTTTAAAGAGAAATAATATTTGATTTTTAAAATTGGTGAAGCTAAATAAAGAAATGGAAAAAGAGTGGCTGTGAAACTGGACTAAAAATGCTATTTGTTGATGAAAGAAGAATCCTGTAGATTCCTTCAAACTAACAATTTTATCAAAGGAAGAAATTAAAAAAGGAATAAAAGAAAGATATTATAATAAGACCCTTGGAAGTTGAAATATATTATAATCAAAAAGTAAGGATACAGGAGGATACTACCCCCGGAATTGTCAGTGACTTGGACTGATTAACATTGGGATATAAAGATTTGAGGACATTGACATTTTAAAATAAAAAGGAGACACTGGTTAAAATAAAATAAAACTTACGGGTTACTGGACAATTGGAATGACAAGCAACATAAAGATGAGTGATATATACAAAGAAATAAAGATGGACATTCGAACCATAAATGAGATGTGGGACAGAATGTTGGATTTATGCACTAAAATACAAAAAATAGAAGAAATTCAGAAATGCGACGGTAGCAGAAGAAGAAGAAGGAGAAAGAACAAAGAAGGAGGAGGAGGAGGAAGAAAGGGGAATCAGCAAAACAAAAGGAATAACAAATAATACAAAAGAAGAAAAAAAGTTGAACATGGGGTATTAATGGTAGATATAATAAATAGGGGGGATATTGAGATTGGAATGCTGATAAATGAAATGGTTAGGGAAATACAGATAGGAGATCAAAAGAGGGTGCAGGCAAACTTTGTGAAATGGGAGAGAAAATATAAGAAAATGATGATAAATAGAGGAAGGATTAAAGGAAAAAGATAATAGTAAATGGTAAACATGCAAAGAAACGACGAACTAATATTAGTAAAAAGACTTAGAGATAATAGAAATGGAAAGGAGGAAGACTCCATATGAAGAGGTATATTTGTAATAAAAATATATAATAGACTTTGAGGAATTAGGATTAAGAATTAGAACAAGGAATAATGTAGTGATGAAAATAAGAATTGATAATAGATTAATTAAGATAGAAATGTTTACATAAGATGTAAGTGATTAATAGTTAAGACATGAAAAATGTTATGTGGAGTCTAACAGAATAGATAGATGGTAGGATA
Organism: Pseudonaja textilis; assembly: GCF_900518735.1. Next base: position 12,815,908 of record NW_020769326.1, read on the forward strand.
ATATTTTTAACGAATTATATATTTTGTTATTCATATACTGTATATAAGATAATGAGGCAATAATATTATAAGTTTGAATTTATTGGCTAAGAGAAAATACACATGTAAAAATGAGATGTTAGAGGAAAGGGAACATATAGAAAATAAAATATAAACAATTCTGGCAAATGTAATAGTGGGGGGATATAATAGGGGATAATATAAATTAAGATGGAATTTTTAAATGCTTAAAGAATGGTATGAAATTGTAAACATGGTGAGCATAAGAATACATTATTAAGGAAATTAGTGATTGATTAATATATTTTAATGAATTAAATATTTTGTTAACCATTTATATAAGGTAACAAGGATATATTGTTACAGATTTGAAAATATAAACATGGCGATTACAAGAATATATGATTAAGGAAATTAGAGAAGAGATAACCATACATTAAGATGAAATTTTAAATGACTAATGAAATAATATGAACAGATTAAATTGTAAACATGTAGAATATATGATTAAGGAAGATATAGCATAAATAAAAATAAAGAGGCTGAAACAACGTAACTTATGAAAATATAAAGATGAAAAATGATAATAGATAATGAAGTGATGTTGGAAAGTTGTATTTGTGATTATGAATATGATTGATTTAAAACGTGAAACACCTTGAACCACGCTTCTCTCGCAAAGATGTATTTAAATAATTAAAAAATAAACTTTTTGACAAAAAAAAAGAAGTGGCCACAACTTTGCCAAATTTCATTATCCACAAGGGTAATGGGTCTCAAATTTTGGACATATTCTATAAATTGGCCCACTTGATTCAAAAATTATCGCCCTGTGATGCACCATTTGCTTCAATTGACAGTTACATATAATTAAACTTACACAACAGTTTATATATATTTGAATGAAAGAGCATTGGAAAATTCTTGGGTTATGTTTTAGATTAGAATAAGTCAATAACTTCTGGGTTTCGCAAGGATTCTATATGTATTCACCAGGAACTAAAATAATGGAATTTTCTCTTTATTCTTTACTAAAGAGCAAGGGTTTGGATTAGGTCTATAAACTATATGAGGTACATATATATTTAATTTCTGAATTAAAGTTGCTATTACTGTTTTTCCTTCTACATTCATTTGAATTGATGTTCATTAGTAGAAGTCAAACTGAAAGTCTACGTTAAGATTTTATTTACTCAAGAAGGCAGAGCCTCCTCGCTGACAGACCGTAGATCGCGACTCTCTGTGGCTATGGTCCGTGCTCTTTCATTGGAGAGCCCCGATCATTACGATTAGGGGCTGAAGCTGCCTTGGAGGGTCGGCGGAGTAAGGGGAAGCCGCAAGCCGGGTTGAGGGGAGCCGCATCTCTACCCCTGGGCTTGGTCTTTTTCCCCCCGAAGACGACTGCAGCGGTGGTTTAAAATGGCCACCCTGAAGAGGAGGACTCAGCTGGATTAAGATTTGTGCAGGAGGGAAGAAAGAGGTGGATAACATCTGAACCGGGACAACTGGGCAATACAACTAAACAAAAGTACCCTGGGATTAAGGTAACATGGAATTTTTAAGAAAAGAAAAGTGAGCAGCGAAATTACAAAGGGACAGGAAAAAGAAAAGAAAATATTTTTGACAGCTAAGCAGGGCTTCGAACCGGGAAAGGAAGAAGCTGGAACTAAAGATTTAATTAAATTGGACTAAAATATTTTAGGAATAAACAGGAATAAAATAAAGCTGGACTTAAGATTGTCAGAAAATAATAATAATAAAGTTTACAAATTGGAGACTGGACTGTGCTGGAATATTGAGGTTCGAAAAACCCTAAATAAAAAAATAGGGGGAAAAGGTGAAGACTTTGTATAATGGAGAGTGCCACCTTTTGACAAAAAGGGAAAACATCCTGTTTCTGAATGAACTTGTGTGGATATAACATTAAAGAAATATTGAAACAAAGTAAGAATCTTAGAAGGTGAAAGCAGATCCAGAATAAAGAAAAAGGGAAGCAAGGAAAGACTGATTGTGGGATTGATTAATGTTTTTGGTATAGACCCTGGGCTGGAATAATTGAGAACTTTAGAAAATTGAAAGAAGAAAGAAGGAAAGTAAAAGTTTTTTGGTTTTTTTTTTGTGTGGACTTTAACGATCATAAAATATAAGAGTGTATAATGATGATATCTCTTTGGGAATTAAAAATGGAACTTAAAAATATGAGAGAATTACTACAGGAAAGAAGTGAATCACTTTGCTCTGTGTTAGAAAAAATGGTAATGGCGATTGAAGAACAAGAAGAAAGAGCTTCAGAGGAGGAGGAGTCGATTCAAGGAGAAGGCATTTTAAATAAACAATTAACACAAAGAACACTTCAAAGAAGTGGGGAAAGAAGGAAGGTTAAAAAGTTGAGATTTAAGAAGGCAATCGAAAGGGGGAATACCTGTGAAGTCAGGAAAGGCAGAAAGACCCAGAAGAAAAGGGGAAAGGAAGATATTAAGAAAGAGAGGGATATAAACTGGAATGAGAAAAGATATGGGGAAAAGAGGGGGAGGAGAAGCAGTAAGAAACAGGTGCATGAAATAAAGAAATACGGAAATAGTAAAATGTTGAAAAGAAATTGTTTTTTCAGAGATAATGGTTGATGAATTAAAAAGGGGATTCTGCAGGGTGACAAGGGGTAATAAGAATATTTCTGCAATTAAAAATATTTAGAAAATAGGGTAATATAGATACTGATAACTCTTATTAAAAATTAAGGGGGGGAAATATGCTGTGGAATCCAAGTGAAAAGATGTAATGATTATTATTGTAACTTCTTAAAAATAACGGTTTATTGGGAATTAAAATGAGGGAATAAAGGTATATTTTAATCATTGAGGTGTCACACTCAAAACAGTAAAAGGGGGAAACCTATACGTGTTGGGGGTTTTTTAGTGTTAAAATTTGTATTAATCTAGAATTTATAAAAAGAATGTGTAATGGAAAGGGAATATGACACACTAAAGAGCCAACTAAATTAATAAGTTAATATAGGAGAGACATTGGTAACCATTATTATTATTATTATTATTATTATTATTATTATTATTATTATTCAAACACATATTGTTTATCTTTATTTTTAAAATAAATATTAAAGGATTATATTTGAAATAATTGAAATGAAACAAAAAGATGTTTCAATTGAGATTAATGAAAGAGGCTAGAATTAATGTGTTTCATTTCTCTCCTTACTGAAAATTTGGAATGGAAAAGGTAATAATAGAATTAAGTATGCATATATCAATGTATAATTGCTGACATATTTGTATGTAAAGGTGATGACCCGGAAACATGTCCACTAAAAAGAGATTTTTGTTTTTAATGTGAAAAACAAAATAAAGTTTGTTAAAAAAAAAAAAAGATTTTATTTACTATAATATTTTTGCTTTCATTTTATAGCTAGCTTTCTGAAACAAAACAGCTTGTTTAATGGACTTATTTAGGCCTGAAAGTGTTTCACTATGTAATAAAGGCATGTGGAGATTGTATTAGCCATTTACTTTCTATTTTGTTGTTATAAAGATTTTCCCCGTCATCTCTATTTTTTCAAAACAGACTGTGCTTCATTGGTTTATGGATGATAATGTTCAAAATTTCTTTGCATGAAAAGATGTACCTGTCGCAGTATGGCTAATAGAAAGTATTCCCTCTAACCGGTCCTCCTGAATTACAAACTGTTTCTTTACTAACTCTTCTTCAAGGCTCTGTTGCACTTATGAAATAAACATTTTAAACAATAACTCCTGGACATGTCACATCAAACCTGGTTGCTTCTTGCTAAGAATACAATTTGTCAAATTGACAACTAGTGGTGCTAAAAATTAAATAATCCAACCTATGAGGAAATATTTATTTTAAAGAGGGTTTTCCAATAGCACATTAATCCTTATATTGCCTTCGCTCTATCTCTCTTTTTTAAAATAATGCTTAGTTTCCCCAAATAACAAACTCAGAATGGATTTATATTAAAAGGAGTGGGTTATTTACAATATTTCTGTTTTTGGTTCACACACAACTTGGGAAGGTTTCTTAACTGTTTTTGTTTTGTATTTGTAAGCTATTCAGAATCTATGGGATAAGTGGCTATAATAAATTTAAATTTTGAAATAATAATTTACATTCATATATTTGTGACATTTTTAATGAGAACCATAGTAAAAGGCAAGTACACTGCTCAAAAAAATAAAGGGAACACTTAAACAACACAATGTAATTCCAAGTCAATCACACTTCTGTGAATTCAAACTGCCCACTTAGGTAGCAACACTGATTGACAATCAATTTCACATGCTGTTGTGCAAATGGAACAGACAATAGGTGGAAAGCATAGGCAGTTAGCAAGACATCCCCAATAAAGGAGTGGTTCTGCAGGTGGTGGCCACAGACCACTTCTCAGTTCCTATGCTTTCTGGTTGATGGTTTGGTCACTTTTGAATGCTGGTGGTGCTGTCACTCTAGTGGTAGCATGAAACGGAGTCTACAACACACAAAAGGCTCAGGTAGTACAGCTCACCCAGGATGGCACATCAATGAGAGCTGTGGCAAGAAGGTTTGCTGTGTCTGTTAGTGTAGTATCCAGAGCATGGAGGCGCTACCAGGAGACAGGCCAGTACATCAGGAGACATGGAGGAGGCCGTAGGAGGGCAACAACTCAGCATCACGACTGCTATCTCTGCCTTTATGCAAGGAGGGAGAGGAGGAGCATTGCCAGAGCCCTGCAAAATGACCTCCAGCGGGCCACAAATGTGCATGTGGCTGCTCAAACGGTCAGAAACAAACTCCATGAGGGTAGTATGAGGGCCTGACGTCCACAGGTGGGAGTTGTGCTTACAGCCCAACACCGTGCAGGATGTTTGGCATTTGCCAGAGAACACCAAGATTGGCAAATTCACCACTGGCGCCCTGTGCTCTTCACAGATAAAAGCAGGTTCACACTGAGCACATGTGACAGACATGATAGGGTCTGGAGACGCCATGGAGAACGTTCTGCTACCTGCAACATCCTCCAGCATGACCTGTTTGGCAGTGGGTCAGTAATGCTGTGGGATGGCATTTCTTTAGGAGGCCGCACAGCCCTCCATGTCCTCGTCAGAGATAGCCTGACTGCCATTAGGTACCGAGATGTGATCCTCAGACCCCTTGTGAGACCATATGCTGGTGTGGTTGGCCCTGGGTTCCTCCTCGACAATGCTAGACCTCATGTGGCTGGAGTGTGTCAGCATTTCCTGCAAGATGAAGGCATTGATGCTATGGACTGGCCCGCCCATTCCCCAGACCTGAATCCAATTGATCACATCTGGGACATCATGTCTCGCTCCATCCACCAATGCCACATTGCACCACAGACTGTCCAGGAGTTGTGGGATGCTTTAGTCCAGATGTGGGAGGAGATCCCTCAGGAGACCATCCACCACCTCATCAGGAGCACGCCCAGGCGTTGTAGGGAGGTCATACAGGCACATGGAGGCCACACACACTACTGAGCCTCATTTTGACTTGTTTTAAGGACATTACATCCAAATTGGATCGGCCTGTAATGTTTTTTTCCACTTTAATTTTAAGTGTAACTCCAAATCCAGACCTCCATGGGTTGCTAAATTTGATTTCCATTGATAATTTTTTGTGATTTTGTTGTCAGCACATTCAACTATGTAATGAACAAAGTATTTAATAAGAATATTTCATTCATTCAGTTCTAGGATGTCTTATTTTTGTGTTCCCTTTATTTTTTTGAGCAGTGTATGTTTAAGAGAGGAGAAAAAAGGAAGAGTTCAGTCCTCTGTGCATCTCTGATTAGTCCTTGGGGATAAGACTACTTTAATTATTAATTCTCTACATTAATTTATCTAGAGAAACAAGAAAGTTTACAGCTCTGCAATTGTTTGTATTAAAAGTTCCTCCTTGGCTCCTCTTGTTTTGTCTACCAGATGCTATTTTGGAAAGGAATTAGCAACAAAATGAGTTGCAGGAGCATCTTGCATTACACATACATACATACATACATACATACATACATACCACACACACACACACACACACACACACACACACACACGATAAAATAAGATAAATAAGATAAAAGGGAGGCGGGAATCTGACTCTGCCTACCAGCATTCATCGGTATTCATCTGGCTAGCGTCCTGACAGTGTGTGAGAGAGTTGAGGGCTGTTTAGAAACTGAAATAGTATTTGCTGTGTGAGCAAGAAGGAGACAGCAAGGAGCCTGGTAATGGCTTAACTCAACTGTTCTGTACTAAAGCTGCTTGGTACTCTGAAACTAAAACTGAAACTCCTCTCCTCTGCTTGTGTTTTGCATTCGGAACAGATTTTTTTTTCAGATAGGGAGAGGGAGTAGAGCTCCTTAGTATCTGATCATGTTAATAATAATATATGAAATACTAATGGTCTGATGGCCGTTTAAAAAAATCCTTTCTTAGTGAGCTCCTAAAAGCTAAGAGGAACATACATGCCAAATTTCAGGTTTGTAGGCTTTACGATTCTGGAGATTTTGTGATGGTGCGTGAGTGGTTCCCTGCCTGGTTCCTAGGTGGGCATTGGCCATGGTGGGCATGGCCTAGTCAGCCTCTTGCCCTCATTGGGCTCCAGAGGCTTTTCCCGAGCCTCCAGGAGGGCAAAAACGATCTCCCGGGGCTCCAAAGGCTCCCTGGAAGCCCATTTCCAGCCTTCCCAAACTTCCAGGAGGTCTGTTTTTCACCCTCCCTGATCTCCACATGCAGCCTGCACTTACCTGCATCCAAAATGGGCCATATGGGGACTCTTGGAAGGGGTGGGGTGGGAGGGGCCAGCCAGGAGTGGGATTTGGGGGTTCTCCGAATTGCACAGAATCTTAGCTAGGGGCTCTCCCAAATTTCTGCAAACCCCCAGCAGCCCACCCCTGTTTATACACACACACACACACACACACACACACACACACACACACACACACACA
>NW_020769326.1:12822893-12928795 GCF_900518735.1 Pseudonaja textilis
ACACACACACACACACACACACACACACACACACACACACACACACAAACACATTGTACTGCTGATGCAAACCTTTTGATACAGCTGAAAATATCTTCTTAACTACTATATGATGCATTTTACTCAGTTCCTGGATCCTTAAATTTTTAAGCCTGAGAAACTCTGGCAATCTTCTCGATCCCATAATTTCCCAATCTCTATTGTGCTTTCAAAAATTGTGCACAAAAGCATAAAAAATATTCTCAGTTTTTCCCACAATGCTATTTGCATTGATCCTCAATTTGTTTTCTGTATTGGAAAAATGATCCACTAAAGTTTACATTGTACTTTACAAAACTGCAGTATAATTTAAAAATACTGTTATAAAAATATATACTGTACTGCAATTTTCTTCAAGCTAATTGCTTTTCTATCAGAAATATACTCTTATTTGGTTAATTCTGTGGATTTGTTTCACAGTATCCTGTTGATAAATAAACTGGCTAATAAGGTACTGTCTTTGTCTTATCTACATGTTGATTACTTCCTGTGTTAATTTCTGTGTAATGGGATAGGTTTTTGGAAGGGTATCATTTTCTTCCTTTAGTTGTCAAATTGTAGTTGGTTCAGTTGGTTCAGTAGGTTGCTAAGAAAATGACATTGGTTTATTGTTCTGTGATGGGAAATTGTTGTTTTATATTTAGTTGATGTGGGTCAAATCTTTTTATGATTCTTAAATGGATATAAGTCTGTATCTCTGCTGTGTAGTGCTAGGTGGAAATGCCATGCTGCTAAGAATTCTGCATTTTTATCTGAGATGTTGTAGGATTTCAAATGCAAGAGAAAATTAGAAGTGCAGCACTCCACACATATGCAAAGTAGACAAAACGGAAGTGTACATTACATATGGCAAGCAATGATCCTCACTTCTTCAAAACTCTTTCTCTGGTGATGCAGGAATGGTTATTTGGTGGGATAATGAAATGCTCGCATTTGAAAAATCAAGACTGAAGAATTACAGTATTGCAACCAAATACTTACCCTTCATCCTGTTCACATAGTGACATGTACAGTGCATATTTGCTCCAAGAAACCAACGTGTTCCAACTTAATTATTAAACAGCCTAATATCCTTGTTAATTTTATTCTGTCTTTATGGTGACATGTGCTTTATTTCTATCACAATTAAATCAGATTAAATCAAGTATAAACTGGTAGCCCTGGTAGCTATCAAAATCATACCAGTATATGTTCACACTTTGCCTCTTTACATATCTAAAGTCATTTGTAAATAGGCTGAACCTTTTTGGAGAGCAGCCTCAATTTGATACAGTCCTTGAGCCAACCAAAGTAGCTCACTCATAGATTGAATACTAGATTGAAACTCAGGAAATTGTATCTTGGACTTTATCATAGGATATTTCCTATAAGCACATAAAATGTCCGTGACAGTTTGCTAAATAAAAAGACAAGGTGAGCATAAAATATTTTGCAATTAGTCTGTAATCAAAGTCAGAACATCTTACTTAACATCTTACTAATATAGGTAATGATCAGTGTAAAGGAAAAGGAAGTTGATTTTTTTTTATAACAAAGAGGCTGCTTTCAGTTTTTCTAGTTATGTATTTGGTTGCTTTGTATTTTTATGTCTTTTTATAAAGACATAAAATTTTTAATACAATACAAGAAGTTAATTTTTTTCAGGTATTACTTCTTAAAATTTTAATCATAAAAATTATATATATATATTATAAGAATAACTGTGGCTATTATGTTTGTGGAGCAAATCTGGAGATCTATTGGGTACCAGAAAAAATAGCTTTCTATTCTAAATATGTGGCATTTTGTCCACATATATGTTTCATCTAAATAAATAGATAATAGGGAAATTATACTTTTCTCTGCAGCTTTTTTAGAGTGATCCACTTCTCATAAGAACCTATATTGGCAAATAACTAAATTTACATTCTCTTCTTTGAAATTCACCTTGTGTTTGAAATAGGTCTTCTGATGACTAAGTTAATCAGCAGTCTCCAGGTATCTGCCAAATTTTGGCTCATTAAAGAAGATGCCTTGTGCTTCTATGGTGGATCCATCTGCTTAATTTTGCTTTAAAAACATACAATGGGAACCGTTATACCATATAAGTTGATATGAGTTCAGTTAGCTCCTGACATTTTTATATGACTGAACAAGCAATTATGAGAAAAATAAATCTTAAGAGTAAGGATAGAATAAGGGTGAAATATTGGAATATTACATTTGAGATTTACAAGCAGTGGTGAGATACAAGTATTTGAGCTGAACAACATTCTAAACTCTGAAGAGAACTAACCTAATTAGTTAGGACAGTTGGCATTCATATCTTCTTCTCTATCTAAAACACATATTTGTGGGTAAAGAAAGAAAGTTTCATAAGGCGTTCAATTCCAATAAATTTATGACAGTAGAGATCTATAGCTTGGTCAAGAGTTCCATAAGCCTATGCAACAACCACAAGAATCATCTTCACTAGAACCAGAAATATTTATGTAGTACATTTGTTATAACTCTGTTATAGTTTTGTGCTGGTTCCTGACTATAATAAAGATTGTAATTGAATCTAACTCTGTTATAGGAAATTGACAAGCCTTTCATTTTCTCACTTATCCCCACCCCACATTACAAGATGTAACTTTAAGATTTATGCAGCTTCAAGTCTATGCATAGCTGCAAGGCAAGATTTCCATTCAAGAAATAAAGATAATTTCTCCCCCTAAAAGTAGTTAAATCAGACAGGAAAGACAGGCAGAAGAAGTTGCTATTTTGTACTCCTGCTTGCTGAACCACTGAAATATTTAACAACAAAGTTGGATTCTGAAATTTCAAAGGCTGTGAAATATGTGAAGAAAGAAATAAAACATGGGAGCAATAATAGTTGTATCAGAATATTAACAACTGCTCAGAACAATTTCCAAGAGAAAGATTCCAAAGAGAAGTGGTGAATTTCTTTTTATTGGATGAGCTCACTAGAGCCTAAACCTTCATCTGTTTGGATTGTTTCATTACAGATTCCTCCAATAATAGACAATAGCAATAAAACTGTGCATGACCAGGAGTTCAAACTCCTGCCTCTTTTTATGTGCATATAATCTGTGTGAGACATGTTAAAGAGGAACAAGGCTTCAATTGTACAATTGCAACCCGCCATTTTGACATTGTTGATAATCAGTGCAGATGTCCCTAGATTCCTCCACTGGTAGGAAATTGTAATTTCAAATCTCCCCTTCCTAATTTACTAGGCTATACCTAATAAAGTTTCTTTGTTGTCCAGTAATTTTCTTTTAAAAAAACAAATAATTATGTATACAAAACCAACACTAATCTTGAGATCTTAGAAAAAGTCTCCAACTATCATCAGGTCCTTTACTTAAATACCCTGAAGTCTCAGCCTGAAATGTTCTTACAGAAAAACAGCAGCAAATGAGGAGTGGGTTTAATTTGTTTCTCCAAATATAAGATTCTTTTGGGCCTGAAAATAAGCACTCAGGCTTATTTTTGGGCATATCTTATTTTTGTATGTGTAGGAGGCAGCAAGTACAGGGGCCAACAGGAGTGGGAGCTCAGTTACCACTGGCCTAAACCTCTCTGTTCTGTCTACTTGCCCATAGCTGTAATCGGCCAATGGCTCTTGGCATGTCCCAGCCTCCACCCATCCTGCCTGCTGGATGGGCTCTCAGAATTCACTTTGCCATAGTGAAGAGTTGAAGATGAAGAATTTTGTACAACATAATTAAAAAGAAGTGAAAATATAGTGACATTGTTTATATTTCTTATGATAAGGGTGGAAAAACCACTTTTTAATTTCTATTTTTTATTTATTTTTAGTGTCTATTTTCTTTTGCTATTGTAACTAATACTTTTAATATATATATTTTTTAAAGAATATCTTGACTGAAGATTAGGTAACAATTGTTTTCAGGTTAAGAGTTTAGAAGTTTTTACTGTATGGCAATAGTACTCAATATTTGCTGCTTTTTTTCTCAGTGCAATACAAAAAACAAAAAAGTGAAGTACAGGTAGTCCTCAACCTACAACCACAATTGAGCCCAGAATTTATGTGAGGGATTTGTTAAGTGAATTTTGACCCATTTTATGACAAGACAGTTCACTGCCTGAGGTTTGGTTACCTGTGTCAATGAAAGTTGTTGAAGTAAAGTTACTAGGATTAATTTCAATATGTGTCACTGAATAAGGCATAGCAAGAACTTCAATTGTTGAATATGTTCTTATCCATTTTTCATGCAGAAGACAAAGTATGGACTACTGTGAATCATGACTTACAAGAGCATTTTCCAGTGGTAAGCAACCGACCAGAGAAGCATGCTGTGTTACAGCTTAATTACAGTGCCACCATGGATCAAATCTCAGCCATCACTGGTAGCGCCGAGTATTGTGAACAGTTCATCTCCTATGTCTGTAAACTGTCAAGGCTGCTGAACACCCCAGGTAGGCTAAAAACAGAAAGCTATTGTTGCCCTTATACAATTATTCTTACTTGGCCATGAGACCACTCCAGGAGTAAGCTAAAGATGGAATGTTATTGCTGCTGTTAGAAAAAACTGTTCAGTTTTGCAAAGTTTAAAGCATATCGAAAATAAGCTTTGAAATCAGATCTACTTATATAGTTGCATGAAATGAGTCAATTTATGATGCAGGATATTTGAACATGAAACAGTGAGCATGAAAAAAACTGATCAGAAAAAGCAAGCACTCTAATTACACATCTTCCATTCAGACACAAGTATTTGCTGTGATCATTCCTTTTGTATAAAAATGATTAGTGTTTGTTTAGTCACTTAGTCACAAGCTTGCAAAAATGTAAACATTACATGGGTTGAGAGAAAGACATTGCACATATTCTGAAGTGCATTATTCTGAAGAGCAGCAGATAAACACTGGAAATGAGAAAATGTGTCTGAAATTTTCAGTACCTGCCTTTTCAGCCTGAGGGAAGAATTATGTCATCTTCTTTCTCCTGGGGTGGATAATTTGTGGAAAAAGTTGAACATCTATGTTCTGTACTAAGTGGGGTAAGGGCTGTCTTTAATTTAATTACATTTTTGTGTAAAACCATCATAATTCCATTTTCAAAATACCAATTGCGATATATTGTCCATCTTTCCTCCCACATCTTAAATTCAGTATAATACCCAGCTACTGCATCAGTTCAAAGTACAGAACTGTCACCTGAACAAATGTAGAAAATATTTAAATCAGCCTGAAGGATATACAGATTTGTAAAATTTACGTATCAAAAACAGATGAGTTAATTTTGCTCATAAATAATCATTTAGTGTAAACTTTAAAATGGTGTTATTTTCAATTTCATAATCCTAGTAGCAGAGGGTTTTTAAAGGGTGTCCTATTGTTTTACTAAGAAAACATTTATTACATGTTTTATTTCCTTTTTTGTGGTAAAGCATTCAAAATGTTTTATAAAAATTAGGTATGTTATTGTATTTTTCTTCTGTTTCTTTTACATCCAGAAATGATAGAGAGGAAACTATCTTACAAAAAATCATGTTGATAAATTTTAATATACATTGTGGGAGGGTATAATATGTATTTTACTACGTGGCCAGACTGCACTCATTAGCAAGATTATTCTTGGTTATATAATGAAAAAGCAGAAGTGAATACATTTGTCTTTCATTCAGTATTCATTCTTGTCCTAAACCCTTTTCTGTTTACTGTTTAATACATAATGGTATTTTTACCTATCTCAGAATACAACTGTTTGTATAACTTATTTTCTTTGGAAATTTCACAAATAAATCACAATAGGCCAACAGAAAAAAATGGTTAAAATTGGGATTGTTTATTATTTTGTGAGCTGAGTAATATTTGAGACATTATCAAAATAATTGTTTCTGCTCAAAAAGTAGCTGACAATTCAGATGTTTGTCTTTTGATTGGTGTCACATATAGGCATTCTGTACTTATATTCTTGTAGTAGTACGTATAGAGCCACAGAAAAGATCAGAATTGAAGATATCAGCCATTCAGACAACCAAAGTGTTTAACCTATGTCTATGATTGCAGCAAATCTAATTCTAAGGGTCAAATTACCATAGGGAGTAAATTAAACAATTTAAAATTGTTATTATTAGAAGATCATTATGTTTTCAGAGAACAAAGAAGCCCATACAACATTCATCTATTTTTTCATCACTTTCAGTTAGTACAGCAGGAAGAAGGAAGAGAGAAAAATAAAAGACAGTTATAATACTTTCTTAATAAAAATAATATAATCTACTGAAAACCCATTCATCTTTTTTTGGTTCAGCTTGCAAAACTGATAAAGGGCGAAAGCAGACTGCCTGTAAACAGCTGTGATGAAAGAATGCTAAAACTCTAGATGTCTGACATATTACCTGCAGTTCATTTTTCTGAGTATTCATATCTGTGGAATAGCAGGCACCTTTCCATTCCACATTAATAAGACTTACTTTTACATAAGTGGGTAGAACACTTCAGCCTAATTTTTTTTAAATAAATTTTTATTTTTATTTCTTTACGTATATCATTGGGTGAACAGTGTGGTTCCAGGTCATTTAACATTTCAATAACAAACATGACCCTAATTTCATATTCATATTATCAATTTTCTTATCTGATTTAATATTATTGCATGTTACCAGCTTTTATTATTCAATATTCTCATATATTACTTTGTATCATTCTCAATATTTTAATATCATTTTTATTATACATATTCTCTTAATAGTCATATTTGCAAAGTTTAACAAATTCTATCATTCAGGTAATCATTCATATATTCTTCTTTAGTTGTATTATCCAATATTTATCCCCTTTTAATGTTAATTGTGGCACTGTTTATTTTTAACACAAGATCTTCTCTAATCTCATTACAGTACATAGGTCATATTTTTCCATCTTATATTCATTTAATAGGCTATACATTCTAATAACAATACGTATATTTTTGTCTATTACTATACTTTGTATATATCTATATTTTCCTCCACAGATTCCACATGACTTTTTTCCCCCTATCATATTAATTTTACATATACCCCATTAGCAATTACATATCTTGAATAGTAGTTTTATAATAAAAACTTAATTCCATATTTATTCCAATTAAAATATCCAGACTTGTATTTCTTCTGGTTAGCAATTTACATATCTTTAATAATAAGTATTAATTTCCCATTTTCCCCATTTTATCAAAATTAATAACTATATATCTTGACTCCTTCCCCTCTTTAACCATCATCTCTTGCTCTCCTTTTAGTATTTATTAATCTCTTCTTTCTTTGCCTCTCATTTACTATCATTTTTTGACCCTTTCTCTTGCTTATTCCTTTTTTTCTGGTATATTCCTCTGCTTCTCTTCCCAATCATCTAGTTTTGCCCCTGTTTTCTCAAAAACCTCTCTCTGAATTTCTCTCCTTTGTTGTTTAACTCTCAGAATTTCCTCCCCTGGATTTAGGATAGCTTATTAGAGTATGTATTACTTATATTTTAGATATGTTTGATATTCCCTTCCCTTCCTTTCTCTTCCCGGCAGTCAGGCATCTGCTACTGTATGGGGGAGGGAGTAAAGAATTGCAAGAGATGCTTGAGGTAGTTTGGTTCAAAAATTGATGCCCTGTTTTGCCCAGCTAATATATACTACTAAAATGTGTGTTGTACAAATGCAAGCAGGCTGTAATGATGAACGCACAGACTATGCAAAATACAGTACTGTCTATTCAGGAAACAATGTTAAAAATGCAGGAGATGATGTCAAAAATCATGCTGACTTGAAAAGGGATATTAATGAGCTGGACTATAAGGTAGAAAATATACAACAAACAATGGAGAAAAATGAACAAAGAATAAAAGTGGTGGAAACTAGGTCACAGCAGATGGAGGAAAAGTTAGAATTGGTAGACAAAAAATGGGTGACTGCAAATAGGGAATTGGAAGAGCAGATTTCCCATCTGGAGATGGACAAGGCATCTTTCTACTTGTGGTTCCAAAATATTGTAGAGGAAAAGGATTTGGATACAATTATGGCTGACTTGATATCAGGAGCCTTGCAGAGGGATAGGCAGGAAATTGTTTATGAGATAAATGAAACCTACCGCATACATACCAACTATGCTAGACAACACAAATTACCATGAGAAGTACATGTAAGGTTTGCTAGGAAAAGAGTGTGGGACATTACATATAAAATTACGAGGGAAGAACCACTTATGTACAAGGACAAAGCAATTCAAACATTAAAGCAAATTCCTAAAAAGGTAAGAGAAATAAGGAGAGACTATTGATTTTTAGCACAACAGCTAAATAAGAGAAATATATTGTTCAGATGGCTGATGCCAAAGGGGATGCTGATATCCTGGCAGGAGAGGAAGATTAGAGTAGACACGTTGGACTAAGTGAGAGAATTCTGTGACCAATTAGTAGGGGAGGAAGAAGAAAGTAGTAGTAGGGAAGAATAGGAATCCAGGAGTCAGGAAGATCAATCACAAGAGATAAGAGAGGTGGAGAAGGAAGGAGGGAGTACAAAAAGACAGGAACAAAAAGGAACAGAAGGAAGAGAATTAAGGACAAGACCACAAAGGGATTATAGAATAACTAGAAGACAGAGACCAAATCACCGATAAGAAAATGGATAAAGAAAATTGGCTAATATCTATAAATATAAACGGAAAGAAATCAAGTTTTAAAGAGGCTACTCAAAGAAAAATTAGATATTGTTTGCCTACAGGAAGTACATATAAAAGATCAACCTGGGGACTGTTTAGAATTCCCCAGGCTAGGGAACTTATATACCACCTTAGCAAAAAACAAACAAAGAGGGATAGCAGTATATATAAAGGCAAACAAAGCCTTTATAGAAACAAAGCTAAAATATGCAGATGAATATGGAAGGATTTTGATAATTGAATTACAGATTGGACAAAAATTAATGATATTGGTAATAATATATGCCCCAAATGAAAACCAAAAAGAATTTTACAGGACATTACACAAAAAATTGAAGGAATAGAATATAATAATATAGGTGTTATAGGTGACTATAATGCAGTGGTGGACCCAAGGAAAGTCTATACAGGGAATCTGGCTACAAAGAAAAGGAAAACATTACAAACCACATTTTTTGAAATGACGCGAAAATTAAATTTGGTGGATCAATGGAGGAACATAAATCCTAAAAAAATGGGAATACACTTTTTACTCAAATCCCCATAAATCATGGTCTTGTCTGATATGGCCTGGATGAACTGAGAATTAGGAAATGAGGTAGATAAGATAGAGATTATTACGAACACATGGGCCGACCATAATGCATTAATAATAATTTGGAAGGGATATGAAAAAAAGTGAGAAAGTGGACGTTAAATTCTCAAATTTTAAATGAAAAAGAATATATTTCAAGGGCCAAAAAGGAAATGGAAATGTTTTTTGAGGATAATTTAAATCAAAATGCCTCCCTCCAGATAGTATGGGATGTGGCAAAACATATTTTAGGGTTATTACTATAGCATATTTGGCAAAAAGAAACAAATAAAGGAGAAAAAGGCAGGAAAAATTAACAACAGAGATTAGAGAATTAATATAAGTTAGAAAGAGAACCTCAAAATGAAGGAGTGAAAAATGATATGGTTTTAGTTAAACATAAATTAAATATGGTAAATCAAGAGGAGAGGGTGAGAAACCTAGAAGCAGCAAAACAAAATTACTTTGAACATGCTAATAAATCGGGGAGTTCTTGACTAAACAAATTAAAAGCATGAGATTGAGAACTAAATTTGAAAATATGATTAGGACAATATATACTAGGAAAAAGCTAAAGTATGGTAAAAAGAGATTGTACCAAAACATTTGAAAATAAAAAAGGAGTATGACAAGGATGTCCTATGTCACTTCTACTTTTTATATTAACAATAGAAGTGCTTCTAACCCAAATTAGGCAAAACAGGGAAATAATAGGATTAAATATTAAAAATCAAGAATACAAAACCCAAGCATTTGCGGTCGATTTAGTGTTTTTTATTGAGGAACCGATGGAAACAGGGACAAATTTGTTAAGGGAAATTGAACAATATGGATTAGTGGCAGGACTAAAAATCAATGAAGAAAAACAAAAATGTTAGTAAAAAAACTTAACAGAAAAACAAAAAAGGGGATTAGAAAGAGAATTGGGACTACAAGTGGAGAAAAAAATAAATATTTAGGGATTTGGCTTACAGGTTGATGTTCGACTATAAAAGAAGATAATTACAAGAAATTGATATCACAATGTAAAAAAGATTTAGAGGGCTGAAAAAAGTTGCAAATATTGTTGATGGTAGGATTGCCACAATAAAAATGAACATACTACCAAAACGTTTATAGTTTTTCTAGACAATTCCCACAAAATTATTATTTTTTGAAGATTTGAATAGAATGGTGCTTAAATTTATTTGGTTTGGAAAGAAAACACGTATTAATACAAAAATGCTACAAGACAATAGAAGTAGAGGTGGTCTAGGACTCCCAAAATGGGAACTATAATACCAGGTGACGGCACTGCTGTAGATTAAAGATTGGATAAATTTAAATAACAAGAGGATATTAGTATTAGAGGGGCATGATCTCCATAGAGGATGGTATGCGTTTCTGTGGGACAAATGGGAAAGGACTCATTTATATTTTTACCATCATCAAATTAGAGATTCACTAATAATAAAATGGGAAAAGTTAACGAAGAAGCATTACATCAAATTACTGGACTGGGTGTCACCAACAGAAGCAGTGATTTATCCTAATACAACACAGAATAAAAAGAGGATTAGATATAAGGAATTATTAGATAATCAGGGGAATTTAAAAACAACAGAAAAATTATAAGAACAAGATATAAGTTTGGATTGGTGGCCATATATGCAGATAAAAACTAGGCATAAAAAGGATCTGGAGGAATTTGGAATAGAAAGGGATCCCCAAAAATTAGACCAAATTCTAACGGGTAAAGAAGAAAAATTTATTACTAGAACGTACAATTACTTACTCCAAGTAGAAATGGAGGAAGAAGTAGTTAAGGGCCCAATGATTGCTTGGGTACAAAACGTAGGTCACAGCATACAGTTAGAAGATTGGGAGAAAATTTGGACCAAGAACTGCAAATTAACATTATCAACAGCATATAAAGAAAATTTAATCAAGATGTTTTATAGGTGGCATTTGACACTGGCGAGATTGGCCAAAATATATCCAAATATGAAACTGCAATGCTGGAAATGTAAGCTCACAGATGGAACATACTACCATATGTGGTAACAATGCCTCAAAGTTAAACAATACTGGGAAAAATAGGAAAAATGGATTAGATATTAGGGTACGATATTGAATTTAAGCCAGAAGCTTTTTTACTGGGGATGATTAAAGGAAACCCGAAGAAACATATCCAATTTATTGTGCAACAATATTAACAGCAGCAAGACTTGCTTATGCCCAAAGCTGGAAAATAGATGATGTACCTTCAGAAAACATTGTAATAAATAAAATACTTAATTGTGCCGAGATGGACCGACTTATGAGAAAACTAAAAGGTAAAGAGGAGTCTCAGTTTTATGAGGTTTCGGAAATGTTATATATATGATTAGATAAGAGAAATAAGATTTGATATGGAGAAGAATTATAAATATTGTACTTAAGTATATAAGTAACACGAGACACAGAACTGTTAAAATGTAAATTTTATATGTATTTTGAAAATAAATAAAATTTAAAAAAATAAAAAATAATAATAAAAGGAATAGCATATCTCCTGGAATTGTTAGTACTCCATAACTAAAGATCTTCAAGAAAAGATTGGACAGTCATTTGTCTGCTATGCAATAAAATCTCTTGCCTTGGGCAGAATGTTGAACTAGAAGACCTCTAATAATGTGGTGGGGTTCAATTTTTTTTCCTACTGGTTCTGTGGGCATGGCTTGGTGGGCATGCCTTGTTGGTCATGTGACTGGGTGGCTGTGGCTAGGTGATCATGTGACCATCACATGGAACAATCAGGTCAAAGTCTAAAGTTCATCTGGACTCACATCCCACCTCCTCACACCTGGTGGGAATATGCTTGATTCTCAGAGGAAGGAATCTTATTTTGATTACAAAACCCCTTCCTATCTCTACCTCCCCCATCCTGTTCCGACAGCTCACCCAGCTATCACCGTGGCAGCCCTGAAGATGCCAAGGAAAATAGCTCCGGGCTGACAATAGAGCCTATCTCAGTAATAGTAAATTATCATCCTCATAGTGCTGACTGCTATTCACAGAAGTTCCACCAAGCATGCCAATGTGAGCTGTAATTTTAGAAAAAAATGGAAGAGCTAGAAAATCCTCACTGCAGCTCCATATTTATGCTGTGCCTTCTGATCTATGACTGGAGTCTATGATTTGCTGCTTTTAAAGACTAGATTCTTATTCTTATTCTTCATTCAGCTTTGGATTTTGCTACTACTAAAGGTGGTTTATTTCAAGATCAGGTTTTTCTAGCACAAAACTTCATTCCCTCCTCAATGTGTAACCTGTAATGTGTAAAAATCACTGAGTGTAGCTGGTACTGATACACATAAACCATGAAATTAGTAGGTGTCAAAGTTGATAGCCTTTATATGATGCTATCACATTGTGGAAGTGTTACTCATAACTTCATGCATGGTGATTGATTGAGACAATGGAGTGAACTTTAGTGTAAATGACAAACAATGATTATATTGATCTGAGCATTGAAGCATTCAGATTATGAGGTGACATTCAGTAAATGCATATCATGCTCTCACTGCTGCTCTGGAAATAGAATTTGTCAGTCTACAGATAGTTACTTTAAAGAAGTGTTTCTCAATCTTGATAACTTCCATAGGTGTGAATTTCAGTGCTCAGCAATACCCATGTTGACTAAGGGATTCTGGGAATTGAAGTCTACAGTTTAGAACAAGAGCTGGCAATTACACCAATAAAATAATTCACAATGAAATAAAATAAATATCCTTTATTCAAAATAATTTACAATTGTGGTAAGAACTATTAGTTTTTGGTGAAAGTCATAGCATATGTTTCCAACAGGTTTCCCAGAAATCCCCAGAAAGAATGTTACATATATGTTCAAGCATAGGATTCTGGAAAGTAATTGAATATAGTATAGACTTCTTGGGAGCTATTGAATACAGCACAAAAAGCAACAAATGAACAAAGTTACTGCCTGAAATTACTATATATCTTGCAGCACCAACAAAAATAAAATCATAAATACAACTCAGGAAGTTGTTCTTGACTAGGATTAAAATTAATTCTGAGCAATATGTGGCTCTTATATACATCAATAAATAGAAGAATTTACTGGTAATATAGAAAAAAAGACTGATGGGCCAAAATTGTTTATTTAAAACAATTTATGTGATATAAAGATTTAAATTGCGATATTTTCAGCTTGATTATAAATGTCAGAGATTAATGTTTCTTTGGATTGTAGAACAATTGTCCTGCCAAAATAATATTCTACTGAATACTCTAAAATATGATATGTTTAAAATTAGGAGATAAAACTTACTACATATAATATTTAATGTAGCTATTACTTTTAGTTATTCCAGTTAAGACTTACTGCAACTTCAATAGAGTAGTAAATTCATCTACTTCTATGAATCATTTTACAAAATCAATTTGGCTAAAATCAATTTGATAACCTCCATATCATCCCACAAAATAAGGTTATAAGGTATTTATGTAGTCCAGAGTTGTTCTTCTAGTGTTTTACATTGTACTTTAATTTAGTGTATTATATTATACAATGTTTATAACATCATTCATTACTAGAAAACAAGTTTTCTGTATCTCTATCCCATGGCAGTCAAACTCTACAGCAATCACATATGATTGCTGATATTCAGGTATAAGAAGGAATGTCTAACTTTAAGTAGAATAATTGTATCATACAGATAATTTATTTTAATGTGTAGATTTACAGGAATTAAGGAAAAATAGAAAAATACCATATATAACAGAGTGTCTAAACTTCCCACAAGAAAGCTACTAACACTTAGCTACTAACCCTTTCTTCTGTTCCCTTCCTTCTCAGTTTTTCACTAAAAAAGAAAGATAAGCAGTTGCTGTAAAGGGGGTATAGAGAAATGGCTGGGCTCTAATGGAAAAAACTGGAGGCCTCAAATCTCTTCTCCAGAAGTCTTTGGGCTTGACATATTGGCCTCATTTTCTGCTTCAGATTAGTGATTTGGTATCTTCTACTGCTATTACTTAGTTTCCAGAGTGTCTCATTTGGTGTTTTCTAATTAACTGCAATGTTTGAAGAAGATATAGTCTCACAACTAGTGTTTCCTTTCTGATTACCATTACAATGATAATAATGGAGATAATTTCAACAATTCTACCTCCTGCTTAGGTAGAATATAGGCAGTGGTTGGATTCATACAGTTCACACCAGTTCACACACCTGGCCCCACCCCTCACCCTGCCCTCGCCCCTCTCCTCCCAGCCACTCCTCACATGGCTGTCTTTTTGCCTAGATTTGTCCAGCTGGCAGAGGGGAAATGGATGGGGGCCTAGGGGGCAGGTGCCTCATCTGCTGCGGTTGCCAGCAGGCAGGGGATAGCCAGGGACTGCGAGGCTGCATCACCCCTCTGTCAGCCAGCCTTCCCATGCCCATCAGCGCCCTATTGATGAGTGCAGCAGGCCCAGAAAGGATCTCCCTCCCCCGCCCTTGGCATTACCTTCCAGTCTGCGGGGCTCACATCACTCTGCTCACTGCAGCTGCCTGCGAAAGTAAGGCCTATGACAGGGGAGGAAGATCTGTTCCAGGCCTGCTGTGCTCAGCTGAAAGGCATGGGCCAGCAGGTGGACAGGTGGGCATAGGAGAGCCAGCTGGTGGAGGGGTGATTTGGGCAGTGAAGCCTCGCTGTCCCTGGCTGTCCCGCCTCCTGGCAGCTGCAGCAGGCAAGACCCAGCAGATGCAAAGAGTCCAGGGTGTGTGTGTGTGAGATGGTGGCTCTTGTCACTCCCTTCAGACGCAAACGGAGCAGAGAGCACCAAAGCAGGCAAAGTAGTGGGTGAGAGGTTGAAGGAATGTCACCAGGAAGGCAGGTGCTCAGGCTTGCATCTATCTAGGTGAGCTTCACTGGGCAATGAGGTTCCACTGGGAAAGAGAAAGAAGGGAGATCTGTACTCAGGGGTCCTGCTGCTGCTGCTACTGTTGCTTGCAAAGAGACTGTCAGCAGCACCGCAATGACTTCACTGCCCGGCTTCCCCAGCACTTTCTGCTACAGCTTTTGCCTGGAACAAAAGGAGAAGGAGCTACATGGAGCTATAGCAAGGGGAAGGGAGGAGGGGGCTTCATCTCTTAGGTTCTCTGACTCCAGTGCTGCAGTGGAAATCAGGTGGGAGGGCAAATCCTTCACCCGTTCATTCATGCATACAGAGGGTGTGTTGCATTCCCACAATGGATTAAACTAGGGTAGAATAAGCTGCCATCAAGGGAAAGGCATAGTGCATTCTCTTTCCCTCAAGCCCTTGCAAGGGGTTTTAGAACCCCTTTAAACTAAGTATGATTTTTGAAGGTTGCCGATGCGCTTTCTTTGGTGTTTTGAACTGTGAGACATATGGAAAATTTAAATGCTAAAATAAACCTAACGCAATTAAGACAACAAAGCCAGGTAAGGCAAGCCACCCCTCGATATGGGTGACATCAAGTTGGCCACCCCCACCCAATCACATAATCACCCAGTCACGCATATCCAGATGGTCATTAGGGCAGAGAACCAGTTGTTTAATTATTTGAATCCCACCACTGGATATCATCATTTTCATTGGGCATTGTCATGTCCAATACTTGGCCACTCTATGAATCAGCATGTTCCATGCCCCTTTGTCTCACACTGCCTCCTTCAGATTCACTGTGGTCATTGTTGTCATCCTTTACTGTGTCCAGCTATAAAGCTAAGGCAGCCTCTTCTCCTTTTTCCACTGATCACCCCCAGCATGATGAACTTTTCGAGTGAGTTGGCTCTCATGACATGACCAAAGTTTGATAGACTGTTTGGCAATCTTGGCTTCAAATGATAATTTTGGTAAGATTTGGTCTAGGACTTCCGTGTTTGTTACTTTTGCAATCTATGGGATGCAGACTAGTCACTTCCAGCACTATAGTTCAAAGGCGTCCATGTTCTTCTATCTGACTTCTTCAGAATCAAAATTTACAGTTATAAGTAGCAACTGGAAAAAATCTTGCATTGACTCATCTATGTTTAGTTGTGAGGCTGATGTCTTTATCTTTGAGATGTTATTCATGCAAGATATTGCAGTTCTTCCAAGTGCTGTACATCTTCTATCTCAGGGCTTCAATTACCCCTTTGATTGATTTTAGAGCCCAGGAAGATCAATTCCTTTACAGTTTCAATGGTCTCATTGTCAATCTGCACACAGAGCTGTGTATTCTCTGCAGTTGTCATCATCTTTGTTTTCTTGATGTTTAAGCTGGAATCCAAATTTTTCACTTTCATTTTTGATTCTCAGGATTAGCCACTCTTCCTTGCTTTCTGAGAGCAATGCTGTATTATCTGTGTATATTTCTCTGTATATGCTGAATAGCAAAGGTGAAAAGATGCAACTTTGCCAAGTAGCTTTTCCAATTCTGAACCATTTCGTGTCTCTACATTCCATTGTTACAGTGGCTGTCTGATCAAAGTACAATGACTAAATGAGTTGGATGTGGTGTGGTTATATTGTGAGTTTTTTGAGCCAATTCCAAAGCTTACCATGGTTAACACAGTCAAAAACTTTCTCTTGTATGATCTCTCATGGTTGCTTCCTGCAGTTGCTCAGCCCAGTGCTTTCTTTAATAAAACAAGAACCATGTACTTGACTTCACATACCAAAATCTGAGCCAGCTTATCTTTTTTATAAGGGGGGTCATCAAAGTTGGCTTGATGGTGGTTCCATTTACAATATTTGAATTATTTTATTTTTCTCAAATAATATTGGCTACATCATCCAATGCATAATAATTCCATACGTAATTCTTCCATGGCTGTATATGCAGTGGGAACCATAGAATTCAAATGGACAGATATCCTCATAAGAAACCATCATGATAAATAAAATCTTTAATTCTTAATAAAAAGCCACAATGTTTATCCACACACAAAAATGATAATCCTTCAATGGTGTTATGGTTAGAATTATGTCTGTTAAAGGCAGAAATTTTTCTTTTTGCAGTTAAAATCTGATTTTAAACAAAAAATACATACACAATCTCACATATTTTATGATCCCTGGAAGATCCAAAACTTATAACTTTTACAGGCATCATATCCTTTAAATGATTCCGTAATTTCTTATCTCAGTATATCTATTCTAGAGACAAACTATTCCATGTTATTTGCCTGCAATAATCTGAGCCTACACTGGCATTCACTTCTTTGATTAGCTTTCCACAGCATAAACTTAAATGATATGAACTTGGATACTAAATGTTTCATCTATTACACTCTAAATTCCATAATCAACCTAAAGTGATAATAGAAGTACGGCATTTAGAGGCCAAATAATTCAGGGGCCATATAAGTGGCTGTAAAATGACATAAAAGGTATTTTATTTTGGCAAAAATTCTGTAGCAATAAGGGTATTTTGGAAGGAATAAAAATAGGCAAATGGAATCCCTTGTATGGTGGTGCCAAGCCTTGCATGAAATTTCACAAAGATCTGCATCTGACAGACACCTTTTGGCTTTAATCTCCTCCTAGGAGAGGGATTTGAAATCTGGAGTATTTTCTAAATCTTTGTGTGGAGGACATCCTAAGAAAATTCAGTTGAATCATTTTACTTGTACAGGTAACTAAGAAGGCATAATAAACCCAAAACCAAGATGCACATTATTGAATAGAAAAAATTATTTTTGTAGTTCATAGTAGTAAAAAATAGGTATGAAATGGGTCCTTTCAGTAGAGTTTGAATCTTTGAAATCATTTCACTTATAAATTGTAGAATACTAAACTATGCCCTGTGAAGTGTTTGTATATTTTCTGAGTAATTCAGAACAGAGGTATCCACATACTGACAGAAAAATTTAATGTAAGCTCTGATTTATTTCTGTTTAAAATTTCAGCAAAGTCTAAAAGATAAGTCAGCAGCTTCTATAAAATCCAATAAACTTACCTGAAAATGACACAAAATCAATGGTGATCTCTTAATAAAGTGCTTAAAATAAACAACAAGATCAAAGCCAAGATAGAATCCCAATGTAGCAATGAATTCTCTTGATTACTTTGGGAATTTTTTGTCAGATTCAGTGGTGAAGTTAGAAGAATATTAATCTTTTTTATTTGGTCTATCTCGGGCACAGAATTTTTCTTGAAACTGAAGAAAATTGAGGATAAAATTTTACTTTGTAGATACTTCCCTTCTTCCCTCCCACCCTTCTCTTTCCCGCTCCCCCTTTTATTTCTATTTCACATAAACTGGATAATTTGAAAGTGTTTTGGAGGATACCCATAAGAGTCAAGATATTTTGAGGTTAAAAATTACAAAACAGAAATCATATCTGCAATAATTAACTCAATCTGTGTCACGTTTCTATTTAATATATTTTCAATTTTTAGAAAAACTGGAAATAAATGTGAAATAGTTACAATGGTAAGAGTAGGTAGTTTATTTGAAATAAAGGAAAATCTGCATCGTGTGTTTATAACCATAGATATTTTATTCTAGAAAAAATGATGGCCATTCTATGTACCACCAGATGGATTTGTAAATGATTGACAAACCATACTCAATGAGTAGTCCTTAATAATACTACATCTGCACAGAGGGAAATAAGCAGTCAGGTGTCAAAAGGTTCCATCTTAGATCAAGTACTCTTCAATATCTTCATAAATGACTTAGATGAGTGAATGGAAGGGGAACTCATCAAATTTGCAAATGACATTAAGCTGGCAGTAATAGGCAACACCCGAGAAGACAAGCTCAGGATCCAAAAAGATCTTACAGACTTGAACAATGAGCCCTAGATATTTTTTCTGCTTGTTCTGATTTTCCTTCAATTATTTTAATTTTTTCTTCATGTTTGGTTAACATTTGTTGAAAAGTCCTCAATTTTTCATCCATACTTTGGAATTTGGGGAAAAATTCATCAATATGATCAAGGCAATATATATAAAACAGACTGCAAAAGTGTTTATGAATGGGGACACAACAGAGAATATTAATATTAAAAGAAGCACAAGACAAGGATGCCCATTGTCCCCCTTATTATTTATTTTGACTCTGGAAGTGCTAAATAAAAACATCCACCAAGACATAGAAATAAAAGGCATGAAGATAAAAAAAGAACAATACAAATTACAAGCTTTTGCAGACAATTTGGTGTTTATTATAGAAGAACCACAAGAAATGGAGTACAGAAAATAGAAGACTATGGTGACATTGCAGGATTGAAAATAAACAAAGAGAAAATTAACATCTTAGTTAAAAATCTTACAAAGGAACAGAAAAAAAGACTTAATGGAAAAGATAGACATTCAAATAGTTAAAAAAGTAAAATATTTGGGAATACATCTATCAGTGAGATTTGTAACCATAAAAGAAGACAACTATTTAAAAGTAACATGGCAAATTAAATTGGATCTGGAAAAGTGAAGAAACATGCAATTATCACTGTTAGGAAGAATAGCCGCCATTAAAACGAATATTTTACCAAGAGTGTTGTACTTGTTCCAAACAAACCCAATAAAACTAAAAAGGAAATATTTTGAGGAATTAAATAGAATGGTAACTAAATTTATATGGCAAGGCAGAAAGACAAGAATCAGGTTGAAATTAATGCAAGACTCTATCAATAGAGAAGGTTTTGGGTTGCCAAACTGGGAATTATACTGTCAAGCAACTGCCTTTACTGACTAAAAGAATGGATAATTCTGCGACTTAGACAGTTGCTTGTACTGGGGGGCAACAATTGGGATGGCATGCCTTTCTATGGTATAAAAAATATAAAGCACATAAATACTTTCAGTGACACTACATTAGGAATGCCCTATTTGAAAATACCAGTCTGGCTCTCCATGATGGAGGCACTAACACACCAAATGTGATGGACATGGGAAAAATTATAAGATATAAAGATATTATAAATGAGAAGGGGGAATTAAAAATCAAACAGGAATTGAATAACCAAGGGATAAATTTAACATGGTGGCCACATGCCAGATACAATCTAGATACCGTAATAAAGATCCAGCTTGCCTTCAGAAATTGTAGATGCTTCACCACTGGAGTTTTTAAAGAAAATACTGGATCTGTCTGAAATGGTATGGGGTCTCCTGCTTGAGCAGGAGATTGGACTAGAAGATCTCCAAGGTATTTTGGTATTTCAATAAAATAAAGATTTAAACACTATTCCATTTCAGACAAGTGGCTGTTCAGTCTCTTCTTAAAAACCTCCAGTGTGAAACATCTGAAGGCAAGCTATTCCATTTGTTAATTGTTCTCACTGTTAGTAAGTTTCTCCTTAATTCCAGGTTGCTTATCTCCTTGATTACTTTCCATCCATTGTTTTTTGTCCTGCCTTCTGATGCTTTGCAAATAAGTTGATCCCGTCTCTTTGTGGCAATCCCTCAAATAGTAGAATACTGCTGTCATGCCCCTTCTAGTCCTTCTTTTCTCTATACTAACTATACCCAATTCCTGCAACTGTGCTTCATATGTTTTAGTCTCTGGGCCTTTAATCATCCTAGTTGCTATTTTCTACACTCTTTCCAGAGAGTCAACATTTTTTTGTGGTGACCAAAACTGGATTTAGTAGTCTAAGTTTGGTCCTACTAAGGCTTTATAAAGAAATACTAATATTTCATGTGATTTTGATTCTATGCCTTTTTTAATTTAATCTTCTTTTTATAAGAATTGTATTAGCTTTTTTGGCTGCATACTGCTGACTCATATTTTGTTATGGCGTTTTAATAAAATAAGAGGTTTAAACTTAATCTAGATCCTACAGACCATTTTAGATCAAATTTGTACATTTTAGTTTAGATCTTAGAGTTATTTCATTATTGGAATAATAAAAAAGAAAATGCTGGCACAGTTGAAACAAAGCATTTAGGTTACAGTGTATTTTTATAGCCCCATCATCAATCTATATGTTTGTTCATATTTCATGGATGATCATTGTTGGATTGACAAAATTCCTCCTTAAATATCATCATCTATCATCTGAAGAATAATTCCAATAGATACATAGAGAACCCTTCTTTCCCCTTGGGCTTTAAGTGTGACATTAAGATTATGCCTTGGTCAGCATGGTTTACCAGAAAAAATGTTTAGGCAACAGTAATTATAATTATTCATTTCAACACAGATTTCACAAGACTAATCTTATACATTGTCATATCCATGTGACAGTTAAATTCATAATCTTTATATCACTGAGCTTGTTTTCTTTTTTAATTTTATGTTACAAGGTTTCCTGGAAATGATAAATTACATTTTACAGACTTTTAGCACCATGATGATAATACCAATTCATAATCCATGTCAGAACTTTATACGCTTGTGGAGAACTAGTTCATGAGAAGTACAGACTCTATGATCCTTGCTCCTAGATTGGATTCCCCATCACTATATGCAACTAGTATTTGGCATCTGTTGTAGTTGACATTTAATGTAATAGAGATTATTTCTTATATTCTTATATTATCATTGTGGATTTATATCTTTTCAGAGTTATTTGGTGTAAAATATTTTTATACTTATTTGCCTCATGATTTGACTGGAGGAGCCATGAATGAAGCGTACTTTTTGGAAATGACATGAAATAACAATCCTAATTCTAGCCCATTTGTGAGACAAAAAAAGCAAAAAGTATTTTATCAAGCAATCAAACTTTTTTCATGTTTTAAAATAAGCTTTCTTTATGATACTAATAATTCCTACATCTCTAGGCTTTATTCAATATTTTCAATATCAAAATCACAACATTAAGTTTCTGATTCCACTTCCAGATGATCTTGATTGAACATAACTGTTTTCAAATGCTATTAATCATCTGTCAAACCTTGGCAATTCAAATGCATTTGATGTACCTCTAATCTGAAGTAGGACCAATCAAAATAACAAATATATGCTATAGAAATAGGAATAGAATAGAATAGAATTAACAGAGTTGGAAGGGACCTTGGAGGTCTTCTAGTCCAACCTCCTGCTGAGAGAACTGAGCCTCTCACACAACTTCCAGAGGCTCTGGAGAAGAGAGATGAGAAGAATGTGGACAGAAGGTCTAAAGAGGCCCTTCCTCTTTTATCATGGGGTGAGGGAGAGAATGACATTCCAGCAAAATCAAGGTAGGAATTTCTGAATTTTTGGCATGCCAAGCCCAAAAGATTCAATAGAAGAATGTAGAACACATAGTTTCATTCTGTCCGAGACAATTGACTATTTAGGTTACATTGTTAGTAATAATTCATATTAAAAATTGGATTAATTGCAGTCCTATTTGCCTCAGTGCAGATTTGAATTTTAGCATTCATTGTGAAAAGTTGTGCTGCTCCCACTCACCCATTTGTCAGGGTTGGTGTAGAGAGCTTTATTCAGTCTGTTCCCCCAACAGTTAACTCCCAGCTGCAAACTTTGCATAATAATTGCCTCGTGACCAAAGTCGATAACCAAAAGCAAAACAAACTTACAGCCAAACCAAAACTGGTCTTGGAAATAAAGGTTTTGTTTGGGTAGGTTCCAAAAGTAAACAGCCAAAATCTCCTTTGAGGTTCAGGGCCTCCACTGAGGTTTGTCAACAAGTCTGGTGGTCTGGTTTCAGTGCTTACAAGGAGAAGTCATAGGAATTGTCCAAGCAGGAGTTCAGGGGGTCATTTTCAGCATAGCCAGCCACAAACATGCTCCAGACTAACCTTTCAGACAATGGCCAATTAGTCCACCTGACAGATAACCAGCTGCTCCAAACACGAACATAAACACCCTCCACAACTTAATTAAATCCATGAGCTGCAGAGTCCTGGAAATATAAACAACCCTCTGGCCACAACCCACACAGGTTGCTTCCAGCAATGTCTCCATCTGCTTGCCATGCTAAATAGCCCCCTCCCAGTACAGCCCATTAAGAGGAAAGGGGCCTTTTCCCCATCAATCTGGCAGATCACCAACTTCCAGTTTCGAGCTTTCCCAAAGTCGCTGACCACGATTGTGCGCAGCTTTGGTCCATGCTTTGGAATCGGAGAGCCCTGATTGACCAGATTTGGGGCAGAACCCACCTCGTAGGGGCAGCAAAGGAAAGGGAGACCTTCAGCTGGGTAGAGGGGAGTTGCAAACCCCTCTCTGGCTTGGCAATTGCTCCCTCCTAAAGACACCTGAAGCGGTGGTCTAAAATGGCCACCCTGAAGGGGAAGATTAGACTGGAATAAGCTTGTACAGGAGAGAGAAAGGAAGAAGCGAACAGCAGGAGGAATGGGATGATATAATTAAATGGAAGGTACCCCCAGGATTAACATTTCAAGAAAGAACTTAAAGTGGTGAATAGAAAGAAGAAAAAGGTGTGAATTGTTTTTGACAGTGGCAGGGCTTTGAACCGAGAAAGGTAGAAAGCTGGAAAAGAAATAATCTAATCAATTTGGATAAGTATATTTTGATTCTATATAGGCACTAATAAAGCTGAACTATAGATTGTTAAAGAGAAAATTTAATATCAATTGGATTTGACCTTTTTGGAAGATTGTGGTTTAAAAAGCTCTGAATAATTGGGAAGAAAAAAGAAAAGAAGGGGTGTGGACCTATCAGAACAAAGAGTGCCATCTGAGTTAAATCTAACTTGTTTTTCTTTCAAAAGACTCTGTTTCTTAAAACTGTAAGGTAAATTGATAAAATAAAACAATAACTTTGGAAAATTGAAATATTGAAACAAAGAAAGAAACAGGAAGATTCTGCCCTTGGATTAATTGTTGATTCTGATATGGATTTGGCATTGGATTAGTTGAGGATTAAAACTTGAGAGGAAGAAAATAAAAGCTGACTGTTGGAAATCAACTTTAAAGACACTATTTGGACTAAATTGCTAATTAGAAAGCTGTAAAATGGCGATATCTCTTCTGGCATTAAAAATGGAACTTAGAGTTTATCGGCCGGTGCCGTAAAAAGTTTCCCTAATTTTGGATAAATTAGATGTCTTTCGTCATTTTTCGAAATATGTGTTTCTTGAAGACATATTATATCTGCGTTATGTCAAATAAGTTTTGAAAATATCCTTTTTCTTTTTGATATTGAATTTAATCCATTTATATTGATGGAGAGCAACTTCTTCCCCTCCACCATTTATCTATGTCTGCTTAGATTTTTGCCTAATAATAATTCGATTCTCTTCTTGTTGTTGTTGTGGGATTTGCTCTTCTCTCCCAGGTTGTGGTTTATCACTTCCTGAAATTGGAGAACGTCGTTCATTTTGGGTTCTGTGACGATATCGGTCCTCCTGTGGTCTCCTTTTAAGTTCTTCTTTAGTGGATTGACCATTCGTATCCGTGAGCTGTTGATAAAAGTCTTGGGCCTGTTCTATCGATTCTATTTTGATTTTCCTCTCTTTCCACGTAATTAACATCCCTTCCGGGATTAACCATTTAAATTGGATTCCTTTTTTATTTAAATCATTAGCTAGAAATTTATAATCTTGTCTTATCATCCTCACTTTCTTTGGAATTTGTTTTAAAATCATAATTTCTCTGCCTTTATATGATATCGTTTCCTCCCTAGACATTTTCAAAATTAAATCTCTCAGACATCTCCTAGAGAAGCAGATATGGATTTCTCTTGGGCAGTTGTTGCGTCTGGCGTAGCTTGTGCTAACCCTATATACCTCATCAAACTCTTTAATTAGGTCATCTTTTTCTTTTCCTAACCATTCAGCCAATATTTCTGCCATCAAATGTTCCAATTCTTCATTTTTTGCTTCAGCCACATTCTGGAACCTTAAATACGCCATTGCTTTGTCCATCTCGAGGTGAACCAGTGAGTCTTCCGTTTCTCTAAGTACATTTTTAAATTCCTCATCCATCCTTTCAAAGTTAGTCTCTATGTGTGTTGTTCTACTCTCTATATCTTTTATTTTCACTTCATTTTTGTCCATGGCCTGCTGTAGAGACCCTATCTTACCCTCCACCTTCGATATATCCGCTTTCATTTCAGTTTCCCCATCTCATCTTTCAATTTGCTTATATCTGCTCTAGTTTCATTGTGATTTTTAATCATCATTTCTTGCATTTTAGATATAGCTTCCTGCAAGGATAATAAGGAAGTTTGTATATTAATGTTGGGGACATTAGGCTGCTTTTCCCCTGTTAAGGACTCCTCAATAGTTTTTTGAGTTGTTGGTGGGGTGGGTGTCAACGTAGTTGATAGGGTCGGGGTAGCCTTCCTTCCTGTTTTTAAGGCCATAGTTGTCGTGGATGTCATCTCTCTAAGTATTTGTTTTTGTTGATGCATAATTTTAGATATATTATCCCAAATCACCATTCAGTGTTTGGGTCTTGTATTTGAAAGTCTATTCACGGATTTCAATTTAATATCTCACTCCACAGTCTTTTCCCCTATATCATAAATAAATATCTACTACAGTATTCTAGTCTATGTAATAAGAAAATTGGTCAGCAATAGTACATCAATTAACACTTTAAGGAATTAATCTAAAATGTCTTAAGTAGTCTAAATAATTTATAAATAGTTTATATCAACAGAGTTTATCCCTCTTTACTATTAATACTTACAACAGTAATCTCTTAACTCTATAATAATAGTATACCCCCCTCTTCCCCCCCCCAAATAAGTAGAATTATGTAAGCTATTTAGGAGATACAATAGGGAGGCAGGGGGCAGAACAATAAGAGAAAGGGTAGGAGAGAGATTACCACAGCTTCAGAGAATCAACAAACAAAAAGCAAGGAAGTCATCTTAAGGAGAAAGTAGTACCAAACTAGTAATATTAAGTAGTACCACGTAATAAAGAAAGCAAGTTGGGTGAGCTAAAAGTCCATCTTCCAGCTAGAGGATTCTTTTCAGCCTTCCAATCAGCAAATGGTGTAATGTGCTGACTAATCTGCAGTCCCAAAACCGTCTTTCCCAGCCTTCTGTTTGTCTCTGCCTTCTTCCTCTTGCTTCTTCTTCTTTCTTTGCTTTCCAACTTTTAAATCAACATACAAATCTTCCAAAGTCCAATATAATGCTCAGTTTATCTTCTCCACAATATTAAATAGATGTGATAGTCGTGTTGTGCTCAGATCTGAGGATTCATCAGACTCGATCAATGCCAGTATTCTTTCACCTCCGTCGCCTCCCTTTTCTCAAGTAAAGTCAAAAAGAAAGGTCCAAAAATCAGATGAAGCCCCTCACCAATTCTGGACCTCCGATCTCCTGGTTTTAGCAATCTTCCTCTTTCCCCAGAGCTTCCCTTTCACAGGGTAAAATCTGCGCTTTCACTTTTGTGCTTAGGCTTTTCCGCTCTCCATTATAGTCCTTTCATTTTCCCAACTGCTTTTCTGGCCGCTTTCCGCCCGACTT
This sequence comes from Pseudonaja textilis, assembly GCF_900518735.1. The sequence goes on from NW_020769326.1 coordinate 12,849,466, forward strand.
CTGAAAGGTGCTAATCACAACCAGGAGAGAAGAATTTACACTGTCATTCTTCTGTCATTCTGCTATCTTCAGTCTTCAAAGGTTCCAAGTTATAAACCGTTTCTCTGTTCCTGTTACTCTCAACCTCGCAGGCTGTCACTGCTTTGCTTATTCACTCAAGTGGCAGACCAGACTTGAAGCCGCCATAGAATGACAGCTTACTCTTTTGCGCCGGGCTCGGGAGCTTCCCTCTTCGCTGTCGGGGGGTTGCCTTCCCCACTCTGCCGCTCGAGGTTCTCCACGTTGACACGAACCTCTCCGTGTATCCCTGGGGGATCGCTCCTGGTGCCAGAAAAGGTGTTCAAAGACTGCAACAGTCTTCTTCACCTCCGTTCGCCCTGTCCTGCCACCGGCCGATAAACACAAGAAAAAAGGAATTGCAATTTACGTAAAACAAGATGTAAAGGCAGAATTAACCTGGTCGGATCCTGAAGGAAGAACTCTGGTTATACAAGTTTGGATAAACCACATCACATTTTTACTTGTAGCAATCTATGCCCCAAATGAAGACCAAGGGAAATTTTTTAAACACCTCCACCAAAAAATAGTAGGCTTCAAAAAAAGGAACATTTGCTTGATTGGCGATTTTAACTCCATTGCAGACTACCAAAAAGACCATAGTAATATGGGAAAAAACAAGAAGGGGAAAAGGGAACTTTCTGCGGCATGTAAGGAAATGATGAAAGAGTTAAATTTAAGGAGGGAACGGAACCTTGAAGAGAAACAATTTACATACTATTCCAATCCACATAAGACTTGGACTAGAATAGATATGGCTTGGATAGATTTGGATTTGGCTAATGAAATAAAAGAAATTAAAATCCTACCAAATGAATGGGCTGACCACAACCCAATACAGCTAATTTGGAATGACAGGAGAGGAATAAAAAAATGATGGACACTAAATACCCAAATAGTAAACGAAGAAGAGTATATTAATAAGCTGAAAGAGGAGCTAAACTATTTCCTAAAAGATAATAATAATGAAACAACTTCAAAACAGAATATTTGGGATACTATGAAAGCAATTATAAGAGGTACAACAATTTCCTATAATGCTATGAGAAACAAGAGAACTTATGCCCAACAAAATGTATTACAACAACAAATCAAAGACTTAGAAATACAATTACAAAAAACCCCTAAGATCCAAGGAATACAAAACCAGTTAATATTAGCCAAACATAAGCTGAATTTAATTGAACAAGATAAAATAGAAGTTAGTTTGAGAAGGTCCAAACAAAATTATTTTGAACACACTAATAAACCAGGAAGATGGCTATCTTATAAACTTAAAAAAGAAAAAGAAAAGAGACTGATACACCAACTAATAGACGAGAAAGGCATACCACAACATGAGATTGAGAAGAAAAAAGATATTATATTAAACTATTTTCAAAGATTATATAAAAAAGAAGAAATCAATGAAGACAAAATAAGAACTTATCTGGAGAATACGAATGATAAAACAATAGGGGAAGGAGAGAAAGAATTATTAAATAAGGATATTACATGGTCTGAGTTGAAATCTGCAATGGAGAACCAAAGTAATAATAAATCCCCTGGTCCAGATGGGATTCCAGTAGAATTGTACAAAGCTACAATAGAGTTAGTAGGGCCACTGATGCTGGAAGTGTTTAACGAAGTACTTTTGGCAGCCAAAATGCCAGACTCATGGAGGGGGGCATTGATTTCGTTAATTCCGAAGGAGGATGTAGATGCCAGATATATCAACAATTATAGACCAATTTCACTTTTAAACGCTGATTATAAATTATTTACCTCAATTATAGCGAATAGAGTAAAACAAGCTTTAAATTTATACATTCATGAAGATCAAAATGGTTTCCTTCGTCCCGCCAAATCAAAAATAATCTAAGAACCGTTATTGATGTCTTAGAATATTATGAAGTTCATCCAGAGAAACAATTTGCACTCATGTTTTTAGATGCGGAGAAAGCATTTGATAATCTACATTGGCACTTTTTAATACAAAAAATCTATAACATGAGTCTGGGCACTAAATTCGAGAACATTATCACAACAATTTACAACACCCAACAGGCCAACATACTAATTAATGGTGAACAAACAGGCCCATTAAACATTGAAAAGGGCGTTAGACAGGGTTGCCCCCTCTCACCCCTCCTATTTATACTTGCTTTAGAATCATTGTTAACGCGGATAAGACAAAACTCTGAAATCCAAGGAGTAAGGGTCAAAGCAGAGGAATATAAACTACAGGCATTTGCAGACAATATGGTTTTCTTCCTAGAGGAACCCATGGAAAAAGGACATAACCTAATAAAAGAACTAGAACAATTTGGTTCAGTAGCAGGATTAAAGATCAATAGAAATAAGACAAAATTAATGACTAAAAATCTAACAGAGAATCAGAGGAAAGAATTAGAAAAAATGGAACTTAGAAACAAAAAAGAAATATTACAAGAACGATGTTCTAGACAAATCCCAACGCAAACACAAACTCTGGCTTAGATATGTAGATGACACTTTTGTAATTTGGTTACACGGGAAAGAAAAACTGGACAACTTCCTCACACACCTCAACAACCTTCACCCCAAAATACAATTCACCATGGAAACAGAAGCCAACAACCAACTTCCCTTCTGGATGTCCTAATTTACAAAAAACTCAATGGCTCCCTAGGACACACCATCCACTGGAAGAAAACACATACCAACTGCTACTTAAACGCACAATCCCATCACCACCCTGCACAGATCAACTCCATAGCCAAGACCCTCATCTCCAGAACCAAAAGCCTAGCTGACAAAGACCACCTGAGGACAGATTTACACACCCTCACTAACGTATTAATTAATACTAACGGATTAATTTCCAACAGATTCCAAAGAAACACAATTACCAACCTAATCCTAAAGGTCCAGAAACTGAGACACAGAACAGGACAACGGTATCACCCTCCTCCCCTACATCAAAGGCACCACAGATAAAATCAGCAAAATTCTCCACAAACACAATATCAGGACAGCCTTCAGCACTGACCAAAAAATAGCCAACATCCTAAGAAACCCCAAAGATAAGATCCAGCTAAAAAACCAAGAAGTTTATGAAACACCATCCAACAATTTCCCAGCCACATACATTGGACAAACCAACAGGAGAATAAATGCACGCATCGCAGAAGACAAGAAGGAAGTCAGAAAAGAAGAAAATACTTTCTCCCTTTTCCAGCACCTTAAAGCCACAGGACATGAAATTAATTTTGAGGGAACCAAATTAATCTCCAATACTGAACACTTCAAAAAGAGAATAATCAGGGAAGCCATCGAAATAGAGAAACACCCCCCATAACATGAATAAACAGGACAATGTCTCCCGCCAACCAGACATCTGGAAACTAGCCCTTATCAACAAACGAGTCCCAGCTACGAAAACCAACACTGGACCCAAAACAACACATGATGCCACCACCAATCTCCCTCACCAGACTCAAACCCAAACCCACCCCATAGATGAAAGACAACCACCATCCAGAAACCAGACCACAGCTGCATCATCAGCTGCCACACACCACGACCCCCAAACCAAGCAAATGGCCATGAACACATAGCAGGCCTCAAACTCGGAGCCAAACCAAAACCCAGCTCCTGAGACTCCCCAGAAGAACTTCAGAGGCAAGGACAGGGGTGACTGGCCATCCACCACAGTTGCACCCACACCGGCAAGTTGAGCCTTTGGCAGCATCTTCATTTGGGCATCTCGTCTCCCCGCCGGATGCTCCTCCTCCAGCATCCCGCCTGCACAACAGCCATTGCTGCCAGGGGTGAGGGGGCAGCAGGGGTGAGGACAGGAGAGCCAGGGCTTTCCTCCTTCCCTCACCCCAAGCAGGCTTCTTGCACAGCCCCAACCCTCCAGCCCGCAACACTGACTTGCATCCCTGTTCCAGAGCACCTGGCCGACTTGCGCACCCCAGAAAAGCCAACTGCCACCTGTGCAGCCCCCCTTCCCACCACTTTTGCCAAGGAGGCATGACCGCTTCTGTCCCCAGTGTTCATCCCACCCAGCTCAGTTCCTGTGCCTCCCCAGAAGAGCAGCAGCAGCAGCCACCACAGCCGCACTCACAGGGGGAAGGGCAGGAGTGACTGGCCAGCCACCTCAGCCACTCCCATGCCATTGAGCTGGGCCCTCGGCAGCATCTCCATTTGGCCAGCTCCACCTCCCTGCCAGCAGCCTCTCCTCCAGCATCCCGCCCGGAAGTGGCAGTGCAACAGCCACCACCACCAGAGGTGAGGGGACAGTGGAGTTCAGGACAGGAGGGCCATGGCTTTGTTCCCTTCTTGTATGGCCCCGGCCATCCTGGCCAGCAGCTCTGCTCCCCTTGCTGTTCTGTGTTCCAGTGCGCTGGCCAGCTCTGGCATGGGGCAGCCATCCACACAAACAACAAACACTGCCCCATGTGCCTAAGCCAGTCAGGCACTCCAAAACACAGATGCACATCAGTGCCATGGGCTGGAGGGTTGGGGCTGCACAAGGAGCCTGCTCAGGGGGGAAGGAGGGAAGTCCTGGTCTGCCCATCGACAACTCCAATGCCCTCTTGTGGCAGTGGCTGTTGCTCTTCTGCTTCTTGGCAGGATGCTGGAGGAGGAGCTGCTGGCAGGGAGACGAGCTGCCCACATGGCTCGCTGGTGTGGGAGTGGCTGCAGTGGCCAACCAGCCACTCCTGCCCTTCCCCCTTCAGCAGCTGCTGCTGCTCCTACTGCAGAGGGTGAGGATGCTAGAGGGTGAGGATGATTCACATGTGCAGCCCCACCTCCCCAAAAGAGCAGCAGTAGAAGGCACAGGGTGAGACACCAGCAGTGGTGGTGCACACATGCAGCCCTGCCTGCCGAAAAGAGCAGCAGCATTAGGCACAATCGGGCGAGAGACAGGAGTGAGAACTGCTTCTGCCTTTTTGCCCCTGGTGGCAGCAGGAGAAGCGGGAAGGGCAGTTGACCACCCAGCCAGCAAATGTTTGCAGGAGAAATGCCAGGATAAGAGGTGTGCTGGCCAGGAAGCAGTCACAGTCCCTTGGCAGAAGTGGTGGGGGTCTGCTGGCTTGCTCTCGGTGGCAGGCTGGAGAGGGGCACTTCATCCCATCCAGAGTTGGTTCTCCCACCTGCTTGCTCCCCAAACCAAGCCCCAGGAATAGTGACGCCCCTTTCCTTCGAGGCCAGGAAGGGGCTCCAGCTTTCCAGCAGAGGAAGGCAGCATTCCCCACCCAATTTTCTCTCCCTGTCCAGGGTTGCAGAACCAAGTTGTCAGTGGGGATGTCCCACCATCCTGATGGGGACCAGGGCAGGGAGGCGCGAGGACCCCCCAAAAGCCAGGCGGAGCCAATGCATGCGCACTGGCCAGTTGGTCTTTGCACATGTATGTGCACCAGAAACCGGAAGTCCAGGTGCACTGGAAACCAGGAGATCCTCTGTTTTTTCAGTTTCTGGCATGCAGGTGCACTCACACACATGCTCCTGTTTTGGCACTCGGTGCCAAAAAGGTTAGCCATCACTGGACTAGGATTACCAGATCTGAATTGTAAAATTCCAGGCAATCATTAGATGGCAGTGAGTACCTCTAGTGCTCATCTGGAATTTTGCAGTCCAGATCTGGAGGCATTAAATTTGGCATAATGATTAAAATCAGCTTAAACTTCTAAATGTAAAATCTGTCATTCAAGTTGATTCATTGTGATTTCATGGACACAACGTAAAATGTCATTTTATGTAGCAATAAATAAATGATTTGATATGGACTTTTCTTTATGCTTAGTATTCTATTCAGGTTTCCCATCCAAGTACCAATCAGGATTGATTCTCCTTAGTTTTTTAAGCCAGAGGAGATCAGCTAGTGCTATAACATGAATATTCAGAACAGTGACAATAGTGCTTGTTTTCATGCACTTTTCCATTATACTTTCTCAATATACTGTAGAATAGAAATTACTAAGTAGCTAGCATGAATTTCTGTGATTTTTTTTTCTGCAGCATACATTTTTGTTACTTACATGATTATTCCACTATATTTTGCACAACCTTCCCTTAGCATGACTTTTGCTTATGCATTTTCTATTATTAGAAACAATTTATTCATCTTCTCCTATGTTTACTTTATTTGTATAAATGCAACTTAGCCCTAACATTTGCTTTGCAACTTTCCTAGATGTATACTAATTTTGATGCAATGTCTATTTTTATAAACTTTTCAAGCTAATAATAAAAAAAATTACTAAGATATATTAATTACTTCCATCTATGGAATAGCAGAATCTAACTTTAGTAAATCACAGCATTTGATGACAAAAGCCAATAAGAAATTTCTTTTACCCTAATAGAGTAACTCCTAATATGCACTGCAGTCTGCATGTAAAATAAAAGCAATATTCATTTCCAAACCATAAATAAAAAGTCCACATACCAAGGCTCAGGATTGGCTTTATATTTAAAAGAAATGAACTGTTTTCAGATTATTGCATTATTATTTTTGTCATGCTTTAGCAGATTTTAAAGTATGCATTATTGTTTTTGGCATGTTTTAAGAATTTTAAAATATATGATATTCAAAAATAAGCTTTTAAAATAAGCTCCCCCAAATGAGGAAATAAAAATAATGGTTCCTCACATCTTTCAGCCTAAAGCCAAACAAGAGTGGCAACAGACCCATATATTTAAAATATTATTGGAATGATAGGTTTATTTTCCTATAGAACAAACATGTCCCCATCAACTGCCATAACCCTCTCTAGCTGATAAATGAGAGGAATTGCAGAAAAATCACAATAAAGGAATCAACAAGTATGAAGATGCAACAAAATCTTTATTCAGGTGCATTGAAACTGCAGTGCCTGGGCTCTGAGCCAGAATTTACCCCCAAATCTCAAAATCAAAAAAAGTGTCCTCTTTTATTTTTACAACTAACTCAAAACAGTACCCATATCCAACACACTTCCTCCTCCTATTTTCCGCACAACAATCCTGTGAGATGAGTTGGATTGAGAGAGAGTGACTGACCCAAACACATGGTCTCCTGCTTTCTAGCCTCGCGCCTTAACCACTAGACCATTAGACCAAACTGGCTTTCCATTAGACCAAACTGCCTTTATATGGTAGAGGAGAGGAAACATGTAGTATCAAAAAAGTGAAGCTCCATGCTTAATTAATATATAACCTCCAGTTACAAAAGACAAAACTCTGATAAGGAGAAAAAATTTCAATTTTGACTAAATTGTCTCAATGCATTTTTAAAAATTGAATTCTTTTCCATTCCTCAATATTAACACCACAACAATGTAAATATACCTGTGTCAGTTATTAGATCAAAGAGATGATCTTTTTCACAGTGGGGCCAGTCTGTATCCTGTTATCAATCTAATCATTTTCCATTCAAGGCCATTCCTCCTTGAAGTCTAGTAAAGTATACAAAACAGACATGGAAACATGACATGGAAAAAACGTTTTATTGGACACAATAACAATAGAAAATGATTCATGCTTTAAAAGAGAGAGAGAATTACAAATAATAAATGAAGAGAATGACTTAGATAATATTTTTATTGGATTTACAAAAGAGGTTTGTTAAAGTTTGGATGAATATTGTAAGAAAGGGTAAAGAAATGAAAAGGAATATAAATTTATGACAGTACTTGAATAGACTAAAGATTATGATTATGAGCTATATAAGCAACACAATCTTTCCCAAATGAAATTACACATTAGAATTTTAGTTTCCACAGAGTTTTAAAATTTCATGGTGTTCTTTCTTAATTCAACATCAGAAGCAACCTCAAGGTAATTACAAAATACTGGTTAGGCCAGCAGTGGTGAACCTATAGCCTATGTACCAGAGGTGGCACTCAGAGCCTTCTCTGTGGACACCCACACCATCACCCCAGCTGACCTCCATCACGTTTCTCTGACACGTTTCTTGACATCATTTGCAGGACTAAAAAGAATGCTGTTTCATACATTTTTTTTAGTCCTGCAAATGATGTCAAACAGCATTCTGCCTTCATTGCAGTACAGTTCCTCTTGCTGCCTCCATGGCCTTCTCCTTGCGCAGCACAGTGAAATTTAGTGCGCTTCACAATGGGGAAGATGGGGTCCCCTCCTCCTGGAGCCCATTACGAGGCGGAGCCACAATGCAACCCTGCATCATTGTGGGCTTGCTTTTGCCTCCCAGATGTCAGTTGCTTTTCTTGCAGAGCTGCCAGTGTTGGGATGCCCCGCCTCCCCATCAGTCAGCTGGTCTTCAGCTCTCTGCCTACCAGCTGAGTGTGGGTGCACTGCTCCTGGCTTCTGTCAGATTACCATCACCTAGCACCAGTTCAGGGATTCCTTCCCTCTCCTTGGCGGGGAGAGGGGGGAAGAGAGAGAGTGAGAAAGTGAGAGAAAGGGGGAAAGATAGGGAGAGACAGACACAGGCAGAAAGAGAGGGAGGAGGGAGGGAGGGAAAGAGTGAGAGAGATAAATTTGTGATAAATAAGTGGGTTTTGGCTTGCAGTTTGGTACTCAAGTCTCTAAAAGGTTCGCCTTCACTGGGTTAGGCTTTATCACCAAGCCATGGTGGCACAGTGGTTAAAATGCAGTATTGCAGACTAACTTATTGCTCATTCCAGGAGTTCGATTCTGACCGGTTCCAGGTTGTTTCAGTCTTCGGTAAAATGAGAACTCAGATTATTGGGAGAAATATGCTGATTCTGTAAATCACTTAGAGACAGCTGTAAAGCACTGTGAAGCAGTATATAAGTCTATTTGCTATTGCTAATTAATTTGGAGGAACATCAGATTACACTGAAGGCAGAGCAATACAGGCAAAATAGAAATCAGAAATGAGGGCAACAAACTTCATAGCATGATGATTTCAAGAACATATTGTAACAGAGATGTCAGAAAAAGTCTTACAGCTTTTCTAAAATTAGGGGAAAAAAACTATTTTAATATTCTGTATGGAGAGAGAGAGAGAGAGAGAGAGAGAGAGAGAGAAAGTTTGGTGTGGTGGGTTAAGTCATCAGGCTAGAAACTAGAAACCATTCGTTCGGGGGCTGGGGGGGAGAAGAAAACAATTTAACAAGCTGTATTTTAGTGCAATACTCAAAAGAGATGAATGGGTTTCTCTTAGACTATTGCTAATCCTCATCTTTGTAAGCTATTGTTCTAAAGTACAAAATTAAATGAATGAAGAAGCAAGCTAGGTAATTACTAGGAAACTATTATGAACTCCTTCCTTCCAAGTTAGCCAGTAATATCAGGGTAACAGTCACTTAGCAACTCATGCTAAGCCACTGTTAACGGTTTAGTTTTGTGAAATTGATGCTGATGCAAGTGAAAGGAGTGGTAAAAAAAGTTTTCTTGGAAATTGAAGTATAAATCTTAGAGTTAAAAAGTTTTCTTAGCTCAAAACTAATTTGCAAGCATGGTATATATTTTAAAATATGGCATAGAATAAATCTAGCAGATTATCAAAATAATACCAGTTCTTCATGCATTCCAAATCTTATGGCTAGATGAATGAGAAGGAAAAAAAACCTGCTATTTATGCAGCTAAGAGTTCTCTGTAGACTCACACACAGATGCTCTTCTCCTATTAAAATGTCATAATTAGTTCATGCTTTGATGATGAAATATGTACACAAGACTGGAATGTGCCTCATCAGTAAACAGGGAGCTTGCTTGACAATAATGTTCTCTTTATTCAATATGTTTTCATCCAAGGCAAAGTGGAGGGTGAAACATAATTGGAAGAAAATTCAAGTGCTTGTAGACAGTTAATTAGAACTTATTTCCTGTTTGCATTTAATTTTACTATTACTATATACTATTGCTTTTTAATTTTACTAAACTTTACTAAAATGTACTAATTAAGTCTTAGTAATCAACCATATGCTACTATTTATTTTATATAATTTAATGATTAAAATTATACAAGTTTTAGTTTCCTTTGAAGAAAAAAGAATAAAACTGTAAAATAATGTGATATTTTCTAAGACAACTGTCTTACTTGATTTCAATCCTGTTGTTTTTGATATTTTGTGCACAATAGTACACTTTTGAATATTCTAAGGATGTACCCATTTTTCAGATGGAATAAGTAGACTGTTATCATGGTTTTTTTTCTCTCTCTCTTTTTAAAAGTTTTATTGGATTTTAATTTTTATATATACATCAATATCAATACATGAACAGTGTTGGCTCTGGATATAATTCATTTTGATACAAGTAGCAATAATAATATTAATATTTGTTACATTAATCAAACTTATGTAATCCTAATATTAATATACATGTTTGTTTTAAAGTAGTTTTTCAATGTTATTCACTATGTCATGTGTGGATGTGTCAAGTGAGGAAAATCTTGTGTGGGGTCCTGTGATAGGTCAGGTGTGGATCACCAATTGGAGTCTTGTGATGGATCTTTTGATGTGATGGTCACATTAAGTGAGGATCATTGGGAGTTAAAGTGTTGGTTGGAGGGGGTTGCATGGGTTGAGGGACCCTGCTATATCTGGTTGGCTATAATGATTGATTTGAACAAATAAAAAAAATGTTCAACAAATTTTCTTATTTAGCTTTTATTCTTTACAATTCTCTTTGCTTCTATATTTTTTTCTTCAGTAATTTATTTTTCCATCATTTGCAGCCTGTTCATGCACAGTTCAGATTGAGGTTCCTTATATCATTAGCTTAATTTTATAGGGAAGTATTACAGTCAACTTGATATCCTCAGAGAAACTGAGGCAGACTGATATACCTACAATATAGATACATTCAGGGGTGGGATGCTACCAGTTCTCTCTGGTTCAGGTCAATCAGTAGCTAATTTTATGGCCAGTTCAGCGAACCAGCAAATCCCATCCCTGGCTGACCCCACCAACCCCTCCCAGGAGTTCCCAGAAGGCCCGTTTCAGATACCAGGTAAGTGCAGGGCCTGCATGGAGGCTCGGGGAGGGTGAAAAATGCTCCAGAAAGCCTCCAGAGCCCAGGGAGGGTGAATAACAGGCCTCCTGGAATTTCAGAAATGGGGCAGTCTTCAGCCTTCAGTGGAGGTGCAGAATGTAGGGAGGCTGTTTTTGCCCTCCTGGAGGTTCGAGGAAAGCCTCCAGAGCTCAGGGAGGGCGAAAACAGCCCCCCCACCATCATGGTGCAGGAGGCCAATTAAGCTATGCTCACCATGGCCATGCCCACCCAGCAGCTAGCAGAGAACTAATTGCTAAAAATTTTAATGCCCACTTCTGGGTATATTCCCACTACATTACTTCATGCTATTAAACGCTTATTACTTACTATTCAGGGGAGAAGAAGTTAGAAGAATAAGAAGTTGAATTTTAGAAAATTAAAATAATGTTAAGTTCCATATGCATTCAAGATTAATAAAGTACTAATTAGGGTATGCAAATAAGGACTTCCTGAATTCCATCATAAACATTCATTTGATTTCTTACCCATAAATCATACTTTGTTAGTGTATTTTGTTATGTAATTGGGGAATAACTAATTGATGAGCCTGTCCAATTAGGTCTAATTTATATGTTTATGCAATCAGCTAATAAAGTATTATGAATCTAATAAGCAAGTAAGAAGAAACTAATTATAACATGTGTTTGCTTTACTTTGGAAAAAATGATCATTAAAAATAATTGCTACTTGATAGCAAAACAATGCCAAATAAAGTATAAAATTTAAGTTGAAAGTTGCTAAAAATATTATACACAATAGCATGATGTCTGAGCCATTGTAGGTAAATAAGTAAATGACTGGCAATGTAGTGGCAATCATGCAAAAATAATAAAATGAACTAATAACATAACAATGAAAGTAAATGAAGTCATGAAATGGAAAATAAACACTGAAACTAATTAAATTGTATTCCCTTGCTGCCACTTAAAAACAATTAGGGGGCATTGCTTCTCAAAAGGTAAAGATTACCAAAAGTCATATTTGAGAATGAGTCATCCCAGTCAATGAGTCATCCCAATCATCCCATATCATTTCATTGCTTTTTGTAATTATTTTCCTCTTGTTTTGTACTTAAAATTAGTATATATAATTTTTATGGCACAAGATAATACATTTTAAAATATGGAAATTACAGTCAATAAAAAATTGGCAAAAAATAGAAGGCTTAGACCAGGGATGTCAAACTCAAGGCCTGGGACCAGATCCAATCTGCGGAGTGCTTAGATCTGGCCTGTGGGGCTACCCTGGAAACAACAAAGGACTAGCCCACAGTGCCTCTGCCAACAAAAATGGAGCTTAAGAGGGTTGCGTGCAGCTCTCCCATTTTTACTGGCAGGGGGTTGCAGGAGGCAATTGCAGCTGAAAATGGAGTTCAGGAGTCCGTTTTTACAGGCAGAGCACTTGGGACACTATAGGTGCCCCAACACAAGTGATATTGAGCTAGTCATGCTCACCCCAGCCATACCCCCCTGACATCCCCAAGGTCAAACACATCTCTGATGCGACCCTCAATGAAATCAAGTTTTACACCTCTGGCTTAGATTATTATAGACCTTTTTAAAGCATTTTTCTAAACTCCATGGATCTTCCTAATTTTATTATAGATGTCAAGTTATATTTCAGCATTCTGAGTGTATTTAGTTCAAGATTGTTCTGGTTGCACCACAAGGTGAATATTGGATGAATATACACATTTTCTAACAAAACAGTTTAACAATCGAAAAATTACCCAAAGAGGTGGCAATTCAAGGCTTGAAAGTCATATGTCATATGTGAGGCAAGCTTTAATTTCCATGATTAGCAATGGACTGGACTCAAGATCTAAATGGCCCTTTCACATTGTTTTATTCTCTATGGTAAACTGTATTTTGATCCAATAATCACTTATTAGAGCCACAATGGTGCAGTGATTATAATGCAGCATTGCAGGCTACTCTTGCTGGCTGCCAACTGGCTGCAATTTGGCAGTTCGAATCTCACCAGCTCAAGATTGACTCAGCCTCCCATCCTCAAAGGTCAGTAACTGTTCAAAACAAAAGTCTCCAGGATCCATTCTTTATCTTTCACCTTCAGACAAAATAATCCTGTTATCGTTCTGTTCTCATGTAACCAAGGTCACATATTTTCCCCTTCCTCTTTTCAGTCTTCTATTTTCACTTCAACTGCAGGTGGCACTGTTGCTCTGCTTTCTCTTTTCTCTTCCTTATATTATCCCAATATAAAGTATAGTTCTTTATGTTTTTATATTTTATAGTTGAAAACAAGAGAAAAACAAAAATCAAAATTTCAGTTTTAACACTACCAAATATTTTTAGTTATTCCAGCATGTCCAGGCCAGCTTCAATATCAAATTTCTTCCAAGAAGTCCATGACTAATTACTTATTTTTGCAATTGGCTCTTTAAAACAAACTTTCCTCACCGCTTCCAGGGGTGGAGTGGAAAGAAACCCACTTCCACCTCTCTCTTTTAGCCTCTCTTTCACCCACTTAACCCAGGGAGGCTCTTTCTCCAATAGTTAATTTAAATTTAAATTTCTCATCCAGCACGATCACACCTTCTTTCCAGTTCCTCTTTCTTTTGGTAGCTGTCCCAGCTTCATAGCGGCTCATAATGCCCATTTTCTCTTTCCATTGGCTTTTAAGGCTTTCTCCAGATCAACCAAGGAATTTGCTGATTCCCTGGGATTGACAGAGTTTGCCTTCTTCAATTATCAGCCCTCCGGAACAATTTAGGTCCAGCTGGACTGCCTGAGAGCTGAGATTTTGATGGCTCCCCGGAGCTCTGGGAAAGCTCATGGTATCGCCACAATATCAGCTCCACTCTCCCAGACTATAGTTTCTGTTCCCCTAAGAATTTAATCTCCTATCATCAATATTTGCTTCTTCTTTTTTTTCAGGGAACTCCTGGATACTTTTCTTCCTGACACAGGAATGCTGGGATAGGCCACTTTTTAAAGAAACTATTCATGAATCCTCTTTATAGGTGTCTGCATATATTCTTCCAGGGGGAGACTATGAAGCGATTGTTCAGTTCCAGAGAGGCTTCATTGGAGTCGGCTAGGGTAGATAGTAGATGCTTTGCTCTTTGTTGTTTTCTTCTAAAAGTGACATGTTTCCAACAGTTTTCTTCTTTATGTTCATATATGGGATCATTTTTTAAAAAGTTTTTTATTTTAACAACAAACCAAACAACATAAGACATACAACATAAAACATAAAAACATCATCCTTCTTCATAAATTTACAAACAGTGTATCGGTTGGTTTACCACTTTTTTTTGTGCATCCATTTCCTAAACGCTAATATAATTATATTACATAATAACTCATATTATCAGTCAATAATTGTATAACCCAATATCATCACTAAGAAATCGTTTATCTATAATTTTATTAACTCATACTTTAACGAGATAACTATAATTTACTTAATTTATTTTGCAATAAATCATAAGATCATACCAAATCTATCTTAGTAAAGTTTTATAAAAATAATATCAAAAAAAAATTATATCCTAAATCTAAATGTTCTATTATTATGTTTTATTATCTAACCATTGATAAAAAAAGATCCCAAACTTCATAAAATTGTTTATCTTCTTGTTCTCTAATTTCAAATGTCAATTTACTCATTTCAGCACAATCCAATATTTTCTTAATAATTTCTTCCTCTGATGGAATTTTCCCACTCTTCCAGTTTTTAGCAAATACAATCCTAGCCGCCGTTAATACAAGCTAATTGTTACTTATTATGTTTTATTTTGGTATAGTTTTGTTAAGTTTGAGATTTCTAGTTTTTTCATTGAGTTTCAGAGCTGCCTCTAGTCTATTTACTTTATTCAAGTAATTTACATTTGATACATACATAGTTTGAGTCTTCTGTGGGCATAAGCTGAAACATATGACACATTTTGCAAGTCATTATAGTGTCAGTCTCTATCTCCATGACTTTGTTTGTTTGTTTGTTTGCTAAAACATTTCTGAAAATTAATATTTTCCCTGTTACAAAATGTCCGTTTACAATAGTTTATAAGAATTTTTGGTCATTTGTTTTTTGCCTTGAAAAATCCATGACTATTTTCCCTATTTTGAAGTGCCTATCTCTTTTTCCATAGTATGTTTTAAAAAAATGAGATTGTAAGAATTAAAAAATTTCTAGAGAATTAAAATAAACTGTTTTTTTATTTTTTACTTTAAAAAAGAAATTTAAAAATTAAAAATTAAAACAAGATT
Organism: Pseudonaja textilis; assembly: GCF_900518735.1. The sequence goes on from NW_020769326.1 coordinate 12,864,708, forward strand.
TTATAAAATTGAAAAAGATTTAAAAATTGAAAAAAAGAATTTAAAATTAAAAATGATATTTAAGATTTTAAAAAAGATCAAAATTTGAAACAAGGAATTGAAAAAAGAAATTAAAAAAAGAAATTAAAAAAGAAATTAAAAAATGAAATTCAGAAATTTTAAAAAAATTACAAAATTTTTTGGCCCTTTATGAAGTAATATGCACTTCATTTTTGATGGATGCTGCCACCACTTAGCTCTGTTTCACTGCTGCTCAGTGGCCTCCATCTGCTCAAGTGTCGGGCTCAGCTGCAGGTTGCCTCCCCGTCTCCCAGCTTGGCTATTTCCTTCTCTCAACTGGGCACCAGGCTGCCTCTCAGTTAGGACACTGGGCTTCCTCTCAGCTGGGCCACCTCTCAGTTGGGCTGACCCTCAGTTGTGACATATTTCAGCTTGGCTAACCTGCGTATGTATTACAAAATCTGCAAAAATATTTTCCAGGATTTTTCCAGGTATTGATCTTAGGGTGATTAGTCTATAATTTCATGGATCCATTTTTCCCCTTTTAGGAAGATGGAAACCATATCAGCTTTTTTTCCAATTCTCTGGCAGTTCCCTGGTGCTCCAGGATCTTTGAAAAATTTGGTTCACTGGTTCTGAGATCACATCTGCCAGCTACTTCAGAACTATTGGACCCTTCTAGGATCCATGTTCTAACACATTTAAGTTTTAAAATATTATTCATTACAAAGCAGTTCATTACCTGTGCAGATCTTTCAATACACAGAGATGACCTGAGTAACTTACGTTAATTGCCAGTTACCTGCAACATTTTTGAGCAATGGAAATTTTTGAATATTTTTTAAGAACAGATCCATTGCATTTTAGTGTCATGTCATGATGTAATCAAGATAGCAATATTAGTGCCAAATCCAACTAAGATATAATAACAGAATGCTCACAGATGTACATGGGTTCCTCCACTGCTGCTACTTCAGCATTTAATGTCAGCTGACAGTATAGGAAAATTTCCAGACATCCTTCCCTAGCTGCAAAGGATGGCTCAAAGCAATCCATTCCAACACAGTCTGAATATCAGTCTCCAAATCTTGTTTCTGTTGCTCAAGAGCATCCCTTTTAAGTGTGACTTAATTCAGTTCTACTCTTAGGTTTCTTTTCTAGCCCAATGTTGCTCAACAATGAGAATAAGATTTAACAGAATAACAGAGTTTTTAGGGACCTTGAAGGTCTTCTAGTCCAGTGGTAGCCAACCAGTGGGCCGGCGACCACTGGTGGTCCGCAAGAAAATTTTGGTGCTCTGCAGAGAAATGTCACCCCCAAAGCAATTAATCCAGGCTGTGAGGGAACACAAGGCTGCACCGCCCACATGGCCTGCGGGAACCCTCCCCGCTCACTCACTCCTTACCTGGCAAACTTGCCTGATAAATTGCTATTTTTCCTTTTTTCGACCATCAGCTGTTTTACTCTGCCAGGAGATTTAGATTAGCTAGAAAGCAGGAAATCGTTCCATTTCTTGTTTTCTAGCTAGTCTTTAGATCTTCAGCTCTGCTTTTAGGACTGAAGCAGTGCAGACTCAGCTAGCTGATGGCAGAAACACAGATCTCTAAGTGAATATGTGATTCTGTGAGCAATTCAATCTGGCAGCCTGCTTTGCCTGATTTTGGGTAAAAGTTGCTCTTTTTTAATAAAAAATAATAATATTTATATAAATATGTATAATATTTACATAAAAGCCATGACCACATGAGCACCAAGCCACACTCACAAATTAGGTCACGTCCACAGAACCAGTTAGTGTTCCCTGGGATTTAAAATTATGAGTTTGGTGGTCCCTGAAGTCTAAAAGGTTGGCAACCCCTCTTCTAGTCCACCCCTCTGCACAAGCATGAGACCCTATACCATTTGAGACAAGTGGCTGATCAGTCTCTTCTTAAAAGCCTCCAGGGAATTGAGCACCAACAACTTCTGAAGGCAAGCCATTCTGCTGTTTAATTGTTCTAACTGTTAGGAAATGTCTCCTTAGTTCTAGGTTGGTTTTCTCCTTGATTAGTCATGAATTACTTGTGGATTTCAGGACCCAGAATTTCCCAGCCAGCAAGCACTTTAGATTGCCAAGATTGAGAAACATTGGACTAGCACCTACTTAGACTATTACCTACTTAGGCAATATTCATTGTTGAAGGCTATTGAGTGCTTTCTTGGAATTGGATGCCAAAGAATCAGCTAATATTATCAGCCTGCTGATTGCATCTTATACCAAATTTCTTTTTTACCCTCTGCTTGATTCTCTATAAATAATGAACAGCAAAGAAATAACAGCTAACCTAATCAAGCACTGTAAGACAGTGGCAAAAGAGTAAAACCCTAGAATCTCAGCATTATCTTGAGGTTAAAACAGTTTTGCAGACAGTCTTCAAAAGTCCTATTGAAATAGTGCCTCCAGGACCATTTCCATTCAAAGCTTAATGCTTCGTTGGTGAAATTATGCAGAACATTCTTTGGAACATCCTGAACTTCAATTTATAGGATATCATGGATGTTTAAACTGTATTTTATACAGTTAAAGTTCTCTCAAAATTTGCCAAAGCTTGAGATAAAATTATTTTATTTCATTTCTTAAGATTTTGTTACTCAGTCCCTTTACACTATTAAATTACTTGAAATAAAGCTATTAATGTCTTTGTGTATAGTGTCTTTCCAGTTAAAATGGAAAATAACAGAATTTATTTCAGGAAAGGAAGCTGATAATATAAATCAAAGTCAATAAATCAAGACTCAACTGATATTGTTCAGAGTGCTACAAAATAGTTCATGTGATAGATTATTTTATATAAACAAATTTTAACTCCTTTTGACGATGTTGTTATTTTTCTAGTTTCATTTAAACCATTTGATAAAAATAGTTCAATTCATAATTTTACCTGCTTAAATTATTTCTACAAAAATTGCTTTTTTGGGTAATTTTCTCAAAGTGATGAATTTTAATAGACCGTTAATAAACAACTAATAATTCTTCAGAGGTAATAGTGGATACCATATTTTTAAAATTGAATCTCAAGCTACTTAACTTAGTTTTTTGAAGAGACCACTTTGTAATTAATATAATTTTTGTTAACTCTGATTAGTTTACACAGGAGTTAATAATTAAGCTTAAGTAATTGAATAATCCTAAAATAATAAAAACTAATAGTAAAAGTATTACCCAACTATATTTACTAAATATAAACTATGCGCTTGCATTATTAATTAAAAGTAAATATTGTAATGATAGTTGATTAATTTTCAATAAGAAATTATTTGAAAAAAGTTAGTATATAATTTTGAAGTTTGAAGTTTTGTTACCTGCAGAAGTATAGCCATAATAATTGTTTTTATTTCTCCAAAAATTTGCCCAGAATGGATTATGTATGTAATATGACTTCAACCATATAATTCTGAACAAGGTACAATAAAAACAAAAAAGTTTATTTTTTAAAATAAATCCATTCCTTATTTTGAGAATAATGGTAAGAATTGTCTCAAGAGATTCAAATGGACAAAATGATTTTGTTTGCCTTCAGGATATTTCCAGTCAATCCACATATGCAAATCAAATATTTCATCAGGAGACATAAAAAAATTCACTGCAAAATCAGAGCAAAAGAAAGCAAAAACAAAAAAGAGAAAAGGGCAGTGGCGATGGATATCATTATTTCAATTTTTTCCCCATTCAGTTATTGTTGACTACTGGTATTTGTCTGAACAAGTACCTGGAGTTTTCTTGACAAGGATTTTTTAAAATTGTTTGCCATTGCCCTCTTCCTATGGCTGAGATAGAGTGACCAGCCTAACATCACCCAGCTGGCTTTGTATTTAAGAACTTGTGGTTTTCTAATTTCTAACCCGATGCCTTAACCACTATACCAAATTGGCTCTTATGATGACAATCTTGGTATTTATATATCAAATAGCAGAGATCTACTATTGGATGCAGAATTAACAAAATTATGGTACAATAGTGTAAACGTCTCCAAAAGAAATGGTCTTCCAAAAGAAATGGTCTTTGGTTATTCCAGTTTTAATCCTTTTCTTGTATGTAGGTAATAGCAGATTAGATGGACGGTAGGACACTAGGGGATCCTTCCACTATTTTGCACCATGAAGGAAACAATTTAGTAGTTGGGGAAGATATATCCAACAGAAAGAAGGGTATTTTTAAACAATTATTATATATTTTATATTCTATTATGTTTTATTATGTGACATTTAAACAGAATTTCTTTTCACAAAGTGTGCTTCATGATATTGGTTATAGTTTTGATAAAAATAATAGCTCAGTTTTGTATGAAGAGTGGGTAATAAAGATAACACATTTCTACAGATAATTACAATTTAAAATGCATTATCAATGTAACTCAATTTGCAATTTGTAACAAGCCAGTGTTATCAAATGTAGGGCTCTCCCAATTAGACTCCAAACCTCTCTATATCACGGATGGGACAATATGGCTTTCCAAATGTTGAGCTACAGATAATATAATCCCTGATTTGGGCTGTACTAGTTAGTGCTTACAGATATTAGAATCTAAAAACCTGGGAAGCCATAAATTCAGTACCAGTGCTTGTCAATGAAATACCACCATTATATTTGGTTAGAAATGGCAGGTGTCAATCTGCTTTATTCTACACATAAACTCTCTACTGCACAAATGTATTGATGCAGAAACCATTATTAAGTTTTCATCTAGGCTTTAAAGAAGTATATCCAGTCTGGGGTCCTTATAGTGAATAATTTGTCAATTAGGTACAATTTTTTTGCTCTTGTGCTTCTCTTTCTGATTATTTGCTTGGCAATTTACATTACTATGAATTTTCTTTCAATTCATCAGGCCCTGACTGTTAAAATCTAAAGTCACATATTGTAATTCATATTAGTGCATTGCATAGGATATTCATCTAATAAGGAGTGTGTTATGTATTGAAGCCCTGCTAAAGTGAAACTAACCTTTAGATGACCCTAACTGTTAACTCCAACTGTTTTGGAGGAAAACTTGGAACATTCATATTTGGACGGGCTTTTTCAAACACTATGATTGGTTAAGGGCCTGTGGGCCTAGAGTAAAAATTACAGGCAATTGCCTGCTGTTCTTCAATTCCAGTTTTGAGTCAACAAATGTTGTAGCTATGCTAGGCTGCTTACTGAAGCCCACTACACAATAGTGGCAACAATGGTGGGATGCTGCAGAGGAGAAATCTGCTGATAACTAAGAGACTGAAATCACTGGGTGATAGGCTGGGTAATGAGCTCCAGCAGGACTAGTCCTCACCCCTGTCTACCAGTAAGCTGCACTGGAGGCATGCTGAAATCACTGGGTTTCAAACTGGGTAAAGAGTCCTGGTGGGACCACACTCCCCGCCCTGCCTGCCAGTAACAGTGGTGGGATTAAAAAAAAATTTCTACCAGTTCTGTGGGTGTGGCTTGGTGGTCATGTGACTGGGTTGGTCAAAAGACAGAAACTCACTTTAACAATGCTCTTGCTTAGCAACCAAATTTTGGGCTCAATTGTCATAAGTTGAGGACTATTTCTGTCTTCCTCTGCATGACAACCTTGCCTAGTAATCTCCCTCCCTTTTCTGGGAATTTCTTCTCTGAGTTAGAGGCACCAAAATAACCAAGATGATATAAGGTTTCCTGCTGGAGCAGGGGGTTAGACTAGATGACTTCTGAGGTCTCTTCCAGCCCTGGAGTGCTGTGCTGTTTCAAAGCATCTTCTGAAACTGCATCTAATGCCAGGGTTTGTGGTCCTTCCTCACTCTCCTTTTTCTTTCCCTCCCTCCCTCCCTCTATCCATCCATCCATCCATATCACATTCACTTTCCTTTCCCTCTTTCTTCCCTCCCATTCATTCTCCCCTCCCTCCCTCCCTCCCTCCTTCCCTCTTTCTTTCTTTCTTTCTTTCTTCCCTCCTTCCCTCCCTCCTTCTTTTTCTTTCTTTCTCTTTCTTTCTACCTGCCCTCCCTTTCTCCCATCCATCCCTCTTTCTCTTTCTTTCTTTTTTCTTTCACTACACGCCCCTTGTGCCCCATTTTGGGCCTAATAAGCCTGCCTGCAGGCTCCTGGGAGCAAAAACAGGGCACAGGGTGGGCACATCCATTTTTTGCTCCCAGGAAGTTGCAGGGAGGCCCTGAGGCCCAAAACAGGACATGGGGATGGCCTCATGCCCCATTTTGGGCTTCAGAGGCCTCCCTGCAAACTCCTGAGAGCCAAAATGGGGCACGGGGGGTGCTGTACTGCCTCATCCTATTTTGGGCCTAGGAGGCCTTGCTGCACTTACCTAGCAGTGAGAACAGGGCACATGGGAACTCCTGGAAGGAGTGGACCAGGTGGGGCACAACCAGCTGGTCATCAGAACTACCGGCTCACCGAATGGGATGTAAAATTAACTTTCAGTTGACCTGAACCAGCCCGAACCAGCTGAATCCTACCCCCAAACCAGCTGAATCCCACCTGTGGGATCAGTCCCTAGGACTCCAACCGCAGCAGTACAAGCATTTACCAGCAACACAGGGGCCTTCTCAAAATGGCTAAACTGCTCAATGAATTCGATATTACTCATCTGGAACAGTGGAGCTCATACATCTCCTGAGCAGACAACTACCTCTGGGCTAACCAGGTCATGGATGACGGCCTGAAGGTGGCAACCCTACTATGTGTCTGTGGACAAGCCATGTTTGATATCACTGAAAACTTGATAGCATCGGCAAGTGTAGAGACTGTTGCCTATGCAGACCTCAAGAAAAAATTAAGGGCACATTTTGAGCTAAACTCTCAGTTATTGCCTGGTGCCATACATTTGAGAAACATGAACAGAGATCTGGGGAATCTGCAGCAGAGTGGCAGCTCTTTGCCAAGCTTCGCTCCAATGTGAGTTCCCTGATCTGAAAAATCATCTCACAGGCAGGCTTGTTTGCAGAATCATAATAGTGAATTACAGAAGCGCCTATTTGCCATGGAGAAACTGATTTTCCAAGACTCATTGAAGGAAGTCATGGTGGATGAGGTTGCTGGAGAGGCCGTGAAGACTTTCCGGCCACCAAAAACACACACCAGCCCTCCAGAGATCCACCAAGAGACTGCAGAAGGCTTAGGGGAGGTCAGTGAGAGCAAAGAAATCAATTGCTTGTGGAGAGAGCCACCCAGATGGCCACACTCCACAAAGCAAGCAACTCCCCCACAGAGCTGCGCAATCTGTGGGGAATTGCATGAAAGAGCAGAGCACAGAATCCACACAGCAGTATGCCGTGCCTATGGAAAGCAAGGGCACATTGTCAGAGTTTGAAGAGGTCATCAATGGGAAACAAAACCTGCGACACAGTAGCACAAGGAGAAATGGCTCCCAGGACAGAACAGAGTTGAATACTGCTCAGGAAGACATAGCATCCAATGCACAGGAGCCCAGCACCCCATCAAAGAAAAAAATATGACTCCAACAAAAACTGCAAGGGGTCCCATGCTCCATGGATACTGGATCATCCCTGTCTATTATTTCCTCCACAACTTTCAACCACATTTGCAAACTTAGCTGACAGTGGATCCTGCTCAAATCATCGAGCTTAGTGCTAATGGACTTCCAGAGTTGCCATGTTCCCATAAGGGGTGAGGCTATCATTGGAGTATAATTCAGAAAATTTGAGGGTCCCTTCAGCGTAGTAGTCATAGAGAGACCACGCAACAGCTTCATAGGTCTGAACTGGTTTGAGGCCCTGGGAATCAGGGTGATGAGCATCTCTTGAACCCAAATAGCTGATCTAGCAGCGGTATGCCAACAATATGCTGCCGTATTCAACACTGAGCTGGGACAATACAAAGGGGCACCCATTTCATTCAACCTCAATCCAGCAATAACTCCAATTTGATTAAAACCATGAAGTGCTTCCTTTGTACTGAAGCCTAAAATTGACGTGGAACTAGACAAGCTGGTAAAGCAGGGAACGCTCCAACTTGTGGACTGTAGCCAGTGGGAGATTCCCATGGTGATCCCAGTTAAGCCTAATGGGGTCATTTGCATCTGCACAGACTACAAGTGCACTATAAACAAGACATTACAACAACATGCTTACCCTGTACCAATGGTAAGCCACATCCTCGCCTCACTCCAGGGAGGCCAAATCTTTGCTAAGCTAGACCTGGCCTAGGCCTACCAGGAGCTACTGGTAGATGATGCTACCACAGAAGCACAAACAATAGTCACCCACAGAGGTGCATTCCGAGTGCGCCGCTTGCAGTTTGGGGTAAGCGTAGCACCAGGGTTGTTCCAAAGAATTATGGAATGAACACTGAAGAACATTCCTCACATCTGCCTGTACTTTGGTGACATCCTGATTGTGGGGGAATCAGCAGCAGTCCTGGCAGAATGTCTCCGTGCAGTACTTCAATGTTTCTGCGAGGCAGGCCTAAAACTCAAGAAGAAAAAGTGCCAGATTGGCATGTAATCCACAAAATTCCTGGGTTTCTGCATTGATGCTGCCAGAATCCACCCATCTGAAAAAAAAACCTAAAGGCAATTCGGCACACCAAAATCCAAGGGGGAGCTTCAAGCATTCCTGGGGTTGCTCAATTTTTACCACTCCATCGCATACTATTCTAGGACATTATCATCAGCTGAAAAGAACTGTGCACAGATAGAGGTGACTTGGTTGGATGACTTGGTCTGGGCTAGGAACTATGGGAGTGGGGCGCCTTGGGTGGCAGCTAGGGTAACCGAGATAATGGGCCCCTTGTCATACGAGGTTATTCTGGGGAATGATTTACAGTCAAATGCCACATTGATCAGATACTGGGCCAGTCCAGGGTGAGGATTCCAAGGCATTATCAAACCCACTAGGGAACTGTTTTCCTCCAAGTTTGCCTATACCACCCATGACTGCCTCCAAAGAAACAGAGATACCAATGGCAGTAGAGTTGCCACCACTAACGGGTGACCAAAATGGCCATCAAACTCTGTCCAATTGGAGATGGACAATATTCCACTTAAACAGGACTCTCCAGTAATATTGCAGCAGTCTGTGGGCCCCAGCCTATCTCAAAGACTATGAATGGACTGAGGGTAAGGACTATTCTAGGAGGAAGATGTATTGAATATACATATTTATTATGTATTGTATTATGTATTGTTATGTATTGAATATACATAGTTGTGTTAAGCCCTGATAAAGTGAAACTAATCTTTAGATGACGCTAACTGTTAACTCCAACTATTTTGGAGGGAAATTTAGAACATTCATATTTGGGCAGATTTTTTTCAAGTACCATTATTGGTTAAGCCCTGTGGGCCTAGAGTATAAATTACAGGCATTTTCCTGCTGTTTCTCAGTTCCAGTTTTGAGTCAACAAATGATGTTGTAGCTATGCTGCTTTGCTTCTTGCCTATTGAAGCCCACTATACAATAGAGTGGCTGATCAATAAAACATGATGGACTTCAACTGTCCATCAATTTCAACTGTCTGAAGCAAGTTAGTCCTGATGCTAGTCATTTTTGCAAAACAAATGAAAAGTTATGTTTAAATAGGGGTTTTCAGTGAGCTTGTATATAATCCATTTTTCCAAGAGAGAACCCCTTTTATTAGCTATCAAACTAAAATGAGTTTTAAAAATCTCAATATTTTTAAAATGAGATTTAAAAATCTCAATATAAGCAAAACAAAATAAAACTTCCTTGAGAATACATGACAGAGAACTTTACCTTTTTATGCAGACTGTTGACAATATGTTCAGCCATGTTCAAAAATGACCTTTCTGATCATTTGTTCATTTGTTCACTTGAGACCATTCATTGTTTTTGACATTTTCTAAACTGGGGGAAAAAAATCCTTGGAAATCTGTGTCCATCCCTTGGGAGAAAGATGCTCAGGCATGTCTCTATTGTGATAAATCTTTGCCTGTTATCTGAACACTAAGTAAATGTCAAGTGGTTAGAGAATATACCCCCTCCAGACAGGGAATCCATGCAGCGATAAAAAAACATAACTGCCCTCCCCGCCCCCCGCCAAAATACTTCTGCTGATTTCAGTGAACGTGAAGATAATGTACAGCTCATGCTTTACTAATCAAGTGAAGGAATGAGGGAAGTCAAGGTATTTGAATTTAAATTACAGAAGTCCAAAGCACTTCCAGATGTGATTGGTTCCTCTCTTTTGATTTTTTTTTCTTTATATTTTCTATACTCTAAATTTAGAATGACTACACTTGAATCTAAATCTCCCTGATCCAACACTTTAATCACTGTTTCACACATTGTCTTCCTTTATTGCTCTAGTAAGAAAATAAATAGATCATAAAATTATACAGTTTGTCTATTTATTTTACTGATAGGCTTAAACATGAAGTTTGGCTTCATCCATTAATGAGCTGCAGAAAAACAGCTTATTACAGTTTAAGTAAATACAAGGTGAATGTCAATTTCTTAAAAAGGATCTTCTTTTAAAAACCATTTTAAATCAATCCAATTAAGCAGACTCAAATATGCCATACAAAATCATAAAGCTACAATGTTAGAATCAGGATGATCAAGATGTTATTATTTGATGGATAATTATGGTGCAAAATGGTAAACAATAAATAGTAAAATAATAAACAAATATTCATGTGCTGACCAATTGTATATTAAAAACTATAAACCTTCACCAATTCAGATTTGTCTATTTATTTTCTATAATAAAAGAAAGCAAGAACTCAGTTGAAAGTAGTTTGTTTAATATTGGATTGTTCATTATACTGTTTTTTCCTATGCTGTAGCAATCATTGTAATGATCATTTTGAAATAATTCATGTTTGAATTAAAAATCCATTTTGTCTGTCTGATCCAGTGATCCAGCACTTTTCTTTTGATGTACAACTCTCTCCATTACTTTTTCTAGTCAGTGAAGTAAGAAGTGGGGGATACCTTTCATGTGATATGCTCTATAAGCCAAGTCACTTTTTCACAGCCTATCCTGTGGCTGTCCTTGAATGAAACAAATATTGGAAATGCTGCAAATGCATACTTTCTGCTTCTGCTGCAAAAAGTAAATATTTGCAATAATAGAAAATATTTAGAATACGCAGCAGATTTAAATAAATGTCTGTGCTTTTGAATTGAAATATGATAAATCAAATGTATAAAGAATAAGAAGGACAACAATTATTTGATTTTTTCCCTCTGGAAAAAGAAAACTTCATATGCCATTTTGCTGATAAGGCCTACCAACTTGTTAAGTCAGCACCTAGAAAGGCAGTAATTTCTACCAAACTAATGTTATAATGTTATATAAGTTTATTTCTCACAAATATTTATTTGCCTGCTGACATTGGCATACTGTTGTTACAAAGCCTGCAAAACAAAATGCTTTGTATGGTTGCAACAATGCAGTAGCTGGCATGACTGTGTGTGTATGTTTTGGGAGGAAAAATCTCTCAAAATATGATTATAATATTTAGTCAATAATTCTTAGGGAAGTTATGTAGGTGGTTAATAAATCTTTGTAAACTAAACCATGTAAAAAAGTTATTTCATAATAAATGCAAAAAAAAAATCTTTGTGGTCCATTACTAAAATCATTTTAATAAATCTGGCAATGCCAACAGAAATATTTCACTAATCATTATTCTTTTTCTTTATTTTTGTCCCAAACTGGCTGTCATTATAGATAAAATCAATCATTATTTTGCCTGTTTTGCCTTCCTAGTTTGGTCAAATACAACATTTTTCAATGCCACTGTTATTAATGAGGCAACTTTGAGATAATTAATATGAAATGAGTGTAATATGTAATAATGATGCAGGATGCAATCTGAGTCAGTAATTAGGAACAGAGGTTTTGTCTTCTAAGTTTTTGGACTCATCCTGGAGCACATCTTCAGGGAATTTCTTGCTAGCAGAGTGTGTGCTGTTCTGTGTGTGTGTTATTTATAGTGTCTGTTGTAAGTGGCTTTTTAGATGTTGATTGGGGTGTATTGATGACCGTGTAATAACGAGGTTCCGCTTGCAAAAAGGATAAAAATAATTAAATAATGGAGATTGGTTACCTAATAAGACAATTAACTTCCTCTCTCTTTAGGACATATTTCATACTTTCTCCTAATCTTATGAGATTGTTCTATCTCATAGCAAGCATAACCTTCCAGACTATTAATAAACTCAGTTTGATGAAAAGTACCCAAAGTTATGCAGGTGACTAGCAAAAGGAATTTTCTTCTTTTATTTTAGTGGTGCTAAGAGGTTCTTTGCCTTTTAGCATAAGCTCTTATCAGCAAAAGACTAAGAACAGGGTGAGGTCTTATAGAGAAATTATTCCTAGAAATCTTTTATGAAAAAGGAGTCAAGATTAATTTTGTAATGAAAGTGCTTGTCAACCTTTACCCTATATGCAGTTCAAAGCAGTAATTAAAGCTAATGATCTAGTTAACCAGTATGTCCTTTCTTTTTATAGAAATGTTATTATGGCAAACCACTAATAGCAATTAGAACTAGCAGAAGGTTTTTTGTTGTTGTTGCTTCTATGAGAATTTGAATTGCTTTGGATAGTGAGATGGGAAGCATATAAATTTAATAAATAAATAAGTAATTTTGATCTTAAAAATGGAATTTGATTACATCCAGTGGTGGGATTCAATTTTTTTTACTACCGGTTCTGTGGGTGTGGCTTGGTGGGCGTGGCAGGGGAAGGATACTGTAAAATCTCCAGTCAAAGGTGGTATTTGCTGGTTCTTCGAACTATTCAAAATTTCCACTACTGGTTCTCCAGAACTGGTCAGAACCTTCTGAATACCACCTCTGATTACATCATTGCAGAGAAGGAGATGAAAATGGAAGTTGGGAGGTAATGAAGCCTGAAAGACATAAGGAAACCAAATCCTTTATAAAAATAACTGTGGTACATAAGCCCCATAGGAAATATGGAAATGAATTTAAGAAAACATATGTTGCAGTACATAAAGTAAAAAACATGGGTCCTTATTTTTAATAACCATGTTATAACAGAAAAATACATTTTAAACAAAATGAATTTTCATGTTCTCTTGATAAATCTAAATCTGATTAATTGCAAAGCCTCTTTTTAATATATAAGCTATTTATTTATATTCTACCAGTAATATATTTCTGAATTGCTGTTCCATGGGATAAATTTTGAATATGTACATTAAATAAAGGAAGAAACACAATACTGAAAACAGTATTTTTCCTCTTAAACAATGCTAACCCATGTTTGCACTCAGAAATTTAGTACATACATTGGAAATTTCCAGGGAATACTACAATTGTAGAATAATCTGGGAAGAAAATATAACATAAAATAAATACAATAAAATATTAACAAAAATAAATAAAATAAAATAAAATAAAATAGCAAATCTCTTCATTATTGTTGTCCAGAAAACTTCATGAACACATTCATAATGTCTTGAAGAATTGAAATTAATTCAAATAAATTTTATTTCACATTCTATTTTGAAATATTGGCAGTTATAGAAAAGAGGGGTGATAACCTGAAGCATGCAGGCAGGTAAGTATTACATCTACAGAAAGAAATTCAGGAATAAAAATCAAGTCTTTTTCAAGTCACAAGTAAAACCTAAAGCAAAAAAGAAAGCATTTATTCAAGTATTTTTTTAAAATATCAATTTTTACTAATTATTTTTTAAATGAAAGATTACAGTATTGCAGTGAAAACCACTGTCCAAGTTGTTCACATGACACTTCTTTCTTGAAACAGTGTGAGCCTTATAATACTGTATTTTTTTAATGTTTTGCTGCTTGGTTTGATTCTTCTAGCAAAAATATCATGTATCAACCAACCATACAATGGCTATGAATTTGCCCACAGCTGATGGCTGATTTGACTGCTAATGGACCATTAAGATGTTGAAAGCCTCTTATATTTTATGAACCAATACATTAACTGTTCCACATGAGAGGTCTAAAAGCATTATTACTGATATAAACCTAATTCAGTAATATGTAACTGAATTTTTTTTATTTCTTCCATAGTGTAATCCATGGTTCAACTCATTGAAAAAAATCAGTAATTCATTTGTGATTAACAAGCAATTTTCCACTAGTTTGGACCTGTTATATTACAGTAGATTACTCAGATTAACAAAGTAATTGTGAAAAGTAGCCTTATTTATTGATTAGAATATCTTTAGATTGTTGTTCTTTCTCCTCAGATTACTTTTTATGCTAAGCGCTATAATAAGGAAAGCTTTTGTATACTATTTCTCATAAATATTTTGTTAATGCAAACAACTATATTATTAAACACTTCTTTAAAGATATCATGATAAACATTTTTAAAACAGCTATATTGGTAAAATGTTTTAGATAAAGCTATTATATCACTCACTATATGAGTTCTTAATACTTCAAAGATATTGTACTGATATGAAGATAAATTCATGTGTTATACTGGGATTCTATATACTGGGATTCTCTAGGAATCCAGGAAAAACATAAACTCGGACAGCTTTTAAAAGCCTTACCATTTCTACATACATGGTTTTAGGTCTTGTGACTATGAAAATGTGATTTCTAGTATGTTGAAAATACCATGACATGAAAGAAATTGTCTAGAAACAGAACTTAAGTGACTTGCAAAGTTCAGTACAATAAGAGCAATAAATAAATCTTGTTTCATTTGCATAATAAATTTTGAAAGGAAAATGTAAATAAATAATGGGCTAAAGTGACTTGCAAATCTCAATATTAATTAAAGTATAATATGCATAATGAAAAATTTAATATGTATAAAAGAAATTTCCTCTCATACACACCATTCTTTAGTAAAAGATGGTTGACACCTTTCATAATTAAAACAGGGTTGGAAGAACACTTGTTTTTAAGTATGCCCACTATTCTCTTCTCTTGAAAAAGTGGCAGCATTTCCTTCACTATTTGGCACAAAGTGGAAAGGCATTATGACATGTATTAGAAAAAATAGCATTGCTTTCTGCTTTGTTTAAATTTAAAAGATATTTGGAGACAGAGAGACTTGAGGTTAAACATGGTACAGATATCAGGTATTTTTAAAAGTTAACTATGCCCATTCTCCAGGAGCCTTTCAGTTAAGTCTATTCATAATTTCAAGATATGAGTAATGTAATATACTATAATCTCAATATAATTTTGGTTGTTAATTTTTTGCGCATTGGCTAATCCCACTACTGCCTGCCCCTCCCAACCCTGCCTGCCCCTCCCCTTCCAGTTACTCCTTATCTTGCCTCACCCGCTTTGGCTGCTTGCCTAGAGTCACACCCGCAGCATACTCTAGCTGCTGCTTCTCCCTCGTTAACTCACTTGCCTTGACCAACTGATCTCTGCCTTGTGAGGCTTTCTTCGCTCCTCACCCAGCTGCCTCCCACGTGGCACCCATGGCCAGGTCCACTTGCCTGCCTTTCCTGCAGCCTCCCTCCTACTCTGCCTTTTATTGGGGTGCATGGAGCAAAATAGAGCTCCTGTTGTCGTCTCTTCTCCCCACTCACCGGGGGCGAAGGCTTCCTGCCTCCCATTTAGCCACCCGCCCCCTTTTTTGATGCAATTTGGGAAAGTGGCAAGTGGGAAGAGGTGGAAAAGGGGAGGAAAGGTATGTCAACTTGTAAAGCATTCCTGGCCTGCTCTCAAATTGCCATAGGAAGGAAGTGGGGAAACTAACAGAGCAGTAACCACAACCAGAAGCACAGTCCACACATACCTTCTTCAAAGCTGTATCCCAGGCTACTGGGACCAACCAAAGAGGCATGATTTCTATAGCCTGTGAAAGTGCTCCATTGGAGAATGTGATTTATGACACACCCTGAGTGGAGGGGGGAAACTGGGTCATAGGTGGGCCGTAAATTACATCAGGCAGAGCTGACTTCATTTGGGTATATGCTGACATGTTGTTCCTAATAAATAACTGGAATTATTTTGAAACTTGGCTCGAGGTCCATGGTTTAATTAGGGCATCCGTCGGAACCCAGACAAGGTATTCTCGATTCCCTGGCTGACTGGCTTTTTCCAGGCACCTTTTGCTCTCCCTTTTAATGTCATCCATCAAAGATGAGGTTTTGTGGGCAGAAGAGCTTGCTCCACCCACCACCACCCAGGGCCTTTCCCCAAACATTTCTTTGCCTACCTGATTTCCAGCTCCACTGTGTTTCTCCATCGCATTTCTCAGCATAATGTGCAGGGAATCAATTCCAACTTCGTGGGATCTTTTTCTTTCATGAGAAGTTGGAATTGAATTTTTTTTTAGTCCCACAAACCTTTGTTTCCCTACACATGATAGTGAGATGGAT
Organism: Pseudonaja textilis; assembly: GCF_900518735.1. The sequence continues at coordinate 12,881,000 of NW_020769326.1, forward strand.
GGATCTAGAAATGCGATGGAGCTAGAAATCAGGTAGGCAAAGAAATGCTTGGGGGAAGTGAGAGATCTGGGAGGGGGTGGAGGATAAGCTCTATGATGCAGCAATGGTGAAACGGTCAACAGAGAGGGCCTCTCTTCTCCCTGTTCCTCCTCCTACTTCATAGAAGCGAGAGCATAGTGGTGGGTGGGGTAAGGTCCATAGTGCAGCTATGGAAAAATAGGCAATGGAGTAGCCCTCTCATCTCCCTGCTTCTTCTGAAATTGCTGTTCACTTCTTGCATTATCCCTAGTTTCGCAGGTTCATTTACTATTATTTTCATTTTAGAATAAAAAGGGATTCAAGTTGCAAAAATAATAGTTATATACTAAAGGGGCATTTCTCAGGATGCTGCATTGTCTATTTAATGCAACCACATGGGATGATCACAGAACACAAACATATAAATTTGTAATTTCCCATGTTGTACTTTTCAGCCCGAGTCAATAATAGTATTTGCAGAGTCTTTGGGGGAAAGGTATTTTGGGAGGGGGGGAAGTATATTTCTTTATTGGAACCACTCATCATACAAAGAAGAACAAAAAAAGCTGTTTTGTTCCCCATACAGTGGATTCAAAGCATCCTTAACCTTGTCTTTTCCTGCAAGATACGGGCCATGTACCAATAGCTTTGCCCTCCCCGCTTTCTTGTTTTGAATTTCTGTCCAAATGTAATTGGATTTTTTGGCTTGGAACCAAAGATATCTAGGTTCAGATTGCCCCTTCTGTCCCAGATGGGACATTTTATGGTGATATAGTTTTCTTTCAGATAAATAATTGAGGGTACTTAGTTATGAGGAAGGTGATGTGTCTTTTAATAATAGAAATTAAAACAGTTTGCTTTACAAGAAAAGAAGTAAAAGTATACAGAGAAAATTGAGATAAGAAAATGAAGAGAAAAAAACAAGAAATGATGCTACAAAAGTTTTTCTTTTGTATTGTTGCTAAACATAATATTTCAAAAGCAGAAAAAAAATGAAGGGGCATAAAAGTGCATTTATCACATTTTTCTTAGACCAATTAGTTGAACTCTGCCTTGTTTATCCTTACTTTAGATAGTAATTTATCAAATAAAAAACACAACGTGTAAAATTTGCAATCTTTATATTTTGGTCAACTGTATGTTCAAAAAACAGGTGAATTTGTGGTATGGAATCATTTCTCAAATGAAGCCGCTCAGTGAAACAGAATCTTTAATTGGCATTATATGTTTGGAAAATACAGCTGATGTGAAAATGCTAAATTTATATAATGTACTCTATATGTATAGTGTTTGCAATTTATAGCACTTATTTCTTAATCAAGCTAATAATTAATATTTCATAACTGGAAATAGTTCTTGAAATCCACTGTATTTATTATTAAATCCTTATTAATTTTGTTAATCAATGTGTTCATTGAACAATAGGGGGTTATGAATATTGACTTTATATCCAAGGTGCTCCCATGTATGAAAAGAAAAATCTGTTTTTTGTTTTCGTTTGCTAAGTAACCGTTAAGTAACTATAAACAGGCAGGTGCAAAAGTTATCCTCAGGGAACACAAAGAATATTTAATAGGTTTTAGATATATAACATAAAAGGTACATGAGTCAGAAAATATGCTTGCAGAATGGCTGGGAATGGAGTTGCTCAAGCAGTTTATATAAATACAGATAGTCTTTTACTTACAATTATTTGCTTAGCAACCATTCAAAGTTATAGTGGTGAAGCTGGCCAAGATTCTTTCTATTTAGATTCTTATGGTCTTCCCTAACTGTCTGAATTAACAATAGAATACTATCTGGTCCTGCTTGATTATATATTTTTTGCTCTTTTAAAGTCGACTGGGAATAAAACTCCAAAATTTGTTCCTTATGCAATTGTTTATGTATTTGTTTGAAATGGATTATTTGAAAAAGTCTTTGGATATATTAACCAGTCTGTACTTTTAGAGCTAAGGAAAGAGAGGCTTGTTTTGTCTCATTAGTACAGGAAATCATTTAAATGATAACACAAAATTATAATTTTGTTTTATTGATTTTTTTCAACATTTAAATAACATTAACAGTTATTTAGTCACACTTAGCTTTATTATATTGCCAAATAGATGTTGATAGCAGCCAAAACTCAATACACAACAATATAGCAGAACTAATCACAATTATTCTTATTCTTTCTGCTTAGACAGTCTTTCCCAACCTGGGTTCCCAACACAGCAACTTCCAGAAAATTTTTTAACCAGTATTGACAATTGATAAAAACTGTGGAAGGCTAGTCATATCAAGAATAAGTTTATTTTACTTCATTATCAATCAATAACATTATTTTACGTCTGTTGTATTAAATACAACTAGGCAGCATTTTGGATTTGATTCCAAAAATCCAGAGACCAGAGGAGAAGTATGAATAAAACAGCTGTCTGTGAGTCTTTAAAATTACTATCTTTGGGAGTGTGAATTATGAGCTTCCACATTTAATTACCATTAAAGTGTAATGATCCAAAATCCAGGATTTTGCAAGTATTCAGCAAAACAAAGAAAAATTGGTGAAAAAAGACAGGTGATTATCAGAGAACCATTTTGCTACTTAGCATGTTTCATCTTTCTTACATGTGCTGGAATTAACATGGATATCAAGAAGCAATTGACATCACTTTTGAATTTTGGCTTAACAATTAAACATGAGTTCCTGAATTTTCTGTGCAAAAAAAAAAAAGCCTGTTGAACTTGAGACGGGAACAGAGCCTTATTTCAATAAGAAAACATCATTCATAGTACTCTTTGATAAAAACAATTAGCTTTGCATAATGTATTTGTTTTCCAGAACAAATATTACTGTATTTCATTATTATCCTGAAAGATGATTTACAAAAATTGTTGTTTCTCAGATAGTTGAAAATGAATAATTATTTATACTCAACGGTTTTTCAGTGAAGAATTCAAAAGATAAATAGCAGTGCATCAGAAAACTGGACACCATAACAGATTATCTGGCAAAGTCAACATTTGCCAGGAAGCAATGTTTCATTTCTGGAACATTGCCTGTCTCAGCTTGATTTCCACAACTGCTATCCAAAACTCATGAAAGGTTTGTACTAGAAGAAGCAATAATGCTAGCTGGCCTACTATACTCTGATAAATATAAATTAAAACTAGTAAATCTTTGAATGCTGTATGCTTACTTTCACTTTATGGATGCTTTTGAAAGGACATGCTCAGGGACATTCATTCAAATGAAAATTAAATACTGGAATCTAAGGATATAAATCTAAAGCAACTTCCTGGTGCCATTAGATACAGCCTCACTCTATTAATACAGAAGGCTAGAATGGTTCTAGAACCATAGGGGGAAAAATTTCTTATCAGCCTCTGGTCACTGCCTGTGGTCATTCCTTTGGCCCTGGATGGTTGAGCATTTTTGCTCATCAGCATTCTGCAGCAGCCCTTCTTCCCCAGTAAGGCTGATTGGTTGGCTCACCCATACTACACTCAAACTATAGCTAAGCATTTTGCTTCTCCTCTGGAACCAGAAGGGGCAGGGCTTTTCTGAAGATCCAGTTATGAAATAGACTTAAGAGAGTTCCAGTGATCTATTATCAAATCAAAACTGATCTATTATCAAATAAATGTATCGTGTTTCAGAGCATTTTACTAAGCATTTTAGTAAGTTAACATTTACATTCTCCTGTTTAATTATCTCCCAGCACTATAAAGTTAAAAACAGGAATTGGCATCAGTGAAGATAAAAACTACCGTGTTTCTCCAACAATACGCCCCCCAATAGGAAGGTCCAGCAAGTTTTCTAGGCATGAGGTGAAATTAAGTCCCTCCCCCAAAATTTAGAAGGGGCGAATCCTCTGGGATAATCCTCTGGGAAGCTTGGCAGGGAATGAGGGAGGTGGGGAGGGAGGGAAGAATGTTTTTGGGATTTGCCAGGAGAAATCCAGGAGGTGGATTTCCATCCTATTTCTGCCCTTCAAGGAGATGAAGGTGGGGAGTATATTTAAGGGGGTGAATCCTCCTTTGGGGTGAATCCTTCAGGAGAATCCTCTGGTGAATCCTCCTATTGAGGTGAATCCTTTGGGAGAATCCTCTGGGAAGCTTGGTGCTAAGGGTCTGTAGGATGATTCCCTTTCTCTTCTGTTTGGATTGGAAGGTTTGCCTCTGCTCGAAGGGCAAAATGGTTAGATGGTTCCCTTTTTAAAACTACTGGGAGGAGTGGGAAGGAAGCTGCCTGGCCAGTCTGTATTCTTAGGGAACTGATGGAGAGAATCAGAGTAAAGAAAACTTAAAGAGGGGAAAAGGTGCAGGGAGGGTTTCAGGTGGTTGGAGCAAGAGGAGAGCACCCAACCATACAGGGGATGACATCGTGACCTGAAGCTCTATGGTGGAAAGCAAAGCAAGTCGTGGGAGGAGAGAAACGATGGCATCACTCTCCGCTTCCACCCACTGAAGCCCAAAAGACTCACCAGGACATTGTCGACGCAGCTGCCGTCAAGCAAAGCAATGCCCCTGCAGGAGGGCAAGCAGTTCTCATTGGCAGTGGAATCTGTCCCACCGCTGCTGCCACTGTTGTTGGAGACAGCGCTGGTGAGAGAGACGCCAGCACCGGCAGGAACCGTGGAAGCTACGGAGGCAGCTCCCCCACCTGAGAAGCAGATGAAATGCTGCCAGCGGAGGAATGCACTCAAACCATTCCTCCACCCACTGGAAGGGCCAGTTCTCCCCTACCGCCATGCCTCAATGTCCAGCACAGACTCTGGCCTCTGCATCTTGCCCAATGGCAGCAGTCCGAACGCGGCATAAGCCACGGTGAGGGCAGAAGGGAAAGAGACGGTGGCAGAGGAAGCAGCAGCAGTATAAAGTGCCCCGCTGATGCCGAGGCTGATATCCACACCAACGCTGCCCACCCGCTGACCCAGCCTGCAGCCAGCACCATACCCAGATCTGCAGCAAAGGTGCTTGGTGGGGGTAGGGAGCCCTCCATGCTCCGCCATGATAGGCTGTTAGGAGCGGCTGGTGGAGAGGCATGACTGCCCATGGGGTGCTCTAGGCAAGGGTGTGTGGAGAGAGAAATTAAGTCACCCCCGAAAAGATGGCTTAGCTGTTTTTTCGGGGGTCAAAAGAAAATAAGGCCCAGCCTTACTTTCTGAGAAACATGGTATGTGAATGGAGAAGGGCCTGATACAACCTGGGGAAAAATTTAAGTTCCCCCATCCCAGCACAGTTATTCTAGGAAAGGTCACGACCATATACTTACAGTGTGGTGAATAAAATGAAGCAGTGAAATGCAAGATGAGCAACTTACATGTTGCTTGGTTTCATTATGCTTTCATTAGTGGATAAATACATGGTATTAATAAATAATTTATTCCTACAAATGAATAGCTTATAAATTAGACAATAAGGCTGATATGGTAGATATTAAACTATTAAGACAGAACCAAGGCCCAAATCCTTATTCAGCAGGACAGCGATCTTGAACTGTCATTTTTGCTCTGTCTGAATTAACTATTGAGTATTTGTGATTACAAGCAAAGGTTTTTTAAAAAGAGGTGGAATAGAGGAGACTAGTCAATTGCATTTTATGTATGCATGAGACATAAAAATAATGTGTGTATATGCATATTTATTACTACTAAATATTTCTGATTTGTATTTTTAGAAGCATTATGGTGTATTGGCTTGAGAAATGTAATTGAAAGCGAACTGAATTTAATAGTATGTTTTCTCTGATTTGGGATTAGTTAGGCAATCTCACTTCAGGTGTATTCATCAAAGATAATTCAAAACCTGACTTTGATGGTCTGAATCCATGGTTCCCCATATGTGTTATCCTAAATGAACTGAGCTGTTAGACTGAAATTATATATTTGTAGTGTGTTGTTTGGGGATGAAACAGATGTGATAAGAACCAGGGAATAGACAGAATGGTTATGTAAACATCAATGGTGGTATTCAATTTTTTCCCCTACTGATTCTGTGGGCTTGGCTTGGTGGGGGAAGGTCATGTAACTGAGTAGGCATGTCCAATTTGACATCACTCATGCCCACTCAGTCACATGACCTCCCACCAAGCCACGCCCACAGAACCCAGTAGGAAAAACTGAATTTCCACCTATCTATCTATTTTCTGCCAAAGGCCTGGCCTAATCCTGCATGCCCGCCACTCTCCCTTCACCAGTCACATATGTCACCCCATTTCCCTTCTTTCAGAGGCCCTGGCCCTTAAGCTCCTCATTCCTTCCCCCATGACCGCCTCTTTTATTGTCCCATGGCCGTGTCTTACCTTCCTCCCGCGGCTGGCTTCCAGGGAAGGCAAGCCAGAGCTGAGCCATTGTTGTCGCTGGGCTTCCTGCCAGCCCACATCTCACCTGTGTCACGAGATGCCTGAAGTCACCGTGTTTTTTTTTAAATTTTTATTGGTTTTTAAGACAAACATAGACAAACAAAACATAAAAACATCAAGCCATCTTCCATATATATACATACAATGTGTCGGTTGGTTTACAGATTGTTTTGTGCTTCCATTTCGTAGTCTTCAATTACAATTACATTGTATATATTCTCATATTTTCAATCAAATATTAAATACATTAATATCATTGTTAATCAATCATTTGACTATACTTTTATTCATTCATGTTTTATGAAATAATCCCTATTTTACTTAATTTGTTTTATGACAGTCCATATTATCATCTCAAATCTATCCTACAATCATTTTGTAGATATAATAAGAAAAGAATACATCTTTATATATTTATTATTTTCTAAGAATCTACATATTTCATTACCATGTTTTATTGTCTAACCATTGATAGAATAGATCCCAAATTTTATAAAATTGTTTATCATCTTGTTCTCTGATTTCAAATGTCGATCTACTCATTTCAGCACATTCCAATATTTTCTTAATTATTTCCTCCTGTACTGGTATTTTCTGATTTTTCCAGTTTTTGGCAAATACAATCCTAGCCATTATTAATACATTTACAATCAGGTATTTCAATTCTTTACTATATATTTCAGGTAAAATTCCCAATAAAAATATCTCTGGTTTCAAGTCTATATGCTTTTTTGTCATTTTTTCCAACCATGTGTGGATTTTAGTCCAATATTTTTTGGCATCCGCACAAGTCCATGACATATGGTAATATGAGCCAAGTATCTGATGACATTTCCAACATTTTTCAGATTTGTTCTTGAACATTCTTGCTATTCTGTTGGGGAAAAATGCCACCTGTAAAACATCTTATACAAATTTTCTTTATATGCTGTTGACATTGTCATTTTATAATTTTGAGACCACAATTTTTGCCATTTCTCTAGATCAATTCCATATCCAAAATTCTTCCCCCAAGCAATCATACTTTCTTTAACTTGTTCTTCTAGTTTAATTTCTAATAAATATCCATACAATTTTTGAATCACCTTTTCATCAGTACTTGTCAAAATCTTATCTAAGTCAGTCAGTTTATCATAGAACCCTTCTGTTTTAGAAGCTTTATCAGACCTTGAATGTATTTGCGCATATGAAAACCAATTCATCTTTATACCTTGTTCCTCTAATGTTTGCATAGATTTAAGTCCACCCTTTTCATTCAATATTTCACCATATCTAACTGTTTGTTCCTTTTTATATATTAGAGGATAAGAAAATGCTTCAATAGTCGATAACCAGACTGGAATTTTCAAATAATATTGTCTTTTAATCTTCTCCCAGTTTAACTACAGAGACTCCCGTATATAATGTCTTCTAAAATACCCATGTGTTTTAGTTCCTTTATACCAGAGAAAAGCATGCCACCCCAACAACAGATCATGTCCTTCTAATTTCAACAATCTAGTATTTCTTAATGTTATCCAATTGTTAAACCCACATCAAATTTGTAGCTTGGTAATACAACTCCCAATTAGGCAAACCAAATCCTCCTCTTATTCTAGCATCTTGCAAAAGTTTTAACTTTATTCTCGCTTTCTTACCTTGCCATATATATTTCAACACAATTTTCTTTAAATCTTCAAAGTAGACTTTTCCAAGCCTAATTGGAATTGTTTGAAACAAATATAAAATTCTAGATAATATATTCATCTTGATTGTTGATATTCTCCCTATTAATGACAGTTGTAAATTTTCCCATTTCGCCAAATCTAGCGCTATCTGCTGTTTAAGTTTGATATAATTATTCTCTTTTAGTATACTACATCTTGCTGTCAAGAATATCTCCAAGTACTTGATCTTATTCGTAACCTGAATTTTCAATAGGTCTGCCAGTTCTTCCTTTTGTCTTGATAGCATATTCTTTGTCAAGATCTTTGTCTTACCTTTATTTATTTTCTTTTTTTTTTTTAAATATAGTTTATTAATTTTTACAATTAAAACCAGTCACAATACATACACAAATAAGCAAAAAAAAAGAAAGAAAGAAAGAAAAGAAAGAAAAGAGAAGAGGAAGAGAGAGAAAGAATTTTAAGAAAAGAAAGAAAGAAAGAGGTTACAGGATTAAAAGTATTCTTATTTTAACAGTTTGCAAGATCTTCTTTTGTTTTAATCACCTTAACTTGTGTCATATAACCACACCTGTTTTTAACTTATATCGCTACCTCGCTATTATGTATTGATACTTTTCTTTTATGCCTTATAATATATTATTTATCTTTGGTCAATCCAATTATACCAACAATTCCAGCTGTCATAGTATAGTGAAGTGTCTTTGTTTTTTAGCGCCAAAGTCAATTTATCCATTTCTGCGCATTTTGAGATTTTTTCAATAATCATTTCTTCTGATGGAATTTGGTGTTGTTTCCAATGTTGAGCGAAGGCTAATCTGGCCGCTGTTAAAATGTGTATAGTTATGTATTTGGTTTTTTTGGAAATTTGCTTATCAAAAATCCCTAGTAGGAAGGACTCTGGTTTGTATTCGATCTGCTCTTTGGTGATTTCTTCCAACCAAGTTTTGATTTTCTTCCAATACTTTTGGGTTTCTGCACAGGACCACCACATATGGAAAAAGGTTCCTTCTTTTTTCCTACACTTCCAGCAATGCGGACTCAAGTTGGGGTGCATCTTCGCTAACCTCGAAGGGGGGAGATGCCATCTATAGAACATTTTATAAAGATTTTCCTTGTATGCTGCCGATTTGGTAATCTTATTGTTTCTGCCCCAAACTTTCTCCCATTCCGCTAATGTGATGCTGCGCCCTACATTCTTACTCCAAGCAATCATATTTCCTTTTACAATTTCTTCTTCTAGTTCTGTTTCTAATAAGTAGTTATAAAATTTTGTTATGTTTTTTTTATTTGATCCTAATAAAATTTTATCTAACTGTTGCAGTTTGTTATTAATTCCGAATTCTTTTTTGTCTTGTTTATATCTGCTTTGAATCTGAAGATAAACCCATTGATCAATTTTATGTCCTTGCTCTTGAAGATCCAGCCTCGGTTTCAAATTTCCTTGTGGGTCTAATAAGTCTTTGTATTTAATCATTTTGGTAAGCTCCAAATTGTTTGGGTGAATCATTGCCTCCATTGTTGAAATCCATACTGGTACTTTTGTATAATGTTTTTTCCTTATTTTCCTCCAAATTGTTAATAGTGCGTCTCTAATTAAATGTCTATGGAAATATTTTTGACTGGTTTTCCCTACGTCCCATAGAAAGGCGTGCCACCCCCTTTGTAAATCATGGCCTTCTAGAAATAGTATTCTATTATTGGTTAAACTCACCCAATCCTTCAACCAAACTAATGAGGTGGCCATATGGTATAACTCCCAGTTTGGAAATGCTAACCCTCCCCTGCTCTTCACATCCTGCATTGCTTTTACATTTATTCTGGGTTTTTTCCCTTGCCAAATAAATTTCAGGGTTGTTCTATTGAGTTCTTCAAAAAACTTTTTATGTAATTTAATTGGGATCGTTTGGAATAAATACAAAAATTTAGGGAGAATGTTCATTTTAATAGTAGCAATTCGGCCTAGTAGTGAAATTTGAAGTTTCCCCCACGATTCTAAATCTTTCTTTACCTGATGTATCAGTTTATCATAATTGTTTTCTTTAAGTGTCTTACAGTGTGGGGTTAGCCAAATTCCTAAATATTTCACTTTCTTTGTCACTTGTATCTGCATTATTTCTTCTAGTTCTATTTTCTGTTTTTCTGTTAGGTTTTTGGTCATTAATTTAGTTTTTTTTTTTTGTTTATTTTAAGTCCCGCTACTGCTCCAAATTTCTCTAATTCACTCATCAATTTTGGTCCCCTGTCTTTTGGTTCTTCAAGGAAGAAAATCATGTCGTCCGCAAACGCTTGCAATTTATATTCCTCTTTCTTAACTGTTAATCCCTTTATATCTGAATTCCTCCTAATTCGTGTTAATAATGTCTCTAATGCTAATATGAAGAGCAGGGGAGAGAGTGGGCAACCCTGTCTCACTCCTTTTTCTATCTTTATTGGGCGGGTGCATTCCCCATTCACTATTATATTAGCTTGTTGTGTGTCATATATAGTTGTTATAATATTTTCAAATTTGGTACCCAGATTCAAATTATAAATTTTTTGAATTAAAAATTGCCAATTCAAATTATCGAAAGCTTTTTCTGCATCTAGAAACATGAGTGCTACTTGTCTCTCTGGGTGGGCTTCATAAAATTCTAGTACATCTAATACTATTCTTAGATTATTCTTTATTTGCCTAGTTGGAAGGAATCCATTTTGATCTTCATGTATATACAAGTTTAGCAATCTTTTTAATCTGTTTGCTATAATAGAAGTGAATATTTTATAATCAGTATTTAAGAGTGAAATCGGCCTGTAATTGTTTATATATCTGGGATCTGTATCCTCCTTTGGGATCAGCGAGATCAGTGCCCCCCTCCATGAGTCCGGCATCCTAGCTGCTAATAAAACATCATTAAAAACTTCCACCATAAGTGGTCCAATTTGATCTGCTATTGCCTTGTACAGCTCCCCTGGGATCCCGTCTGGGCCCGGGGTTTTATTATTTTTCTGGCTCTCTATTGCTGATTTCAATTCCGATTCAGTAATGTCTTTATTTAATAGTTCAGCCATTTCTTCCCCAATTGCCTTATCCTTTACTTCATCTAGATAATTCCTTATTCTATCTTCACTGACATCCTCTCTTTTGTATAAATCTTCAAAGTATTTATGAATGATTTCTTTTTTCTGTTCTATTTCCTGGTATGTATCTCCTTTGCTATCTATTAACTGGTATATCAGTCTCTTCTCTTTCTTTTTTTTCAATTTATAAGATAGCCATCTTCCTGGCTTGTTGGCATGTTCAAAATAGATTTGTCTAGTTAAGTTCAAATTCATAGTCATTTTCTCTTGATCAATTAAATTCAGTTTGTGTTTGACTATACTTATCTGATTTTGCAGTTTGGATTCTTTTGGGTTATTTTGTAGAAGGGTTTCTAGCTCCTTAATTCTCTGTTGTAATTTGTTTTGTTGGGAATATTTTTCCTTGTTTCTCTTAGCATTATAAGAGATTGTTGTGCCTCTTATAACCGCCTTCATCGTATCCCAAACGTTTTGTTTCGTGGTTTCTCCGTTATCATTTTCTTTAATAAAAAAAATCAATTCCTCCTTTAATTTATTAATATATTCTTTCTCTCTTATTAATTGAGTGTTTAAGGTCCATCTTTTCTTTGGTTTTGCCCTGCCCTTCCATATTACCTGTATTGGATTATGATCTGCCCATTCATTAGGCAAAATTTCCACTTCTTTTGTCTCATTTGCTATCTCTCCACTCATCCATGCCATATCAATCCGTGTCCATGTTTGGTGGGGATTTGAATAAAATGTAAATTGTCTTTTTTCAGGATGTAATCTTCTCCATATATCTGTCAGATTTAGCTCTTTCATCATTTCCCTACAAATCTTGGGGAGCTCTCTCTTCCCCTTTTTATTCTTCCCGGCATTACTGTGATCCTTTTGGAAATCAGCAATGGAGTTGAAGTCCCCTACCATACAAATATTTCTTTTTTGCAATTCAACCAATTTTCCATATAGGTGTTTAAAAAATTCTTTTTGGTCTCCATTTGGGGCATATATTACTACTAAAAGAATTGGAATATCATTAATCCAGATCTGCAAACCCAGAGTCCTTCCTTCTAAGTCCGACCATATTAGCTCAGATTTCAAATCCTCTTTCACATATACTGCGATTCCCTTCTTTTTCTCCTCATCTGCTGGTGTGGTAAATAATTTTCCTAATTTCGGGCATTCTAAATATTTTTCATCCTTCTTCTTTATATGGGTTTCTTGCAGGCACGTTATATCTGCATTATGTTTAATTAATTTAGATAATATCCTTTTTCTCTTAATTGTCGAATTTAAACCATTTATGTTTATTGATAGTAATTTTTTTTCTTCTCCCATCTATTTAGTTTTGTTTTGCTCTTTGTCGTGTAACAATTCCTCTCTCTTCTTGCGCTTGTATTGATGTAGTTCCTTCTGTCTTTTGTTGTGGATAGGTATTTTCTTGGTTTCCTACCGTTCCAGTTCTATTTTTATGTCCACTGTATTCTTCTTGAAACTTTGTGTCCAATTTCTCCCTACTACTTTGCTCCTGTGGGCCCACCATCCGTTCGTAAAAATCCTGGGCTTTTCCCATAGTATCTATTTTGATTTTCCTCTCTTTCCACGACACTAACATTCCTTCTGGAATAAGCCATTTAAATGTGATTCTTTTTTTATTTAAATATGCTGCCAGGAATTTATAGTCACGCCTTTGTTCCCTTATTCTCCTCGGTATCTGTTTAAGAATCACAATTTCTTTCTCTTTGTAGGTTATAGTTTTATCTCTTGAGGTTCTATATATCATGTCTCGAACACATCTTCTAGTGAATCGTATATGTACTTCCCTAGAACAATTGTGGCGTCTTGCATAATTTGTATTGACCCGGTAGACTTCATCAAACTCTTTTTGAATTTCATCTTTATCCATCTTCAATAAACCGGCCAGTATTTCTGCCATCAAGTATTCCAGGTCTTCTTCTTTTGATTCTGTCACATTTTGGAATCTTAGGTAAGTTGCAGCCTTGTCCATTTCTAGGAGGACAAGGGAGTCCTCCATTTCTTTGCTCATGCTTTTGAGATCTTCATCCACCCTTTCTAATTCCCTTTCTGTTCGTTCGGTTCTTTTCTCTACTTCTTTTATTATAACTTCGTTTTTCTCCAAGGCCTGCTGCAACACCCCCACTTTATCCTCTACTTTAGAAATGTCCGCTTTCATTTCTGTCTTTAGTTTCCCCATTTCTTCCTTCAATTCATTGATATCTGCCCTTGTTTCACTGTGGTTTTTAATCATTGTTTCTTGCAATCTTGTCAATGAGTCCTGTAAAGTTAGGAACATTGCTTGGATATTCGCATTCGAGATGCTAGTTGGCTTCTCTGTTGGTAATGTTTCCTCTATTGTTTTTTGTGCCATGGGTGAAGTTGTTGTCAAAGTAGACATTATTGTGGGATTAACCTTCCTACCAGATTTCAAAGCAGTGGTAGTTGTAGTAGACATTTCCTTTAAAATTTGTTTTTGTTGTTGTACAATATTGAATATATTATTCCAAATTGGCATTCAGTATTCTTAGTTCTGTAACTAAAATTGACCAAGATCTATCAACCTATTAAGTAGCTATATTCTTAACTAATTAGTAAGGTATATATATTTTTCTCTAGTTTAACTTCAATATAAAGTAACCTTAACTATAAAATATATTACATTCACAGATAAACCCACACAAAGAAATATAATATTGGTCTAGAGAGCTCTAAGCTTATTAAATAACTAATGCATAATATTCTTACTGTCTCCCCTATATTCCCATTCAAATTATAACAATCTCTATTAATACTAACTTAACTAAATTAATCCAATATTTTAACACTCTAATATTTCATTACTAAATGTACATATTTATCAAGAGGAAATCAGAGGGAAAAAAAAAAGCAAGCATATTTCAACATAGCATATCATCAACAAGTAAGAAAGAAGAGGGGCTATTTTAGTAAGTATGTACACACAGAAAAGGGTTGAGGGAAAGAAAAAAGAAAATTCCAAAGACAAGAGTTTTTGTTTCCGCTTTTCACTTTGGAAGCTTCCACTTCTAGCACACCGGAAATGGCAAATGAAGATTTGCTGAGTAACAGCTGCCAGTAAGCAATATTCCCACTCGTTTCAGCGTTCTGGGTACTGCCTATGGAGTTGCTCTGTCTTTCCCCCCGATCGGCTTCGTTCTGCTTCTGGATCCAATTTAATAACTTCAATCCAAATGTTAGTGATAATAGAGTCTTCAGACTTCCAAAATTCTCTTTACTTCTTTTTTATTTCCGACTCTCTTCTGCCTGCCAAGCTCTTTCACATTCACTAAACCAATTCTTTTGTAGCCGCTTCGTCTTGGAGCTCACAGCTGGCATTCACACAGTATTTAACAGCCTGGAATGAGTCTATTGTCAGTCAAATATCTTCTCTGCCACGACTCTCTTTCCCCCCGAGCTTGCAAACTTTCACTCACTTTTTTCTTCCCATCGGTGGCAGTCCGGACTTCGGAGCCTCCATTGTTAGGAGGCTGTTCTTGATCGTTGGGCTCTGGAGGGCTTCCTCTTCGTTACAGGGGGGTTGCTTTCCCCACACTGCAGCCCGAGGTTCCCCCACACCGGCACGGGTCTCTCCAAGACTCGAGCACCCCGAAGGATCGCACCAAACTCAAGAAAAGGGAGGCTAGAATCACGAGCGGATTTCTGCCCCTCTCACCGTCCTTGCCTCAGATCAATGCCTCATCACCTTTATTTATTTTCAAACCAGCCACCTTTCCATATGTCTCTATCTTTTCTATCAATTTTGATGCTGTTTCTAGTGGGTCTTCTAAGATGAAAACCAGATCATCTGCAAATGCTTGCAACTTAAATTCTTCCTTTTTAATTTTCATCCCTTTTATATTCTTTTCATCTCTAATATTTCTATTTAGCACTTCCAAAGTTAACACAAACAACAGAGGTGATAATGGGCACCCTTGTCTTGTTCCTTTTCTTATATCGATAGAGTCTGTCAGTTCTCCCTCTGTCATTACCTTTGCTGTTTGCTTATGATATATAGCTTCTATTGCTTGAATAAATTTTCTAGCGAAGCCCATCTGTTCTAGCAGTAATAACATGAATCACCAATTCACATTATCAAATGCCTTCTGTGCATCTAGAAATATCAGAGCCATTTGTTTTTCAGGATGTGCCTCGTAGTATTCCAAAGTGTCCAAGATTACTCTCATATTATCTTTAATTTGTCTCTTTGGCAGAAATCCATTTTGATAAGGATGGATAAAATTATTTAAATATTTTTTAAGTCTTTCTGCCAATATTGAAGCAAAAATTTTATAATCTGCGTTTAGTAGGGAAATAGGTCTGTAGTTCTTGATTTGTAATGGATCGTTCTCCTCTTTTGGAACAAGTGTGATATAAGCTTCTGACCATGATTTTGGTATCCTCTTCTTTAACATAACTTCATTCATAACTTCTAGCAATGGAAGATTCAATGATTCTTGTAATATTTTGTAAAATTCTGCCAGAAATCCATCTGGGATGGATTTGCCTTTCTATTATTTTGCTTCTTGAGTACTTCAGTTAACGCCATCATCGTTATATTGCTTTCTAACATTGTTTCAATGTCTTTAGGTATCTGGGGTAAATTCACATTCTGTAAATACTGTTTAACTCTTTCCTCATCAATATTCTCTTGTGTGTATAGTTTCCCATAATAGTCTCGAATGATTTCCTTCTTCTCTTTTCTACCATAGCAAACTTGGCCTTGGTCATCTATTAATTGCAATATTTTCCTTGATTCTTTCTCCTTTCTCAATTTATTTGCTAACCATCTACCTGATTTATTTGCATCTTCAAAGTAGTTCTGTTTAGTACCTCTAATTTTCTGTGCAAATTCTTCTTTTTCTATTAGACCCATTTTATGTTTGGTTATATCCATTTTTAACTTGATGTCCTTTTTCTGTGGCATTTTCTGTAGCTCTTTTTCAAGACCTTTATACTCATCCTCTAATGCCTTAGAGGCTAACCTTTTCATGGTATTTCTTTTCCTTGTATAGTCTATTATCAAGCCTCTGTCATATGCCTTCATTGTATCCCATACATTCTGGATTGATGTATCTTCTTTTTTATTTTCTCTAAAGAAAAAAGGCAGTTCTTTCTCCATCCACTGTGTGAAATCTTTTTCCTTTAAAATCGTATTATTTAACGTCCATCTAGATCTTCTTCTTTGTCCTTTCTATTTAATTGTCATTGGACTGTGATCTGCACAAGTACTTGGTTCAATATTTATTTCTTGAATATTAGTTAACAATTATGTTGACATCCATATCATATCTATTCTGGACCATGATAAATGTCTGCTTGAATAGAAGGTGTATTGTTTAGCCTTAGCATTTCTTTCTCTCCATGTATCTTTTAAGTTTATTTCATCGACCATTTTAAAAAAAGATTTAGGGAGAGTCTTTCTGTTTTGCTTTATTGTTTTCTGTGATGTATATTGTCTACAATTCCATTAAAATCTCCCATCATAGCTATATTAGCATAGTCCAGTTCAATTGTTTTCATATGTAATTTTCTATACAATTCTTCTTGATTGTCATTCAGGGCATAGATTGCAATCAGGAGTGTGTTCGTATTATTATCCATTATTTCCACCATTAGTATTCTTCTGTCATCATCAGTATAAATCAATTTCGCTGGGATGGTCTCTTTAATATATAAAACCACTCCTCTTTTCTTACATTGTGTCAAGGAAGTAAATATTTTCCCTAATTTTGGCTGTATCAACAATTGTTCATATTGTTTTTTAATATGTACTTCTTGTAGGCAGATTATATCAAATTTAAATTTCTCTAATTTATGGAAGGTTTTCCTTCTTTTAACAACTGAATTAAGTCCATTTATATTAATTGTAATCAATTTTTTCTCTTCCATGGTTATATTTTGTAGTTAGGTTTGACAGCTCTCATAGATCTTGGTTCACGTTGTTCTTTGGCTTCTTTCTTTCCACCTACTGCACCTTCTTCTTTTTCAGTCGTCATTTGGCAGTCCTCTTGGAATTCAATTAGTGACATTTCTTTTTCTGCCTCTTCCTCTTTCCCTCTGAAAAATTCTGTGTAAAATGATTCAGCTTTCTCAATTGAGTCAATTCTATATCTCTGTTCTTGGCAAGTGAACATTAAACCTCCTGGAATCAGCCATCTATAATTCATCTTTTTTTTTTAGTTACAATTTGGTCAAGAATCAGTATTCTCTTCTCATCTCTCTCACTCTTCTGGGTACTTGTTTCAGGACCACAATCTCCTTATCTTTGTATTTCAATGTTTTCTCTCTTGCCACTTGCAATATTTGTGTTTTAATGGCTTTCTTTGTAAATCTGATGTGAACTTCTCTTGGTAAGCTATTTCTCATTGCATATCTTGTGAAGACTCGATAGACCTCATCTATTCCATCCATCATCTTCTCTTCAGTTATTTCCAAAGCTTCAGCCAATATTTCTATCATTATCTCAGTTAGATTTTGTCCTTTTTCTTCCTCTATATTTTGGAATCTAAGATAAAATTCTGATCTGTCCATGTCCCATTTCAGCATACCACTTTTATCTTGTTCAACCACAGTTAATCTGTTATCGATGTCTCCAATCTACTTGTCTCTTTGTTTATCTTCTTCAATTTTTTGGAGTCTCTCATCATACTTCATCATCATTTGTTGGATGTTCTCCACTTTTTCATCGATTTTCCCTGTTGTTTGTTCAATGTTCTCTATTCTCTTTTCAATATTCTTTAATCTTGTTTGAATATTTTGAATTCCTTGCATAATCATCTGAAGGGTCACCTTTTCTTGCTCTTTTTCTTGCCTTAACATTGTCTGTATTGAACATTGTCCTCCAGATGGTGGAGAGGAAGAAGTAGAAGTTGAGGGACCAGGAGCTGTTAATTTCCTACTCATTTTGAGCAATTCAAAATCTTCAGGTTCTTCTAGACCTTAATCCAATTGTGAAATAACCAATTGCAGTTCCAAATAAAAATAGTAGGAAAAAAGAAGCCAAATAGTAATAATAATAAAAAAGGGGAAAAAATTGTTCAGGTTCTTGTATACTTTAATCCAATCGATTGGTTACATAACAGTAAAAATTCAAAAATGAAGGAAAAGACCATAAACACACACAAAAAAGAAAAAGTTGTAAAATCTTTTAAAAGGCGGAAAAGTGAAGAATAAAAAGCTAAAAAAAGAAAGGAAAAATTCTTCAGGTTCTTCAACACCTTAATCCAATTAAGAAGTCTCAAATATAAAAGGATGCACAAGAGAGAGAGAGAAAAAAAAGGCCAGAAAAATACCCCCCCCCAAAAAAAAAAACCCAATACGGAAGGTAGATCGAAAGACAAAAATATCAGGAAAGGGGACAGAAAAAAAATCCAAATAGCTATTACAAAAAGTAAACTGATGAGGAGGGGTAGTGCAGCTTAGAAAAAAATAAAAAGAGCACACTGCACTTTGTTTAATTATCCAAGGCTCTCGTTAGAACTCTCTTCTCCAGAGATTTATCACCTTTTCTTTTCCTATAAGCTTCAACACCAGACTGTTGATAGAAACCCAGAAGAGCACCTGCAATAATACTCTCCCATGCTCTTCCCTCTATCTTATCAAACAGGCAATTTCCTTGAAAAGAAGTCTCAGTTCTTTCTCAGCTTTGTCTAGTCAAAAGAGAAATAGAATATTTCCAAGCCTCTAGTTGGCAGTGTTACAAAGTTTCTTTTGGTTTCACTTTCCCCCTCCTTTTCCAAGCAAAATATAATAAGAATTAATTAAAAAAGAAAAAGATATTTAAAAAATAACTAAAAGGGAGTCTCTAGCCTAAAATATTATAAAATCAAAAAGGAGAAAAAGAATAGATGAAAGAAGAGAAAAAACCCAGTCCAGTTTCAAAATATAAGATCATGTGTAGAAAATCCAGCAATGAGGAAAAAAAAATATTACTTTGACATTCCTGTTTAAAATCGCTGCTTAATCACTTCTCTCAAAACTTTTACAGATTCTTTCTTTTTCTTAGGTGTCCTTTCAAATCTTAAAATAAAGAAAAAGTTCTCACCAAACCGGCACACTCTCTCTTTCCATTCCCTTTCGTTTCGGAGCTGTCCCAACTTCAGCAGCTTTAATGGCTGCCTCTTTGCCACTGGCAAAAAGAGCTTCTCCTGGATCTACCAGGGACTTTGGGGTATCCCTGGGATCAACAGGATGCGCTCTTTACATTCACCATCTCTTTGGGATGGTTTAGATCTACTTGGACCGTCCAGGAGCAAAGATATTAGCAGCGATCTCGGACCTCCAAGATCGCATGCCGTATCGTCGCGACGCCAGCTCTGCCCTCCTCCTGAAAATTTTATTGTTTATAGTTTGGTGCATGTATTCCTACCAAAAGTATTTGCTTATAGTTCATTGTTACCTCCATCATCAATATTCTCCCCTTTTCACCTGCAAAAATTTGTCTTGCTTTTATTGTTTCTTTAATATATATAATCACATCTCTTTTCTTTTGTTGTGATAATAAGGAATATAGTTTCCAAATTTTAGGATATTCATATAATTTATTGTGTTGCTTTTTGATGTGGACTTCTTGGAGACAAATAAAATCTAATTTTAACTTTCCTAGTATTTTAAAAGTCCTTTTCCTTTTCATAGGATAATGCAGTCTATTTATATTAATTGGCAGTAGTTTTGTTTCATCTTCCATAGTTTTACTTATAGATAGGTGTTGTTGTTCTGGTCACTCTTATTTCTCTCTGTTCTTTTATCTTTGCACCTCTCTCCTTTAATTCTATTTCATCTTCTTTTTTATTTACATTACTTCCTCCTGGTACTTCTTGTTTCTTGTCATCTATCTCCTCTCTCCATTTTTCCTCATTTGATCCAAATTGCTTATCATAATATTGCTCTGCTATCTCTGTAGTATCCAATCTATGCCTTTGATCCATCCAGATCACTAGAATTTCCTCAGGTATCAGCCATGTGTAATTTACTTCATGCTTAATTAATTATCTTGTCAGAAATTGATATTGTTTTCTCGTGTCTCTTACTCTTCTAGAAACTGGTTTCAAGGCTATTTTTTCTCTTACTTTATATTTCAAAGGATTATCTCTTGCTCTTTGAAATATCTCTGTTCTTAGTGCCTTCTTGGTAAATCTCACATGTACCTCTCTAGGTAATTCATTTCTTGATGCATATCTTGTGTATACTCAAAATATTTCATCCATCCGAGCAAACACCTCTTGCTTGTCCCCCTCCATGGCATCCGCCAACAATTCTGCCATTGTTTTCCCCTTTTTCTTCATCAATTTTCTGGAATCTCAAGTAATATTCAGCTTTATCCATCTCCAACATAATTACTGTTCTCTCAAGATTTTTGTCTGCCTGTGTAAGTTTATCATCCATCTCTCCCATTTTCTTCTCTGTTCTGATTTCTCTTCTATTTTCTGCATTTTTGTTCATTTTTCATTATTGTCTGCTGAATATGCTTCATTCTGTCATCCCTCTTTTCCATTTTATTGTCCATTTTTTCCATTCTTTCCTTCATATCTTCAAAATGTTTCGTTTAGCTTCTTAAAATGTTTAGAGCATTAATTTAAATTCTGCTGGCATTCTATTCATCATATTCATTTTTTCCTGCTGCAACATGCCATCCAAAGATCATTGACTCACTTGACTAGATGCAGCTGGTGCTGATGCTGATGAGGGTGCAGATGTATTGTTTTCTCCCTATTTTGCTTAAATTTGAGGTGCTAGTCATTTCAACTAGTCTTAAGGTCTTTGAAATATTTAAAGAGAACAGTCAGCAATAACACAACAAACTTGTAGTGTTCCCTAAATCCCCCACCAACTTCCATCTAACAAATATTTTCACAGATCAAACCACCATCCAAGTCTTCAAACGGTTTCAACATTGCTATTATTGTAGTCCAAAAAAGAGTAAAGTCAAAGAAAATAGAAAAAAATAAAGTTCCTTATTAATCTTCAGGTTCACCAAACCCTAATCCTTTCTTTTCTTGATTGATTTAATAAATTTAGTATATTTGTAATCCACTTAGGCCCACCAATCCCCAAAGTTCAACCACTCAAATTCATATATCACCCCAAAAAAGAAAAAGAGAAAAAAGTTCAAACCAGGAGGAAAAAAAGAAAGTTCATTGCTATTTCCAGCTTCTATTTACTTTATTTGTTTAGCTTTAAATTCAAACAGCTACACTGTTTAAAATGTTACAGTGTTTCACTCTTTGTCTCTGCTGTCTGGTGTAAACAGTTTGCTAGAGCAGATGTTATTGTAGCTAATAAGCTTATCTTCAATACCTAAGGTCATGCTTTCAAAGTACTTTCATTACTTTCGCTTCTTTGCAGTTTTCTCCAGCAGGTGTCACTGTTGCTCTATTTCTCTCTTTCTCTTTTGTTAATTTAAATTGTATCCTCTGCTCCAAAGCTTTTTAAAAGTCCCAGAGGTCCAAATTTCATATTCCAAAAAGTTGCAATTTAGTCCATTTTGTATTTTAAATCCCCAATCCAACTTTCTAGCTTTTCAATTTCTTCTCCCTTTTTTAAAGGATTTTCTTTTCCCTACTTCCAATTCTGTAACTAGCTCACAAGTTTGTTTGCCACTATTCTTGGGGGTGGAAAACAAATAATTCTATCTCCTCTTCTCTGAGTCCCACTTTCTCCCAGACTTTTTTTTAGGGAGTAAATCCCACAATAGGAGCTAGAAAAATCTAATCCAGATCAATCATACTGTTCTTCAACTTCTATGTTTGTTGCATAGGTCAGCTTTCACAGCTCCAGTCAGGAACACAATGGCCATCTTTTTCTTCCCACTGGATTGAGAGCTTCTTCACATCAAACAAGGAGCATGGTGTCTCCTTGTGATCAGCGGAGTGTCCTCTCTGTCTTCATCACCCATCCAGGGTGATTTGGGTCCCTTAGAACCTCCTTGCAGGTCAAATTTGATGTGATTTCACGGAGCCCCATGAAGATGCATCATATTGTGCATCAGCCCTACCTCCTTCCAGAAATTCCATATTGACTAGAAAAGCTAGAATATGGGGGAAATGCAGAGAAACTCCATAAGAACCTTGACTACAAAAATTGTTTCTTTCTTTTTTTAAAAAAAGCATTCTAGGATCATATATTATTGACTATCCAATTTCTGGAGATTTCCCTTTGAGGAGTGAAGAATAAGAGTTTTGTCTTCTACTAGATTATCCCCAAAGAAACACACATCCAGGCTCATATTTATTAATTTCTCTCCTTCTCAGCTACCAGGAGATTATTGCTCTTGATACAGAACAGAATAATTTGTTTAATTGTACTTGAACACTCCGGTAGATTGGACATATTTGTAAGCACTCTAGCTTTTTTTAGACTTACTCTTTGCAAACAGACATTTTATCTTTGAAATGGTTATGGAGTTTTAAAGTTCTAGTTTTTTATTTTAGATAATTAATGGAATGATATATGTGAAGCTAACCCTTTTCTCTTTTCCATATTTTCCTACTCTTTCTGTTCTCCACTTCCTTCTGTAGGAAAGCACATAGAAATCATATTTTTATAAACAAATTGTTTTCCTGTCAAGGGATATTAGAGTCAATATAAGTAATTACTGGTTTGGTTTATAATGAATGGTACTGACTCCCTATTTTTTCTGGGCACCATTTTTAAAAATTGCTGTCTGTTATTTTTTATTCATATATATATATATATATACACACATACACACACAAGATCATATGACTATACCTAGCATTATCATTTGGGGATGATGTAAGGTAAAAGGAAAAACCCATCAAGATGAGATTCTATCATATGACTTCAGAAGCAGAAATTACTGTATGGCTTTGTACTCTTATTTCAGGGCAACTTCAATTTGCATCTTGGAATGCTATTAATACTTAACTTAAATTAACTGTTTTAACTTTGATGTGATTATGTCCATCCTTTCTTTAAAACAATAACAAGTGAACAATAACTATGTAAATAACACATTGCAATTGAAGAAGAGAAGAAAAAATAATTTAAAATTTTCTAGAGAATGTGCCCCTTTCAAAACTTAACTTGTTAAGCTTATTAATGCTCGAGTATGAAAACACAATGCAGTCATTGATATAATAAATAAAAATTACAGAAGCATAGTTGAGTAAACAATCCTGCAATACACACAGATTCCTATATGACTATTTCCTTTAGGTTTTCTTCTTCCTCTTTCTATAGTAATAAAAAAGCACTCTAAAGAGAAAGCATGTTTTCTACTGCAGATTTTCTTATCTACATAGACCACCAAGTCCCTTTCCTCATTACATATTTATTCTTCTTGGCAATGTTTATATTTACTAACTCAAGGAGCTCATGAATTTACTAACTCATGAAGCTGCTCAATATAATCTTAAGACTGACAATGGGGATACTTTCCACCAATTGATTGAAGATAGTTTGAAAGTGATTTTAATATTAATTTTATTACAATGAAAAATATAAAAATTAATACAAGCTAACAAAATAAAACATAGTAGAGGAAAAAGAAAAAATATATAAATAATATAGTAAAGAAAAAGAAATAAATAGCTTCATCGCAAGTATTTTAGTAATTTATCACCTCTTAAACAGAAAAATGATCTATTTTCTCCATATCACATAGTTTTAAATCATTAAAACTTCAAAATTTCAATCCTAATTAGAAAAAGTCCATTAAAGGAGATAATAATATCTATTTTATTCTTGATCAAATAAACGAACTTTGTATTTCTTCCTTTTATTTTTAACAATCTTGATCTTTTGTCCCTTCAACCAATGTGCCAGAATTTGATGGCTTTTTCATTTTTTCTTTGTCCCATCTCACAAGATTCTTCAAAGTTCAACTTCCTAACAAGCCTCTTTTGTAAAGACAATATAGGAAAGTTATCCAGGTCATTGTTTTAGTTTTTTCTACCCCTCTTAATTAATAATTTGCCATTGTTAAATCTGTATATTTACTGTAGCATCTTTTCCAAATCATTCTTGCAACATGTCATTTTTAAATCCAATTTTAGATCAGTTTCAGTCTTGTCTGGTAAAACATATTCTTCTTCCATACTTTCTTTTAAAATAATCTATAATAGTAGACACTCTTAAAATTAACTTATAGGTCTATTGTTTCCAAATATTCTTCTATATTTCCATTAGTAAATAATTTTGCTCCATTTTGTATTGTAAATCAAATTTAAGTGTCCTTTTTTAATTATAATCTTTAATTTGTTCTGGCTTCCTCTAATATCCAATCTTCAAAGCCTATCTTATTGTATTTTAAGAATTTAAAATAACAGCATTTTCTCACAGGAAGAATTCTTATAATTAATTTTAAAATCTTACTTTAAATATATCTGCAGCCTTAATCCATTTGTATCTTTTGATAAACAACATTGCAATCACCATTTTGCTGTTTATTCTAGAAGATTAAAGTTATATTCAAAACTTCTTTTTGCTAAGGATTGAAAGAAACTTACCCAGTCCTATAAAACTTGTCAACCCAAATCTTCCTAAAAACTGAAATAGTTAACAAACAATTCTGATAGCAATTAGAAGAGGAAATATATAAATTCAGTGTCCATAAAGGTGGTTTGAGCAAATATTGTTTTGCATTGACACTCAAAAATCTAAACCTGCCAGAAACCAGTATGCCAGCCAGACCACTAGCATGCAAAACTTGCTGTGGCTGAAAAGCCCAACATTGTCGAATCCTCCTGCCCTTCCCCTCTCCTGAGAAACCTGGTCTTCTCCATCTCTACCCTTCTCTCTGGTTTAGTCTTCTCTCTGCCACATTGGGCCTACAACAACTTACCTTTCTCTTTCCCTGTGCCAGCCCATAGATGTGTTCAACCAATTTGAGACTCAGTTGCAAAGGTTGCAAAGCAGAGAGGCAATCTTACTCAAGACTGGGCTGGACCAAGAACTTTATTGGCTGACTTCTGTTCCTAGACAATTTTGAGAAAGATTTCCTCAGTAGTCTTGACAGTTTAGAAACTGAATCTTTGACGCATCTGTCAGCAGTTGAGGGGCGGGGGGAGGAAATGGACCCAGGCATGATGGCACAGACAGAAAGCCAGTAGTTGTGAGGAAGAGCCCAACTTTTTTAGAGTGGTGAAGGGAAGCAGAAGCTGCACACCACTCAGCCTAATCAGCTAAGGCCTTCTCAGCATAGAAGGAAGAGAGAAGGTGTGAGGCAGGGAGGTGATATGGGTGGTCCACTAACCATAGGGCCCAGACGGCTAAGGTCTTCTGGCACAGTGGGACAAAGAAAACACCAGTGGGGAGGAGGGAGAAGACCAGACCTCTTGGGAGTAGTAGTGGGAAATGCAAGAGGCCTGCTGATTGCAGCGCCTAGCTAGCTGTGGCCTTCCATGTGTGGTAGGGCAGAGAGAAAGCCAGGCTTCTTCAGAGTAATGGGGCAGTGAAGGAAAAGGTCAGGTTTCTTGGGAGAGCTAGTGGGGATAGAAGGCCTGAGCACTGCTGAGTCTAACTGACTGAGGCCTTTTGGCCTCTGGCAGATTTCTGCATAGATGCTTTCCGGGTGTGGTGGTACAGGGAGAAGGCCAGGCTTCTCAGAAGTGTTAAGGGGAAAAGAAGGATCAGGTTTCTTGGGAATGATAGATGGGAGATCTAACTAGCCGAGGCTTTTTGGACAATCACGTTTCCACATGCCTCTAGGCAGCTTCCCAAGGCCTCCCCATCTCTAAAGGCCCCCCTTTGTGGTTGCTTAACAACCACAATGGGGAAAGCTGGAATTATGGTCATTGAACAATGCAGTCACACAGTTGTCTTGCTTAACAACCACAATAACTTACAATATCCAAGCTCAGTTGCAGTTATAAGTCACCTGTAAATCATCCCTCTGAAAGTTTTTCATATATCTCAAATTTCATATTCAACAGGAGCTGGATATAGTACTAATTTTTTTATAAATCTGGAAGGAAAATTTCAAAAGTTTCCCAAATGTCTAGAACTGATGTGTAGTTTGTAATAGGATGCAGGTATGTATACACAACTATTTTTGCTTTTTAAACATTTAAACTTTCAGATTGCTCATATAACATTTTCACTAATCCTTTAGAATTAAACACTGTTATTTTGTAAATATCATAATTCAAGATGCTGTATGATATTTTGTAAATATCATAATTCAAGATGCTCTTTGGTTGTTTGCTTACAAGCATTTCATTATCTAAACTAGGTAACATTATCATTGCTAGTGATGACCAGTAACAACTTGAATCCAATAAACTGAATATCCAAGTTTCAAATGTTTAAATGTAAACTCAGAACTTTAAACTGATTTCAGAGACAAATTTTGGAAGTATTGTTGCCTGATTCTGTGCAAGCTTGTGGCAGAAATTTGCACTCTTAGAAAAAATAATGTCGCAAATCATTGGAAAAGGGGGAAACCTTAAGACCAGATGAAGCTATCTGATATCTATGTATACACCTCCAAAACATTTTTTATCATTTCCATTTTGCAATGTGCTTTGGTACCTGAAACTGGATTGTTATTACACCAATTTTAGTAACTGCTCTATTAATCAGCCCTAGGACCTAGTCACCAATATCACATGCACATTACGAAGAAACATCCTTCCAGCTGTGAACCTAATCTAGTGGTGAACTGTTGTTGCTGCAGTCAACTATGAACTTATTGATACACACAGTCAAGATTCATCACCCAAAATTTATAATGTTTACATAAAAGAAAGTCTAATCTAGCAGAAATTGATAGATTTCATTAACAGCTTCTTTCTCCCAGTATAAAACAAATAATAAAAGGAAAGCAGTAATTAAAATCAGTCTTCCAGAGTAACAACTAATTTGTTAAGAGATAAATAGGAAACAATTCATTTGCTACTTATAATAATACAAGACCAATCTGTTCCTATACTCAGTCTCCTCCAATTAGGGAGAAGTGAAAATCTGAATACTGATACCTAATTCTACTCTACATGAGTGCTTCAGGTGTTCTTTCAAGGGAGCCTTACTCCTCTTCCACTCATGATTATTGTTAATGCAGCATTGCTGAAATCAAATCAAGTTTATTACAGTCAAAGACCAGAGACCAGAACAAATAAAAACAATCAAAGAATATCCAGTTAAAAGTTCTAGACTAAAGCAATAAATAACAGATAAAATCTATATTAAAATCACAATTTGGCATTCAATCTCTTAGTTGCACATGGCCTAACTATACTATAATATCAATCCTTAAACTGTGAGTCCCATAGTCATTAATACTAAAATGCAAAAGGGGTTGCTACCTTAGTTGTGTAAAATGGATTAATCAGTTTCTGACAAATCCCCATTGCTACATCACAGAATTTAGCCAGTAAATTTAGCCAGTAAATATAATCACTGTCTGTTTGTCCTTATGCAGCCACTGGAGATAAGCAGTGTTGGAATGGCTAGGATACCTATCAATTATTGGGAGGATATGTTTGGAGATTTTTTTGAATATCTCTATAGAAAGAGCATTGAAGGAGTATGTGTCCAACAGTCTCCACCTCTTGTGAGCCACAGGAGTAGAGTCTTTCAATCAATGGTATCTTTTTATATTTGCCATAAAGGATGGCTGATGAAAACACCATGCATGCATGCAAAAATATTTTCTGATGGTTCACTGCTTCCAACTGGCTAAGATAACTGGCAGGAGTAACAATATATAATAGAATTTGGAGCCAGAAACAATGGAGCTTTCCCTAAGTCCACTTGCCTCTCAATGTCCCTCTGCCCTTTGTCACAAGGTTTATTTTGCTTGGTTGCAGTCCAACTTGAGTATTGAGCCTGGGGAGAAGCCTAGTTTGGCAAGGTTGGATTCAATGGCAATGATCCATGAAGAAGATAATTTGTCTTGGAGGATTAATGGAACAAAGACTTGTAGGAAGAAATTAAGCTATAGCCAAAGATTTAAATAAATTATGCAGATTCTTGCTTCGACTTTTATCAATCTTGTCTCTAGCCACAGAAGTGCATTTAAGATACCATGCAGCTGTCAGTGTTCCAGGAATTACAGCCATTGCAAATCAGAACTTTGAGACAATTCAATTCCTCAAAGAACAATTTTTATTGGAAATACCATCCTGGTACAAAATGGTGAAAAGCCAGTTCTGAATCTTCCCGGACTTTTCACAACCTTAAAAGAAAAACTTTCCAGTCTTCTCAAAATAATAAATCACATTATTTTTTATTGTACAATTTTCTTGGTTATGTATAAAATTTCTATATTCACAATAACAGTATACCATCTGGGTGCAATCTCTATTGAATACAGATAGTAAATCTTATACACACAATAGTTGTAGCTATTATTCTTGTTCTGTATTGCTACATTAGCATTCTTGTAACCCCCTCGTCCTGATTGGCCAGGACGCACGGTGCTCAGATTGGCCGAGTGAGCCGCAGCGATTGGCCCGTTGCAAATCGCCCGCAATTGGAGGAAACCGATCGTGGGGATTCGAAACGGTGTCATTGGCCGCGGCTGGATAGGCAAGTTCAATATAAGCTGCCACTGATCCGAGGAAAGCCGAGCCGATCTGAGAATTAAATAAAAGAGCTTAAAAAGGTCACTGAGTCTCGCGTCTCCTTTCTGCGATCGGCGATATGACAATTCTCAATTCCTATTTCATCTTCATCTTCACTTATCCTTGTTAAAAATGTTGCGTTATTTGATTAGGCCCTCTGTTCAATTTTATCTATAATCCATTTGTAATATCAAACATTATGAACATCAAGTAAACATCACATTTATAACCATTAACCTCCAAATAATCATAAGGTTTACTTATCTTAATTATTCAATATTCATTATTCAATTACATATTACTTCATCTTTGTTTACATATCCAGATTTCTGACTTCTGCTGCTATTTTCTACCTGTTAATAGAATAGTTCCCAAATTAAAAAAGTAATCTTTTCCCATTTCTAATTTCTATCTTTATACTAATTCTTAATAGTATAACTCCTGTTTTAAACAGCATTCTGCATATATCCCTCATCTCTTGTCTGTTTTCGTATCTCAACTCATGTTGACTTCTTGGCACATCTCCCATACTCCTCTCATGGGATCTTGTATCTTCTATCTCATTCGTGTTTAATCTAAGTATTTCTTCTATCTCTGCCGCTTCTTCACTCTTTTGAACCTTCAATATATCTTTCGATGATCTTTTCCTCACTTCAAGGGTGTCTTTCTGTGTATCCCTTCTAACTTTTGATCTCTTAAAGTGTAATTCACCATTTCTATTTCAGCTTTCACTGTCTCTTTTTTTATCTTTTTGTGTCATTTGTCATTTTCCGTCCCCTGTCCTTTCCGCTGTTCTTTCTATTTTATTCTCTATTTCCTGAATTTCATATTTCATATTTGTTGTTCAGTGTCTTTTGGTCATAGTTTTCTGGTCTCATAACTACATCGTGTATCAATTCTTTTATCTCTCTATGGTTCATTATCATCATTTCCTGTGTACCTTGGAGCATCAATAATATTTCTTTTAGTAAGAAATTTATTTCCCCCTGCTGTCCCATTTTGTTTTATTTTAATAAATTTAAATTTTTACTCAGTACTCTGTCCAAATCCCAATGTCCCAGTTACGTCACACCAAGATAGCCAATATTTAAGCAGTTCACACAGTCACTCCATTAATTAGTCCCTTAACAGTCTCCACTTTGTTTTAAAACTCCAAGCTGTTTCACACTCTCATACTGTCCAACATATTTATAATTCTCAAGGTTCTAAAAGTTGAATGTTTTCACAGTCTACCAAGCACCAAGTATAATCAGTTTGCAGGTGTTTAGAATATTCGAGCCAATCCTCCTTAGTCATAACAACTTTCACTTCATCCGCTTTTCCCAGCTTTGTATTGCATTCCTCAGACAACAGGTTACTTTATTCCTCTGCTTTTGCTGCAAATAAAATGTCTCCAAATAAAAATATTTCCCAATAATTTCCCAAAGTTCTTCAAATCAAGGTGATAGTACAAGTATAATCTAGAATTTTGAAACAATTTAATTTTTGAAAAACTAACCAATCCAGTGTGTCCTTTATTTTTAAAATTACTTCTGACTATAATTTCTTTTCTTTTTTTTTCAAATCTGACAGTAGCTCCAGATCTTTAGTCACTGCCATTTGTCTCTGTTGAGTCCCACTTTCCAAAGGCAGTACTTCAGGGAAAATTCCATGGCAAAAGTTAGAAGAATTCTTACCCAGACCAACCACATTGTTACAGGATCTTTTCTTTCTTCTCTTCTGTTTCAATTGTTGTCATAGCTTTGGTTCAGCCATAATACCCATCCTCTTCTGCCAGTTCAAGGGGCTTTCTTCGGGTCAGACAAAGAGACTGTGCTCTCCTCGTGACCACTGAAGCATTCCCTCTACCTTCATACTCCTTTCAGCCCTGTAGATCCTCCAGTGTCAGCTTTGGAAGCCATATTAGCACCAGAAGGTTTTCTGGAATGCTGACACCTGGCTGAAGAAATCAAAGGGACTTCATGGAGTTGCCACTCATCCACACTGCTTCACTGTGATGTCAGTTGCCTTTCCCTAACAACTTTTCTATCACTCCAACATCCTCTATTCGCTCTGTTGTCATAAATTTGCAAGGTAATCTGATTAGTCTGCAAACAGAAGTTATATTGGTCACCTCTTGGACCTTTATCTGATTGAGTGTTATTTTCTTTATAAGTATGCTTTCCTGTCACATTTTTGGGAAGGAGAGAAGGGCCTGCTCTAGTATTTTCTGAATTAGCCACCCCATCTCTATCAATAGGATCAACAGATATCCTCCTGAGTTTTTCTGCAATATTTGGGTGACTCTTAATAAACTTTGCAAAAAACTTTTTCAAGCAGTCAACCTTATTTATTATAGTTGATAAAAGAGGCATTGGCTTACCTGAGATGCCCATTTTCATTAACTGCTAGAGAGTCCAGGACAGGTTAAACTCCACCTCCTTTGTCTTGGGACTGAGTCTGCCAAGCTATTGCAGTGGATACCTAGCTTTCAGTGAAGTGGTCTTGACAGATGTGACCTGTCTCTGTAAAAAGATAATACTATGCCCCAGAACCAAACAGACATCCCTAGGGTGGGGCTGGACTCTCTAGCAGTAAGTGAGAATGAGCATCAAAACCAAAGCCCCATCTCCATTATACTGCTGTGAGAGCCTAGGACAGGGACTTACCAAAGCCAGCATGTCCCTGGGAGGGCTTAGGTCTGGTTCATATCCGTTTGCTCCAAATGAACCCTGTTAGGAATTGCTAGTCACCTAACAGTTAGGTTGGAAATATATAAACTGGATAGACATTTAATACTGTCTCTTTAAGGGAATGCTAAAATTGTAATTGGGTGTGGTTCCTCAAACGGCCATAAGATGGAGCCAGAAACCTGGGTTGTTAGTTCTGTTGTTGTTAGTTGCTAGTTGGTCGATGTTCTGATGTTCGCTGTTCTTGGTTCCTGCATTTTCTCCTTTTAACTGTTACTGATCGTTGTTCTTCTTGGATTGCTGTAAGTCTGTTATTGAACAGTGTATGATACTGGACTTTGTTATTTGGATTATCCCTGAACTGAATACTGACTGCTTTAACCGTGTTTGACTTGGACTGCTTGTTGGACTTTGCTTAACAGTTTACTGGAAGTAAAACCTACATATTACTATTCAATGTATCTGTGTGCTGATTGTGTGTTATTCCTCACCACTCTCACTACGCTTCCTTGAGTGCACTCATTCTCCTAACAGGGAATTACCTCAAGAAACCCTCTGGAGCACTCTCCTGCCAAAGGCAACTTCCGTGGAAGTGAAGTTGCCTAGATGATAGTGACAGATGAATGGGGAGGCCAATGACCAAGTGGCAGCCCAGCAAATATTCTCCTCTATGGAGGCCTGCATAGCTCAAGCTGCCATTGTAGCTGCACTTCTTGTGGAATGGGCTGTAAGTCTACTGGGCACTGGGAGATCCCATGTCTCATAAGCTATAGATATGCAGGACTAAATCTACCTGCCCACTGTCAATGGAGAGACCTTATTGCCTAACAAGGCTGGTTGGAAAGACACAAAAAGTGATTTCATTTTCCAGAAGGTAGAGGTCCTTTTAATATATATGCAGAGTGTTCTATGTACGTCGAGAGTGTGCCACTTCTTTTCAAGCATGTTACTAGGGTTCCAAAAGAAGTCTGGAAATGCCAGCTCTTGCACTCTGTGGAACAAAGAGTTAACTTTCAGAATTAAAGTAGGGTCTAACCTCAGTACCACCCTGTTATGGTGAAAAAATGCATAAGTCTTCCCTAATAGAGAGCACTGCCAACTCTGAAACCCTTCTTGCTGACATGATGGCCACTAAGAAAGCCACCTTGATTGTTAGGAACCTCAGGAACCTCAGGAACCCCAGGCCAATGGATCTTAATGGCTCAAAGGGAGTCCCCATAAGAATCTGCAGGACTTTTGACAGGTCCCACATAGGATACCTGTGGATCACAGGTGGCCTCAAGTTAGTAGCACCCTTGAGGAACCTATGAACCAAGGGGTGGTGGGAAAGAGAATCTGAAGTCCCTGCAGACAAAACTTAAGACAAGGCCACCATGTGCCTGTGAAGAGTGTTGGGCAAGAGTCCTTTATCCAACCCATCCTGTAAAACTATAGAACTTCACCTATAGATGCCGAGGTGGCCATCAAATTGGTCTTGGTACACCACAGACAAAAGGTCCTCCAAGTGGCATTATATATGTAGCTCGTTGATGGCCTCCTAGAAGCCTGAATCACGGCAATCACCTTAGAAGAGCAACTTTTCCTGATTAAAGATCTCCATTGTGGCTCCAGATGGACCAGGGCCCCCTGGCTGAGGGAGATCTTGTTGGGGGGAATCCTCCAAGGTCGAGCCACTGATAGGTTCACCAGATCTGCAAACCAGGGACATCTGGGCCAATGGGGGGCAGCAGTAAAATATCCACCCTCTCCACCAGCATCTTCCTGATTACAGCTGGGATGAGAGGAAGAGGCAGAAATGCGTACAGAAGACTCTGAGGCCACTGGCTCCAGAGGGCACTGATCACCTCCACCCCAGGTGTGATGAACCTGGTGAAATACCTGGGCATCTGGACATTGTCTGGAATGGGAAACAAGTCTATAGCTGGGGTGCTGAACATCCCTGTTAGTTCCTTAAATAAGGATGGATGGAGATGTCATTCCAAGTGGTCTATCTTGGCTTTGCTAAGCTAATCGGCCTGAATGTTGTCAACTCCCAAAATGTGCTCTGCCCTGAGGGACAGAAGGTGCCTCTCCACCCAAAGACCTAACCTCTCTGCCTCATGTATGAGACTCCTGGACCTGGTACCCCTTGCCTGTTTCTATGGGCCTTGATGGCCACATTGTCTGTCAATATTAAGACATGGGTCCCTGATACTCTGTGCTGGAATTGCCTGAGGGCTAAGTGCCCTGAGCTCCAGCCAGTTGATCTGTCTTGTGCTGTCTCATGGAGACCATCAACCTTGCATCATCCCTGATTACAGATGCACTCCCCAACCATAAAGGCTGGCATCGGTGGTGATAATCACATAGCTGGGCTCCTTGAACAATTGGCCTCTGTTGAGGGCACAGGACTTCCACCACTGGAAGGATTGGATTACTGATTGGGGAACCAGAACTTTGATCCGTGAATGGCTCTTGCCTGATCTCTGATAGGATAGGAGGAACCACTGTAGGGACTGGAAATGCAGTTGAGCCCATGGGATGATGGATATACCATCTTGCCCAGGAGCTACGAGAGCAGAGACAGAGGCATTGTACGCTGGCATTGAATTTGCCTTGCTCTCCACCCCCCACCCCCTCAAGGCTTTTGGAATGACAGAGACAGGAATAGAATCCCAATCCTTGCTGGTCCTCTGGTGCCACCTGGATAGCTTGGATATCCACTAAATGTTGAATGGTGGTCTCCATGAGGACACTCCTAGCTCTGTCCCATGAGACAGGACAGCAGATAAAGAATCTCAGAGGAGAGGAACCCGAGGAAAAGATCTGACCTCACAGTCCGAAGAACCCAGATGTCCAATGCTGTATCCATCGAGAGGTGAAGATGGTCAGGCATCCTCCAATGGGGGAATTGGATAGGCAGTCACTTGGAAGTCAGAAAGGATGACCTCATCTGCTGTGAAAGAGCCACTTGCTCTGGAATTGTTGCCTGCCTGAATGCTCAGGCTGTTGATCCTGCTGAGCAGGAAAGGCTCTCTGATTGCATAAAAACTTGGAACTGGAGTCCTA
The DNA here is from genome assembly GCF_900518735.1 of Pseudonaja textilis. Next base: position 12,915,348 of record NW_020769326.1, read on the forward strand.
TTGAAAGGAAGATTGACAGTGGTGATGGATGAAATTTGGATTTTCTGAAAAGGGAAGGAAGAATTTTCTTCTTTTCCCTGGATTCTACCAGGAAAGGCTCCAGGGAGTCCCTGAAAAGTTTTTCACCCTTGAATGGGGCAGAGGTGATCTTCCATTTCCTTCTAGAGTATGCCTGTCATTTGTCTTTCCATTGCCATGAAGATGCCATCGCCTTGGAAGGAAACTTGGCAGCTTTGAGGGTAGCTTCCACTGTAAACTCTGCAGCAGCAATGATTTTGTGTATATCTTGGTGTGACCCTGCAGATATCCCCTGCAGTGATGCTCTCGTGAAAAACAAGGACTCAGTTAAGGCTCGGACCGCCCAGGCAGCTGCTTGATGGGTCTTTTGCAGAATCTGCTCAGACCATTTGTCATCTCCTTTCAGTACATCCTCTGGCTCTGTAGGAGTCCCTGAAGTGGATGCTGAAGTGGCCTCAGGGGTATCCTTTGTGGGCATTTGTAGGGCTTTGGCCAGATCTGGACCCACATTATAGAACCTTGTTGTTTGAGGTAAGGTTGGGACCTGTACCTGGGGACGTGCTTTACTTAAACACCATGTCCAGGAAAAGTTTAGGAAATGGTAGCACTTCTGTCTGTACAGTAGGCTGTAGGAAGAAGGAGTTGCCTTGGGTCTGTGATTCTATGGAAGGATCTGCAGTGTCCTCATCCGGTACCAGATAGCCATGTTTTTGGCTTTAAACAAAGGGGATTTGAACAATGTGGGTTTAAAGAGACCCACGAACATTGCCTCTTCCAGCTTCAAGTTTCATCATCAGATAGATTAGAGTCTCTCAGCTCCCCTTCCTCCTCTTCTGAAGCAGACGAATGACTGTGTTCAGATTGACCAATGGAACACCTTTCCTGGTATTCCAGCCATTCACTGTAGAAGGGGCCAAGACTTGCCCTGGGGGCCTAGCATATTCTGCCCTCTCAGAAGGACGCACCTCTTGTAGGAAGGCTTGGAATGGGGTTCTGTACAATCCAGGAGCCAACCCAGCCTGTCCTAGGATTTGCTGGATACCATTAGCAATCTCCTGTCTAATGGCCACAGACACCACATTTTTCATATTGTCTGGTACATCTGTCCCTGGGTAGGCCTCACAGCGGCTTTGCACCACTTGGTTGGCAGACAGAGGTGAGGGACAACAGCACTCTTCAAAGTTCAAAATGGAGGATATGTGAGCCTCTTCAAGTCACTCAGACTGCAACTCAAGATGCGGCCGCTGTGGGAATTAGTGTTCAGTTATCCTCCCCACCTGCTGTCACCTGCCTTCTTTGGCACTGTGCAGGTACCCATGCACCGGAATTACTGGAAATTAGCCTTCTGGTGAATTAGCCTTTTTTTTTTTAGAATTAGCGCTCCTGGGAATTAGTGATCCATGAGAATTAGCATTCCTTGGCAATAAGATGACACAGCCGAGCAAAAATGCAATGGTGGGGAATGCTATGGCCCGTTGGTCCAAGCCTAGGCTCTTGCACCGGAATCACTTACTTTTAATTTTTTCCAATTGTGACTTCAGCATTAGGAGCCCTCGAATTTGGAGTAGGCAGGGTCAAAGCCCTACCTCCGTGAACAGCGGTGGCTCAACTGAATCCTCAGGAACTCGCCTCTCCAATGCTTCAGTTGTTTTTCTCCTTCAATCCTTAGTATAAGGACTGAGTCAAAAACTGGCTAACCATGGCAACAGAGGCAGATCTAAACAGCTGGGCAGTCTCAAGATGAAGGAGGCAGAGTTTACCCTGTCCTGGACTCTCGCAGCAGTATAATGGAGAATTACATAGATTGAATTTACAGTTTGAACTTACAGTTCAAACTGTAAGCAGTGTTTTTTAAAATTTACTACAAGCAAGCAGTGTTTTTTAAAATTTACTACATTCCCATCCTCTGCAAAGAAAGAGGCTGAAGAGCAGACCGCTGAGTTCTGAAGAGGGGAGATGTTTTCTGTGAGAGAAAAAGGAAGTTCTATATGCTGCTTACTTTCAAATTCAGTTTGTAAATCCAATTCCAATGAGTTACATAAATTAAATCTATCTGATAAAAAGACTACAGATGAATTACTGGAGCAGACTGTCTGCAATATAATCTTCTATTTTCTGATGCTTTCATGGCTTGAGTGAATTCTGTGCTGGAGAATACACATGCTGTCTCTTTTTCCTTTTCTTCATTCTTAAAAATCTTTAAAATCCTGGCTTGTAATATTGTTAAAATGTAGCTAAAACAAATTGATAGCCTCTCCAATAAATGCTTTCATAAAAAGTCAGATATGGGTTAAAATGGATTAAAAAATAAAAAGTAAAATAATATTATTTTTTACTTTTGGAGGAGCTCTACAGCCATTGCTGCCTGACCATCATTTTAGCTCTCCCCCAGTTGCATTGTTGGAAATTGTACTCTGGCATCTATTTGGGGTAAAGGACATTCTATGGTATAATGCCCTAGAAAAGCCAGGCTGCAAATATTGCAGTCTCTCAGTAACTCTTCTGCCGTTGTTATCACTGATTTTGTTAGTAGAGCCTTCTTTCTTGTCAGGCAATATCATAAACAGTGCTTTTAATTGTTTTTGCTCCCATTTAAACTTGTTGAAACTTGAAGAAAACATAAAGATACATTAGATATACATTGTGTCCCATCCCCCCCCCCCCGCTCCCAAAGTTGTAATTCAAAGTCTTCCATAATAGCTGCTGAATATGCATTATTCATTATTCTTAATAATTATTATTAATATTCTAGATAAAGTTCTTTTTTAATGACATTATAATCACTTAATTCAGGGTAGAGTCAGGGCAACTGGATGAGAATTAGGATGACCTTCCTGACACCACATGAAATTCATAATAAGTATATTTTCTTTCCACCCAGGAGAGAAACATCTGCCACTACCTAGGATTGAACTTTCAACCTTCTGAGTTGAAGTCGAGTACCTGCTAGGCCACCCTTCCACTCTTAATATTTGAAATATTATTTGAAATATTAATAATGTAGAACATTTACATCCATGAAAGATTTTAACACTGAGGAAGATTCCATTATTCCATTAGAAAATTTGAGTTCAACACACAAGAGAAAGATACGTAGCAAGAAAGAAATAGAAAAATGTAGACCTGTTTATTTTACTATCCACTGATAGGGCAGAGTTCCAATCCAGTATTTTAATTAAATTTTTAAATGTATATAGAAAATTTCTGTACTTTTTCCATAATTTAGATTACCATGGATGTAAATTGCCCAAGAATCTTTTATAAATGCAAATCATTTTGCTATCATTTTAAATGTATAATTTTCTCCATTCAAATGTTCTTTTTAAACCTAATAATTTTATGCACATATCTTTCAGTAATACACACACACACACACACACACACTATATCTCCAGATAACCTTAAATAAACTAGATGTCTTTCTGAGAACTCTTTATTGCACTCTTATCTCACATTGGTCAACAACTTAGCTTAAGGTTCGCAAAGGACATCCAAGAACAAACCCCGTAAGATTAGCAGGGCCAAAGGTTTCTCTGTTCCTATGTTTTTAGTAAGAAAAGAATTAAACATCCAGTTGTTTGCTATTAACTTAAGGAGTGGCAATGTTAGGTAAGAAAGTGTAACTTCTTGCCAGATTCTCATTCTCTTCTGTATTGCTAAAGACTCAATTGCTATTTATTGTCTCTCTAATCTGGCAAAGAAATAATTGAAAACTTGCCAATGTTTTACACTAAATGCTTTTCTGCTGTTCATACATTCAGCAAATACCGATCTAACCTAATTTAGGAAATGTGGAAACCTTTGCTAGATCTATTTATTTGCCACCAAATCATTTAATATCAGGGCTGTGTTACCAATAATAATGCTGATAATTGTTAAAAAGTCAGCCGCATCTAGTATAGTTGAAAATAATTGTCCACACTGCAGTGGCTTTTTACATTCAGGATCTAAAAGTGAATCTTCATGACAGGCTAATAAAGCTGTCAAGAATCCCTCTTTCTCACTCTGCCTTCACTCTGCCTGATGTGTACAGATTTTATTGTCATTGCTTTTCACAGTTTACTAATTCTGAAAATAAATAAGTCTGTTTCACTGTGTTGCTTGTTGGAGTGGGACTAAGGAAATTGAATGTGGGTAGACAGTGAAAATGTAGCAATCCATCCATACAATATTGAGGGAACTAACAGAAATACTGTATCTGTGAAGGGGCATTTTAATCAAATGTTAACCAAAATCATATTTTGCATCTGCTGTTTTATTTTTCTCTAGATTTCTGTGAAATGTCTTTTAGATGCTATATACTATTCTTCCTAACATACTTTTTGAAACAGAAAAGTAGGAATTGAAACATGCGAAAGAAGAAAATCTCTGTTGTTTTGGTATATAAAAATAAATTTAAAAGATACAGCATTATATTCTGTTACACTACGCAAAAATAAATTTTAAAAAAGTAAGAGATACATCTTGCATATACAGGTAGTCCTCAATTTCTCTAACCCTCCCAGAGTCTTCTGATTAGGGAGAAGAATGTATATAAGTTTAAATAAATAAATAGATTTAACTGCCTACATCAGTGATGGCTAACCTTTTCAGCACCAAGTGCCCAAAGCGTACATGCATACGTGTGCATCCCCAAAATTCAATATATACACATCCCCATGCATGTGCCCCGCCCCGGTGCATGCCTCCCCAGCGTATGTACGCACATCCCTATGCATGCATGCCAGAGATCTGAAGACCAGCTGGTCGGTGGGAGGCGCACATGCATGCGCGGTGGAGCTGAGCTGGGGCAGTGCCTCGCATGCCCACAGAGAGAGCTCTGCATGCCACTTCTGGCATGCATGCCATAGGTTTGCCATCACAGGCCTATGTTCTTCTGTACTTAGACCATAGCTTTGCCTACACATTTAGTAGATAGCTTTTCAAGATCTATATTTCTATGTCATGTTTGAAGAGGAAGAATATTCTCTAGGATACAAACATTGTTCAATACTAATTATTTAACATTTAAATGAAATTTGCATATGGCATTAAATAGCCAGACTACAACAAAGTGTGGAAATTTACTTCTGTGCAATGCATGATAATTATTATATTTATTTCCCTATAATAAAATGGTTTTAAGATTAAATGATGAAATTTTCTCCTTCTGCATAGCATTAGCTACTTGGAGCTACATATCTGGATGTTGCTAAACAAGACTGTTATTGTTGTGCAGAGGTGCAGATATAGCAACCATCTACTTGTAACTTTGCAGGATCTTTCTATTACTTGCTCCATCTTTTGTCTTGCTAGGAAAAGAATCTGTTCAAAAGGAAAGATAAGATAGATTCCCAATGACATTTCAAAATATGTTAACCAACTCTGAATGGGCTTCTGTCTCCAGAGTTTGCTTTAGGAATGCCATTGAATTGGGCTGTCTGGAAAGCAACAGAATAATGATTATCATCACCATAATAATACCAATAAGAGAAGGGAGTAAGAAGGATAATAATAAGAATAAATAATAATGCTACAGCCATATTACATGGGTAAATACACATAGACATTAGAAAGCATTGTGTGAATTAGGTGTTCAGCACAGTGATGGCCTGAGGGAAATTTGTCTTTAATCTCCTTATTTTGGTCTGCAATGCCCTGAAGTACTGTCTTGAGGGAAGGAGTTAAAATAGTTTATATCCAGATGTGAGGAGTCCACAGTTTATAGTTGTGATTAAGATACCAGGCAAGAAACTGGAGAAATGAGTTCTAGTGTTGCCTGAGGCAGAAAACCAGCTGGTGACTTTGGCCTAGTCACTTTCTCTCAACCCTATCAAGAAGGCAATGACAAATCATTAAAAAAAAACTTGTCAGAGAAAACTGCGTGAACTTGTTCAGGCATTCTTTGAGAATCAGACACGATTGCCAAAGAAAAATTATTAGAACAGACCATTTTGTTCACAAGTGCCCTTATTTCTTATAAAACTAAACAAAATGCTATTAGTGTCATTATGTTAATGTTCGTAATTAATCCATCCAACTGCTATTGTATGTGAGTTGACATTATTAGACAAAAACGAGCATGTATTATAGTGGGCAAAATTTCATAGTCTTTTGTAAGGAACATTGCTTACATGAAGTATCCATCTTCTAAACTAAGGTGGTATCTTCAGAAGATTCACTCCACCACAGTCCAAGCACATACCATAGCTTCAAATTCTCTAAATATTCCAAATACTGCATATGATCTTAGATCAAAGGCTCAGAAGATTAGTTTAAAAGATTTCTGGTGGTGATGTTACAGTGGAGCGGGCAAATGGAGCTCCATTATTCCCATCTGATTTTGCCTGTTTGTGACCCTCGATGGGTATGGTTAACCCTGGATGGGTTAATGAAGATAGAGGGGAAGCCCCAAAGTCTGTGTGAAGAAAGGCAATCTCTCACCAGAACAAGGGGAAACCCCTTGGAGCTGACAGGAGAGAAGATGGACATTAAGGCCCACTCCAGGCTGTGACATCTAGATGAGAGACAGGAAGACCAAACTGAACAACAACGTGGATGTACTGGTGGAAATTTTCTAATCTGTTGCAAGCAAATCTACCCCGAGATAACAATCGAAAAGAGAGAAAGTGGAACTCAAAAGGCTAGAGCAGGATTTCTGCTCCATGAGACTAGCAGCGACTAAGCTGTCAGAGCCATTGACAGATCTGGAAAGAATAACAGAAGGACTTTAAAGAAACAGAGATTGAGCAGGAAAGCCTAGATTAAACATTTGTTAAGGATACTAAAAAAAAAAAATAAGGCCAAGATTATCGGGAATACGTCTTTTTTATAACTGTGGCAGGACTGATTTTGGATTTAGAATGCTTAAAGTGGGGAGGAGTAAGAGTGCTATCTACTGACCAAAAGAGTGCATATGAAAGGGAAGTGACTGATGTAATATCCACAAAGTTTGCATAAAGGTTCCTGTGATTTCTAGAGAGAACATTAACTAACTAGAGGAAGGTGGAAGAGTGACAAAAAGGAAAAGAAAGATATTTGATGAACCTTGGAACTGTACACTAATTTGGTACTGTCTTGGATCTGAGGGAAATTGGGACTATGGTGGATTATAAATTTTGATCTTCAAAAAAATCTCCCAAAAGACTACGACAAGAACAGTGTGGACTAATTTAATGTGGATTATAAATTTGATTGTCTAAGGAAGAAGAAACAGGGTGTTGGTACTTACCTGATACACCCGTTCTCTGTGAGCTGTGACAGCATCCAGTGATGGGAAGGTGCTTCAGTCCCTTCTAGGAAGGCTGGGCTTAAACTTGAGGACACTCCTCCTTCTCCACAAGACTCCTCCTTAGTGTCCCCAGTTTTGCAAAGCCAAGGTATTGATACCCTATATGCTTAAGCCTATGTAATAACCCTGGCCGGAACAGACCCCCTACCAGACAGAATAAAAGGGAGGGGCTGGATGCTCTTCACAGCTCACAGAGAACGGATATATCAGGTAAGTACCAACTCCGTTTCTCCCATGAGCTGTCCAGAGCATCCAGTGATGGGACATATCAAAGCTTGGCACTGTCCTAAGGGAGGGACTCCGTCTGGGTTGCAGACCTAACTGTTTCTGAAATAACTTCCTGCAAAACTCGCCTACCAAATGAAGCTGCAGCAGAAGCAAATATGTCAATTTTACAATTTATAATAAATGGAGATGGAGAAGCCCAGGTTGCAGCTCGGCAAATCTCCTCTATTGTAGCTTGGGTCGCCCATGCTGCTGTGGTGGCTGCATGTGGTGGAGTGAGCGGTAATGCCTTGGGGCACTGGAATTGAGTGAGAGTCATACGACTTAGCGATGGTGGCCCTTAGCCATCTACCTTTGGTAGAGGGTGAAACCTTGTGCTCTAGGGTGTTAGGCTGAAAGGACATGAAGAGGGCTTCTGTCTTTCTGGAGGGCGCTGTGCACTCTATGTAGATGCGTAAGGCTCTTCCTACGTCCAAGTGGTGCCATTGGTGTTCGAGCCTGTGTGATGGACGTGAACAAAAATTTGGGAGCACCAGCTCTTGAGCTCTATGGAATGCCGAATTAACTTTTGGAATGAAGGAGGGATCTGGTCTGAGAACCACTCTATCCAAATGGAAAATGCAGAGATCTTTGCGCACCGATAATGCAGCTAGTTCGGAGATTCTTCGGGCAGATGTAATTGCTATCAGGAAAACTACTTTGTAGGTTAGAAATTGAAGTGTCGTGGTCCTTAGTGGCTCGAAGGGACCTGTAGTAAGGGCCAATAGTACCTTATTTAAGTCCCAAGTTGGATATCGGTGCACTACAGGGGGGCCCAAGTTCTTGGCACCACGTAGAAAACTGCAAATGCGAGAGTGATGAGATATGGAGGTAAGATCATCCCAAGACAGGTGGCCAGGGCTGCCATCTGTTTCCACAGAGTATTGGGTGATAACCCTTTGTTTAGGCCCTCCAGTAAAAATTCTAATAACTGCGCTACTGATGGGGAAGTGGGGTCGATCTGACCCTTCTGACACCAATGGCAGAAGCTAGACCAGGTGGCCTCATAGATTCAGTTCATCGAAGGATGTCAAGCCGACTGAATAGTGTGAATAACTTGAGTAGAAAGGTATTCATCTCTCAGATGTTGCCGTTCAACTTCCATGCGGCTAAGTTTAGCCATTGGGGGTCCGGGTATAGCACTGGGCCTTGAGACAGCGATATTACCGATGATGGGATCCTCCACAGTGGTACCGTCGAGAGGTCCTTCAGATCCATGAACCATGCTCGCCTTGGCCAATAAGGAGCCACTAATAGCAGGTCCGCTTTTTCTTCCAGCAACTTCTGAAACAATTTGGGGATCACAGGGAGGGGAGGAAAGGCATATAGCAGTCCGGTGGGCCAGTGACATCTGAGGGCATTCACGTCCTCTGCTCCCCACGATGGGTAATGCGAAATCAATCGGGGAAGCTGTGAATTGAGTGGGGAGGAAAACAGGTTGACTACTGGTTGGTCCAACCTCCGAGTAGCCTCCAGAAAGATCTTGGGGTCCAGATGCCACTCTGATTGGTCCAATGTGGCTCTGCTGAGCCAATCCACTTGTACATTCGCTACTCCAGATATGTGCTCTGCCTTTAGAGAGAGAAGATGGATTTCGGCCCACAGGAATAGTCTTTCTGCTTCCCTCATTAATAGATTGGAATGATTGCCCCCTTGTTTGTTGATATGGGCCTTTGTAGTTATGCAATGGAGGAATTGTCGAAGTGCCAAGTACACCGTTCTCAGTTCTAGCAAGTTGATATTGTGTGCCTTCTCTGAATCTGTCCAAAGACCTTGCATTGTATGTGATTGGAAGTGGGAGGCCCATCCCACTTGACTGGCATCTGTTGTAACAATCGACCTGTGTGGATCCTTGAAAGGGCATCCCTTGTTGATTTCGGGTTGTGTCCACCATCGTAGAGACCTGAGAACGGTTGATGGAACTTTTACGCAAGTCCTGGCGTCGTCTCTCCCGGCGCGTTGGTATTGCAACTAGAACCATTGCAGGGTTCTTGCATGGAACCAGGCCCAAGGGATAATAGAAATACAAGAAATCATTTTTCTGAGCAATTTAGAAAGTAAACATAGTTGTACTTTCCTAAGAGTTCTGATCTGTTGAGCCAAATCTCTAATGCTTTCTTGTCTGTCAGGGGAGAGGAAAACTTTGCCTTCCAGGGTGTCAATGATGGTGCCAAGGTGAATGAGGATAGTAGAGGGTGTTAAATGACTTTTTGACCAATTGACTGAGAACCCATGTTGTTGTAAGGTTACAAGTGTAGTTTGAGTGTTTGAATTTGCTTGATGGATGGAAGATGCCAAAATAAGAATGTCATCCAAGTAGCATCGAAGTTGGATGGACCTATCTCTGAGTGATGCTGCCAAGGCAGCCAAGACCTTTGTTCTGGGAGTTCTGGGAGCTGAAGCTAGGCCAAATGGGAGAGCAATATATTTGTAATGGACGTTGTTGCAACAGAAACAAAGGAGTTTGAAATGTGAGGGCCTAAATAAGTAAGCTTCTGTGAGTTCTATGGAGGTAAGGACATCGTTTTTCTGATGCTGAGTAAGATGGATTGGAGAGTGGTCATTTTAAATTTTTGGTAAACTAAGTATTGGTTTAGACGTTTTAAGTCCAGGATTGCCCTCCATCCCCCTGAACTTTCAGGGACCATGAAGAGGTGCAAATAAAAACCAAGACCTTTTTGATTAGAAGCGACAGGTTGTATGGCCCGGATTTCTAGTAAATGTGCTATGGCTGTGTCCATGAGAAACCTTTTTTCTGAATCCCTGGAAATTGGGGACTTCATAAAAAAATCCGGGGGGGGGGAGCTGAACTACAGTACCAGACCAAATCATACTGTGTTCCTGACCCATGCATCAGTGGTAGAGGAGTCCCATTGATTGGCAAACCTTTTTAGGCGACCGCCAATGGGAATCTCATTGTGGTTGTTACTTGGACCTGCAGAAGGGCCTAGATCCTGTTCCTCGAAATAGTCTCCTAGGATGGAGTCCCCTTCTATATCTGTCCTCAGGTTCAATCCTATCTGTCTGTTTTCTGAATCCAGGCTGTCTTTGCAATCTTGGATAGTAGGGTTAGTAGAAGGGGTGAAAGGAACCCCTACGAAAGAGCTGTGGTGATCTGGACTCTGATCGATGAAAAAGAGAGGGAAGAATTTTCTTTTTGGTTCTGGTTTCAATTAGGAGGGGTTCAAGTGCACTGCCAAATAGTTTGTTCTCCAAGATGGGAGCTGAGGCAAGCCACCACTTGTGCTTGACATCTGCCAGCCAATGCCTGAGCCAAAGTTACCTTCTAGCCGCAATTTGGGAAGCAATGGCCCTAGAGGAAAATTTAACTATATTGAAGGTAGCATCTGCTGAAAACTATGCAGCAGCTATTAATTTAGCCACATCTTGATGTGCCCTAATGTTTGAGGCTGGAATGGTATCCCTCAGATGACGGAGCCATCTGCGAGATAATCTGGTGAAAAAGGAGGCGGCTGTGGCTGCTCTGATGGCCCATGCATCCAAGAAGTGTCCCCTGCAGAGGGCTAGTTTCACTCTCTTTTCCTCAGGCTTGACAGCCTCTTCAGCTTCACTTGGGATGATTGAGGAAGTTGCAAGCGCAATGATAGGCTCATCCACTTCTGGAGTGTTTAGAAATTTAGAGAACTCAGGTGCCAAATTATAGTATTTTTTATCATGTCCTGTGGGAGTGGGATATGAGGCTGCTGCAGCCCATTGTTTTTGTACTAAATTGGAAAACATGTGTGGCACAGGGATTGCCTCAGTGACTGGTTGAGAGAATATGAGATCCTCTGCTTCCCCTGGAGTATTTGGTGGGGGAGGGGTACCCGTATTATCCAGTCATGCAGTGTTCTTGGCCTTAAATAGCAGGGATTTAAATAATTGTGGGCAGAATAATCCTGTAAATACGGGGAGGTCAGGTGGGAGGTCTTCATCGTCAGACATCCCCCTTTCTAGCAGATCCACCTCTGACAATACCTGGTCAACGGTGTGTACTGACCCGTTCTCCATTGGATCCATTGGATCCCCTTGATCTCCCATATCCTGTGTGTACTGAGGGTCTCTGACAGTGGGCAACGATAGTTCTGTGGGGGGGTACCTGATGAAGATGTGGATCTGTGATGCCAAGAGATCGTTCAGAAAGAGATCTGCAAACCAAAGCTGAGGGTGTTTGTCCTGCCTGAATTACCTGTTGGACACCTGCTGCTATGCCCTTCTGGAGAGCTAGCTCCATCCAGGCCCTCATGTTGGCAGGGATTTCCTCCGGAAGTTCCTCCTCTTGTCTGAGGCCAGCTGCAGTTGGCAGAAATGTTGCCTCTGGGGCCCTCCTTGGTGAGAGAATGTTAGAAAGAGCCTCCTGGAGAGGTTGTATTTATATGCTGCCCCTTCTGGATAAATCCAGAGAGGTGGTTGGAGGGTTCTGGGTCTGTGAGGTAGAGGGTATGATGAGTGGTGAAGAGGTGGGCTGTGCAGCTGCTTGTGTACGTTTTTCCACCTGCCTTTCTAATGCCTGATGGCGTCTGCGTGCATCTTTCTATGCTGCCTTAGAGGTCTTTTGGGGCTCTGTGGACTTATCTCTATTTTTAGCAGTTAATCTAGATCTGGAGTTGTAGCTGCTGGCCATGGTAATGCCTTTGTTAGCAATGGAAAGAGGCTATGAAATTAGGTGGCTGGAACACCTAGGAGCCTGTTCCCTTAAGGGGCAGGGGATCCTGGAATAAATAGTTCCCCGATGCCTTTAACAAATGTTGTCTCCTTGTTCTGTTTTGCTTTATTATCTATCTATCTATCTATCTATCTATCTATCTATCTATCTATCTATCTATCTATCTATCTTTTAATAACTTAAAGATTTGTAGAATTTAAGTCAATCAAGTCAATTTTTGAATAAAGTACTTGTAATATCAAATATGGAGACCAGAACACCCCCCTCCAGACCTGGCACCTATATGAGGGCACAGAGGTCTGTAACTGATAATTAGATCAGTTTAGCTGTACTTATTGCCTGTGGAATCCAGCAGTTCAAGTCCTCTATCATCCAGTGGACTGGTGGCAGAGACTCCCCCTTCCCAGGTCCCCAAAAAGGGAAACCTTGTTGGATAACTTTCCTCACAGACAGTAACAATTACTCAGCAAGTTTAACCATGCGGCCTTTAAAATACTGGCTTCCTCGTGGCAGAATGAAAACAAAAGCAGCTACCACCGCCTGGCCTGCTGAAAGCAAAACTGCTCAGCGGGAAGGCGCAGGGGCTAATTCCCTGCCCTGAGGTGTTCTGAGGGGAAAGCCTCGTAATAAAAAGGAAAAAAGGCTGCACTTTTAAATGGAAGCTTCAAACCTTGAAAAGACAGAGTGTTTACTCAGCCAGCTGGGAGATCGGAGAGATAAGCCTCCTTGTTTAGAAGTTGAAGGCAGCATGTCTCTGAAAGGAGAGGCTTTTAGCCTCAGGGCAGATTGGAAAGATAAGCCTCCCTGTTTATGAGGCTTTAGCCTCCAGAGGCTGGAATGTAAAAACAAAACAAAACAAAAAACCAAGCAAAATGACTTTTGGAGGTTCCCAGGGGGCGTGATTGGTGACAGAAACTATGGTATTACCTGACCTGAGAAATAAATCAGCTTAATCGCCAGTGTTCTGGGGACGCTAAGGAGGAGTCTTGTGGAGGAGGAGGATTGTCCTCAAGTTTAAGCCCAGCCTTCCTAGAAGGGACTGAAGCACCTTCCCATCACTGGATGCTCTGAACTATTAGGGGAGCACTTACCATTAAGTCGTAGGAGGAACTAATTATTACTTAAGAATGCTTAACATTTATCAATTATTTAACTATTAATTGTTAACAAATTATTATTATTAACTTGGTAACTGATTAGACATATATACATACATACATATATATATAT